>OY987327.1:28065241-28575784 GCA_963920685.1 Polydrusus tereticollis
ATTAATAAGTAACATAGTAGAACCCCAATCAACAATTGTATTACTAAAATGCTAACACCAAATCAAGTGCTGAAAATGACCACCATTGGCTTTGATGCAAGCTTCTACTCGTCGCGTCATTGATCCCCTCACCCGCCTTAAAACTCCGGGGGTATTACGAATAATGTTACAAGACTGTGTTAAGCGGCTTCAGATGTCCCCAAAAATAAAAATCCAAAGGATTTAAGTCTGGGGGCCGAGGTGGCCTACATTGCGGAATCCGTCGCCCAATCCATCGATCTGGAAATATGCAGTATTAAGGTACTCCCGAACAATGAGATGCCCTATCATGTATAAACCATAAGGAACGTCTCAATGATAAAGGTAAATCTTCTATAGAAGTTCAGGTAGCACATCAACAGTAAAATGGTGATAAGAATCACAATCAAATATTGTTCCCAATAATTTCAGCCCATACATTAACGGAAAATGTTACCTGGTGCCTTGCGTGCGGATTTTCCCGCGCCCAAATATGGTTGTTATGGAAGGTTGTAATACCATCTCTTGAGAAATTTGCCTTAGTCGTGAATAGAATATTATAGCTTGAACACTGGGTGCGTCTCATACAACATGAAGCATGTTCTCCTCTAGTTCGGAGGTCCTTACGGAAAAGGGTCAACAGCAATATTTTTTTTTTTAACCGGCGATGGAGATGTGTGAACGTGTATTTCTGGATAATGTTCGCTATACAGGCGTCTTGCTTGCGATGAATTGTCATTTGCTAATTAATCCATAACAAAAATACACTTGAGTCATTTGTCAGTAGTATAGTAGTACCTAATTAAAATATTATTTTTATTTTTAACACATTTTTAATACTTATACCTTCACTCAACCCAAAAAATCAGTCTATATTAGTTTAAGAGAACCCCTTTGATACCTAAACTGACATATTTTTTGTTTAAACCGAACTTCAAGTTTACTTTCTCTGTTGTGTATAGGCAATAAATAGACATGTTCAACTCTTCTAAAATTTAATTTTAATCACGACCATATATCAAGTAATACCTGTGCGCCTGTAGTTTTCCTAGTTATATTTATCTAACCAATCCAGGCCTGGATGAAGCCAGAGGCAAGGGGAAGCTTTTTTGAGGGCGATATTGTGATCATGGTGAGAGATGAATGGCTTTTACAATACTTTTGCAGGGACCAGACCCAGATGCGCTAAGAAAGTATCGAAAAATAGACCCAATAGCATTAGTAAATGCAATTCACTGCAAGGGTATATATTTTTTTCTACCTGTGAATAATACATCATCCGTATTTTCGGCATACAATTATATTTACAAATACATAATACGGTGTGTGTATAAAGTCTGGAAACGGCTTAATAACATCACAATTTATTGGCCGATTTAAACCAAATATGGTACAGTTGTGCAAGAGGATTTGACGCAACGAATGACAATATTGACGTTGTTGCCAGATTTTTAGTTTGTCTGGAATTCGAACGAATTTTATATTTTTAAATGTAACACCCTGTATATTTTTTCATTTATAGTTTTTACTTTAAATTTGTTACACTTTTGGTATAACATACTTTGTTCCTAATATCAGTAGTTTTCGAAATAACCACGTGTTTTGAAAATATCAACAAATTGTGTTTTATTTATTAATAAATAAAACACCAGTTCAGTTTTACAAGCAAAAATGTCTTTAACTGAAAGTGTAAGAATTACAATTCTTATCATGAGAGGATATGGCGATAGGGTCAGGTCTTACGAAGAGGTTAAAAATCTATTTAATGACGCATTTTCAAACCGAAATCCAATTTCAAAAGCAATTGTTCTAAAAACTGCCCGACGGTTCGAAGAAACTGGAAATTGTAGAGATAGGCGACGATCAGGACGACCAGCTGTAGTAGATGAAGAGAAGTTTAGAAATTTTACATGTTGTTGAAACCCCTGTTTCTTCTATAAGAAAAATTTCTCAAGTAAGTGACGTCTGCTTCAAATCCGTCCATAATGTTTTAATAACACATAAATATCACCCTTTCAAAATACATGTAGTTCAAGAGTTATCAGAAAATGATTATGAGCGAAGAATTGAATTTTGTGATATTATGATGTCAAGGTTTGACCAAAATAACCAGTTTTTCAAATTTATAGTATTTTCGGACGAAGCAACATTTATGTTAAATGGTAAAATCAATAGACACAACTGTAGGTTTTGGGCAAATGAAAATCCCCACTGGATGAGAGAAGGTCATACACAACGCCCTGGAAAATTGAATGTATGGGCTCGGCTTCTGGGTAACCACAAGATCGGTCCATTTTTTATTAATGGAAATTTGACATCACAACTTTACCTTGAGCTCTTGGAAACGCAAATAGTGCCTACTATACAAAATGTGATGGGTCCAAATTATGCAAGTACATTCTTCCTACAGGACGGAGCTCCTCCCCATTTTGGTCGAAACGTGCGCGAATTTTTGAACAACACTTTTCCGAATAGGTGGATCGGTAGAGGGGGTACAATCGAGTGGCCACCTAGGTCCCCTGACTTGTCGCCTACGACTACTTTTATGGGGGCACTTGAAGAACAGAGCTTATACCACAAAACCTCAAGATTTGGCCGATTTGCAGCGCCGAATTTTGGACGAATTTGAATTAATAACGCCAGAAATAATTTAAAACACAATTGAAAAATTTTATTTTCAATTAGCACACTGTCAAGTTGTACAGGAAAAACAGTTTGAACATTTAATATAAAAAATATATTTTTTCTAAATTGTACTCGTTATTTCGAAAACTACTGATATTAGGAACAAAGTATGTTATACTAAAAGTGTAACAAATTTAAAGTAAAAACTATAAATAAAAAAATATACAGGGTGTTACATTTAAAAATATAAAATTCGTTCAAATTCCAGACAAACTAAAAAGCTGGCAACAACGCCAATATCGTCATTCGGTGCGTCAGATCCTCTTACACAAGTGTACCAAATTTGGTTTAAATCGGCCAATAAATTGTGATGTTATTACGCCGTTTCCAGACTTTATACATACACTGTATATGATGCCCCTAATCGATTTAGGGCTATTGTTCATATTATGCTTCGACCTTAATTATTTGTTGCAACAAAAAAAAAATGTATTATCGGGATTGTCACATTTTTAAACCCCTCTTTACGTACTATTGTATATTTATTAGATTACCTATCCGGGATCAATATCCAACCATAAACAAAACTTAAAGTTCTAAAATAATAGCAACTTGATCTAGGCTCGCCGACATGTATATTGTGTAATATACAATATAATTAACAATAATTAATTTAGATAATTAACTAAAACTGTTCGATCTCATAACCTAATTATTATTAAACATATTTTTTTATGTTGCATTTTCAAGAGCAAAGAGTAAGATTAATCTGTGGTAAAGGCATGTCCTTAACATGACGAATTTTGGGACCTCACATGCCCTAGGATTGGGTGAAAATTCTATTATTTCCACGTTAGGTAGAAGTCTGCTCTAACCATCAACAAATCATCTCAACCATTAATAAATTATAGCCCAGAATCCAAAAAAGTATTCGTCTAACTATTTTATCTGTTCCAATCGCTTTCGGTTTTCGTTAAGGGTCCCACAAAAGATTAACAAGCACGCCTCGGCTCGCATTCCACCCTCCCATTTCAATATGGCCTAACTTTCTCGAACAAAGGGTCCTTCCATGTTCACCAGAGAGAGCCATCGACCATATTTCTACAAAAACGTCACTCGATATTTATGATTCTTGGCCTGGTAGACCCCATAAAGGAAGATAGATTAACATTTTTCGGGTTCGAAAAGTTTGGGTTCCTCAGTTTAGACTACTCTGACTGGCGGTCAACGTGGCTTTGTTGGATATCGGGCATGACACATTTAAATAAATGAGAAATGCCGATTCGTGAGAGTGATTTAAGAGTTGTTTTTGTTTGGTACTGAAAATGAAGTTTGTGATCTTGATTCGTGTTAAAATATTCTAGTTTTATTTCTACAATTTATGGCACTAATAGGGCACCCAAGCTAGGTAACTCTTAATACATCAGGGCACAGCCACACAACACTGAGCCAATTCAATTTAACTTCTGTGAAAGTAATTTTTGCCCTTAATTTTTAACACATTCGTTATATATTATTATAAATAGTTGTTACAGGGACTCAGCATAGTGATTTCTATCGCTCTGTTATAAAATTGTTGCTCTTTACTTTACCCGAAACCTTTAAAATTTTTCCCATTTTTTTTTTTGATTTTGCAGATATTTCGAAAACGAACATTTCATGTCAGGTTCGTACACATTTTCCGAATATACCCTGTATATGCAAAATAGTATATTACAAAGTGTTTCATTGCCGTCGAGAGATTACGTATAAATGTTATATCATACGTACTATCCCGTGGCAGGAAAGTACAATTTAATGGAAAACAATCTTGTTTCTACTAAAAATAACGAATAAGAATGTTTGTATATTTTTAACGGTGGGTGTGCACCATATGCCTGCCAGCTTTTAACTTATTTTTTTTTTAATGTAACAAATTTTCGGTAACAGAAAATATCAAAAGCTATACAGGTTTCAAATCGACCAAAAAGTACCTATACTGCCGTCCCCGAACGGCCGCTCAACTAATTTATCACTACAACAATCGATATTATTGCCAAGTTCAAAATTTAATTGACAGGCTGAAAATGATCGTTCGGGGACCGTCTAGGTACGGGCTTTAATACAAACTTTGAATGGTTGCAAATAATCGCCAGTATTTACTGCATTTCTCTAATGAGAAGTAAAATTTCTCTAACCAGGGAAATAACGATAATAAATAATCACCTAGCTAAATAATGAAAAACTTTCTGTTTAATAAAGCTAAGTTACACACGATTTTAGCATTCTTACTCACCGTTTCTTTAATATGTTATTGGTTTTGAGCCTTGACTAGCCATTTTAAATGAAGAAATTCCGCAAAATAATATCAAATGTTTAATAAAACGGGAATTTTCATCATAATAAGATATTTCAAAAGAAAACTGTCATATTCAAAAATGTCAACACGGCAACAAATTTTCTACAAACTGACATTTAAAATCGAATTTTTATAGTTTTATTTTTCACAGGCTACTTGATTTCCAAAATATTTCAAATATTAGGCAGAAATAGTGAATATAAAGATCTAAACGAATTAAATATGCAATATTTTAGTACTAGTAGTAGAAGAAAATCTATATATACCTCAGTTGAGAAAGTTATTATAATAATTGCTCAATTCTCAACCTAGGCATATTTCAAACCTCGGTTTTATTCCGTTTCAAGATAAGGTTTACTTTGACGAGTTCGACGCTTCAGTTATCGGTCAACTTCCTAATCTCTCTACGGAAATGAAACACTTCTCTCTCTGCAGTAAAGAATTCTGTGTTTAATTTTTGAGTAAATTATTTTAGATTTAACCTTAACCTATACCTACAACTTAATCTAAATGGTAGTCAGCCATGCAAATTCAACGCTTCATAGCTCTTTTTGTTTTAATTTGTGGCCTTTTGTTATTAACATATACAGGGTGTAACTAAATAAGTGTAAAACATTTGAGGGGGTGATTCCTCATCGAAAAAAAGGTAGGATCTTTCATATAAACAAACTTTATTGGAGCATCCCTTATTAAGATACAGCCCCTTAAAGGGGGTACATAAAATTTGTTTAACAATTTTTTTCACAAGCACTAAAAAAGTTACAATAGTATTACTTCAATCTCAAAAATTTATAAACTGACAGCTTGATACCAATTTAATTGTCACTATCGCTAATAGCGGCCTACTAGATAAATTAGTTTCGTATTTTCGTTTTATGGCGATATGTATCTTGGTCGTAAAATAATTTTTTGCTGCGAACTGGTTTATTTTGGGCAAAAAATTCAAGAGACATTTTTTGTTTAGAATGAAACAGGCTATCGGAAATTAATTTTTAAATGGTAAACAAATAATAAGGCTAAAAGTTGCATTGGAAATAAATTTTAGGGGTTGCGTTTTCCACCCCTTACAACCATGGGGTAAACCAAATAAATTACTGGCTAAGTGACTTTTTGGTAGTAGAAAATGTCAGGTTAATTTCAATATTGTAACTTTTTTAGTGCTGTGAAAAAAATTGTTAAACAAATTTTATGTACCACCTTTAAGGGGCTGTATCTTAATAAGGGAGGCTCCAATAAAGTTTGTTTATATGAAAGATCCTATCTTTTTTTCGATGAGGAATCAGCCCCTTAAATGTTTTACACTTATTTAGTTACACCCTGTATATTGTGTTTCCAAGTTTTGGTTAAATACCTACAACCCATCTAGTTCAGCTATTTATTTACATTAATTTTTAATGCGCCTGCGAGCTTTACAAGTGAACATCATACCCTGCAATATGCAAGGCAAGGACTCTTCCTAAATTCTCAACCATTTTTCGCTAATGCTGACTGGTAAAAATATTACCATATTATTTTTACTCTTTTGCTAATAAGCTGTAGCACGTGTATTGTCATGATAACTGTATCCAACAAAACCTATTCCATTTAAATTTAAATAATATCTGAAACCTTTAGAGATTTCTGAAAGCCTGTTTATATTTGGTGCAAGTAACTGTATGCAAGTTCATGCGATGCAATTAAATAGCATTTGTGCAAGAGTTTTATCATGTAGCAGTTGTTTTCTATAGTGGTCATAATGGTAATTTTGGTGTAAATATTCTGTCATGCGTTAAATGAAAAGTATTACGTGTTGTAATTCATTTAACTTTTTTTCGTATGCGGTATCTCGAACATATTTATTTCTATACTGAACACTTTGAACGTTCCACAAAAATTCATATATATTTAAAAACCTTGGGATTGTTTCGTCCGATCCTCTACTCGGCGCCATTTTCTGACTCAACTACTACTGAAATGCCTTGAAAATTTATTGTTATACAAGTTCTAGCACGCCCAAAAAGTATACGCTGACCAACAAAACCCGCAAACGAATTCCTACGCGTATATTTTGCCCAATAGATATTTATAGCAAATTTATAGCATTTTCACCGAACCTTCAGAAAATGAAATGAACAAAAACAACTGAGTATCGTAAGTGACAGTTTTTTGACAAGTGACAGTTTTTTCAAATAAAATAGATACCCCTATTTTTTCATTGTATCAGTTAAAGAATTTTATCCTCTTTTTAAATATATAGTGCTTATTTGGATTATTTTTTATCGTTTTGGAACGAAATTAAAACATAACACAACATATATATTATTTTTATAATTGCTCAAAATGACCACCGTTCATTAAAATGCAACGCTCTTGTAGTTTTTCAATTGCATTAGCAATCATATCTGGCCTACCGCAGTTGAGAAAGTCAATTTCAATTTGGATTTGTTCCTGCAAATTGGCAACACTATTTGGTCTGGATTCAGATATCTTGTCTTTGAGGTAGCCCCAAAGAAATGTGTCTAATGGTGTTAAGTCGGGACTATTGGGAGGCCATGCAATCGTCCCTCCACGACCAATCCAAATGTCATAATTCTCATTGAGGTATTCTCTGACTGGAAGAACACTATGACATGGAGCACCATCTTGCTGCTATATAAAATTCCTTGCAGCGTTTAGAGGAAAAGTTTCAAGAATATTCTCTATTTCATGGGCAAGCATTTCACGATATCTAACTCCATTTAAAGATCCATCGATGAAAATTCTGTTTTGCACTATGCCACAATGACATCACACATTTACTGATACCCACCCAGAACGTATCACTTTAACTGTAAGATGCGGATTCTGCGATGCCCAGAAGTGTGTGTTTTTGGGATTTGGAGCTGAAGCCGTATTAAAAGAAGATTCATCGGCCCATATAATGTTTGTTCTCAAACAAATTGGCGTTATTGTTGAGGATGTTTGTCATGTGACGGCAAAACTCCATACGTTTTTGCTTCTGTTGTTCTGTAAATTTTTAACCTTTTTGAATTTAAAGTCGTGAAATTTATGCCGTTTCAGAATTTTAAAAACTACTGTGCAACATTTGCCAAGATATCTTGCACAGTTCCTTATCGAATTTTATGGATTTTCTGAAAACAAATTAAGCTTGTAAATGATACGAAGCGAATATAAAAACAAATAAATATTACCTTGAAAATATAAAAGAACAGCAAGTTCTTCATCCTCAAGTATCCGACAATGCCTTTTCTTCCTTTGTAATGTTTTTCGCTTAGAAAGTTGACGAAACACATTTTGGAAAGTGTTTTCGCTAGGAATTACTAAATGTGGATGTCGCCTTCGGAATTCGGGTTGTGCTTCTCGCTTGTTGTGTCCACATTTGATATATATTTTAAGAATTTCGAACTTTTGCTCTTCAGAGTATCCCATTTTGACCCTGATTTTGACAACGTTTATTAAGATTTGTCAAGAAGGCAGAAGTTGTCAAGAGCAATTTAGTCAAGGTGACAGGTATTGCTATGAGTAACATGAGCCATTTACAAAACTTTAATGAGTTGAATGATAATTTTATCATATTTTCGTATAATTCCAAAACGGTAAAAAATAACCCCAACAACCACTATATATTTAAAAAGAGGATAAAATTCTTTAACGGATACAATAAAAAAATAGGGGGTATTCCATTTGGAAAAACTGTCACTTCTGATACTCAGTTGTTTTTGTTCATTTCATTTTCTGAAGGTTCGGTGAAAGTGCTATAACTTTGTTAATTTAACCAATTCTCTAAAACCAATTATAATAGAGATATCTATTGGGCAAAATATACGCGAACACCCTGTACAACTAGTTGAGCAAGTACCTAAAACACAATTTATATTGATCAAGTACTTGCGCGAGCAAAACTTGAATCATGTAAACGCCGCATTGTATGTTATGAAACAAGTATTTTTATTCAAGTAATTAACCTCAGATATTGCCAACCTTACAAATCCACCCAATATCAGCTGATAAAAGAAAAGGTTTGACTTGCACCTAATGTAAACAGGCTTTAAATAATTAAAAATAATAATTAAGCAATGCTCACATAAAAAATGTTATGATCAAAATCAATGGCTAACATTATTATTTTTTTAAGCTGTTGAGAATTTACGATGAGTCCTTTTACAGTCTATAGTAATCCACGCGTTTTTTTTTATAATCATGCGGACATCATAGCTGCTTTTTAAATGAATGTCAATACACACCGAACAACCAACTGTGAACCAACAGAGGTTTACGACAGCCTCCAGTTAAAGGCCCCAGCCCCCTAGAACCTTTATATAAATATTCACAACTCTGGTAATAAATATACCATAAACATTTATGAAATAGTATTTATGTCCGGCGACGTGGTAGACAAGGACAAGAGGACAAACGGACCAAAGTTTTATTTTTTGAAGTCATTCTTTATAAAAATTTTTGCTTGCTGAAAAAACACGATTGGCGATGAAAAAAAAATTGTATACAGAGTGTCCAGAAAGTTAAAAAATGCAAATTTTTTACAAGAGTAAAGTATGCTTCATTCCACAATTATTTGTTGATTTCTCGACCGCAATAAAATTTAAATGACAACCCTCAGTCGTAATCCCAACCATAAATAACCTGCCTGACAAATATCTATTATGTAGATACCGGACCTCAGGGCCGTAGATAAGGGGGGGGGGGGTTTAGGGGGTTCAAACCCCCCCCCCATAACAACGAATCCAAAAACCCTCTCCCACAGCTTTAGTAGAGAAGATAAAAACCCTCCTTCAATGTTGGTTCTACCTTGTTAACCACCGTAAATTTTAATAATAATTCTAATAAATTGCCAGAGTTTTCTTACCTAAACCCCCCCCCCATGGGTAACGCCTAGCTACGGCCCTGCCGGACCTTTTGAAAGGGTACAGGTCCTGATTACCTACTAATTTCAATAGTTTAGGTTAGCTATTTTCAACAAAACAACAAATATAAAATAATAGGTAAATATCTTTATTTTAATCATGTAATTAAATAGCTATTAATATTTATACAAGAATACTTATCTACAATATTATAATAATACAATATTTAACTTAACCTGCTCTATATTTAGCTCTGTTTCACCATCACTATCGTCACTATATTAGTTTAGGCATAGATGATATTATAATATTGTAGATTAGTATTTTTGTATGTATACAAAAATACAAATATTAATACCTATTTAACTACATGATTAAAATAAAGATTACCTATTATTTTATATTTGTTGTTTTGTTGAAAATAGCTAACCTAAACTGAAATTAGTAGGTAATCAGGACCTGTACCCTTTCAAAAGGCACTTATTTATGGCTGGGTTTAAATTTTATTGCGGTCGGGAAATCAACGAATTACTGTGGAATGGAGCATACCCTTACTCTAAAGTTTTTAGCAACATGCTATTTAAGAGAATTGTTTCAAATCATCACATCTTCTAAGATATTGGTTTTCATTAAGCTTGGATAGCAATAATAATTTTGCTTTAAATTTGCACTTCACTGAAATGTTTGGTTATGGTAGTTGATTTTGTATACCTTTAAGTATTACCTTTGATCAAGTACCTCAGAAGTAAATTATTACAGTGTCAAGGAAAACGTCACTGTCAGTAACTTTTAAAGATTTTATTAGTTTACGAAACAAACAATACATAATTACTTATTTCAAATTACTTCGAAATATAAAATAAAACATTTAATAATATACCTACGATAAACATAAACCAATACGGGATTATAATTAAAGGCCTAATTCATATATAAATAGACCAAAATCAGATAGCATAACAATAATCATTCAAACACTGCTCCACCATGAAGGACGCATTTTTCCAGTTGGGCTATAAGATAGTCATAACTTCTCCGCACTTCTTCTATAGGGATATTGCTTCCACATCTTGTATAATTCTTTGTTTTAAAATGTTTTCAACTTTGGGCAGTGGATTGGCATAAGTTAACTGTTTAGGCGTCTCCACAAATGCATATCTGCCAACGTAAGGTCGGGACTTTTTGTCGGTCATAAAACTGGACCATTTCGCCCGATCCATTTTTGTCCAAATCAAGCCATTCCTTTGCTTCTCTATCAAAATGGGCCTGGCATCCATCTTGTTGGAAGTACATGTTACTTAGGTAATCTAATGGCAGTTGTTCCAAATGATCAGAAAGAAAAGTATTTAACATACCTATTTAAATAAAAACTTCTAAAGTATTCTCAAAGAAATACGATCCTATTATACCATAGTAGGAAACAGCGCACCAAACATTCACTTTTTTTAAATATTGACGTCGGGTTGGGATTCTGAACCTAGGATTAACATCACTCCAATAGCGAACATGTTGCGATGCCACAGTTCTATTTGTCGAGAACGTGGGCTCATCCGCAAACATTATAAGTTTATGGAATCCCCTATTACCGCCTAAAATCTTTCTCTCTACCCACAAACAAAAATCCAACTTTTTTCATGACATTTTTCAATACCGTATCTGTATGAAAAATCTCCGTTACCATAACATTGGATTAAATGTTTTCCTTGCTCCGTTGTTAACATTGTAAGCTAATAAGATCTTTAAAGGTTACTGACATTGACGTTTTGCTTGACACTGTAATAATTTATTTCTGAGGTAAAGTCTGTTCAGGGATATAAGAAAGTAACTAACTGATCCCTATTACGAAATACCCGGGCCAGCTGTAAAATTGAATTATGGCCGAACAGGTCTGTATTTTGCTTAGAATTTAATCATAGTTTGTAATAAAAATAAGTAAGACATTAAATAATATTTTACTTATGTTTAATCGTGAAATTACAAGTTATTTTATTATTAAAAATTATATTTATGATTACAAAAATATACAAATTATTCGGTACTTATAATAATTATTCACTTAATATATCAATGTCACTATCGCCATCATCATCTGTTCTTATTATTATTTGTGCTATATTGTTTATATGGATATAGGATTTTTCCACTTTTTCAACATGTGTAACAGAATTAGCCCAACTTTATGAAGGGATGTTAAAAACTTCAGTTTCTATAAGCTCAAGTACACTGGAGTTAATACTAGGACAAATATTGTTACGACGAATGGCAGATTTCAGTTGGTGCCAAACATGTTCGATGGGATTAAATATACAATGGTATGGTGGAAGCCTTAAAACTGTATGCCCTAGATTTTTTGCTTAATTAACACAGAAATATTCCTCTTGTAGTTTTAAATGTAAAACCTCAATTAATTGCCTTTTGGTGTAATCTTCCTAAAAATAAATGTTATTATCATACATGTAGTTTTGGATTGTTGCTTTTGTGTCATTTGAGGCGGGAGTCTTGGTCAACTGCCTACTATGGTAACTTGCATTGTCCATTACAATTACGCTATTCGGAGGTATATTTGGAACTAGCTTGTTATTAAATCAATCTTCAAGTAAATCAGCAGTGGTGTCCTTATGGTAATCCAGAGAAGAATCTTTAATGTTTTTTGCAGACAGAGAAAGTCCATTTGGAATCCATCCGTCTTTAGATCCAGCATGCAAAATAGTAATTCGTTTACCTCTTTTTGATGGCGCGCTTGTTTTACACTTGCCGCTTGAGTCAATCCGGAGTATCATATGATTGTGTCGAACCAGGTTTCATCCAAGTAAATAATCGGCCATTGCTGATCTGTGTAAATCCTAATTTTTTGTAGATATTCGGATCGCCATTCCCGAATTCTACTCGATTCCATTAAAACTTGTCTTTTGTTAGTTTTTTTAAATCTAAAACCCATGTGTTGGATACACTTCCATAACGTTGTTCTGCCACATTTAACGCCGGTTTAATCTTTTTCAAGCTTCTTAATTAAATTATCTAATATAGGCACGCTTTGTTCCTCGTATAAATTGTAAATTTTACGCCGTATTATATCTTGATCACTTCCATCTATACCTTCGAAAAAATGTCAGTATCGGTTCTTTTTTTCCTCGCTAAAATAGGATTATTCACAATTTTCTTTACAGTTGACGTTGGAATTTTTGTTAATGTGGCCGTTTCTTCTAACGCTGCTTGCTGGCTGACCGCACGTTCAATGAGAGTTGAATAAACATTGTTAATAACTTCCTTAGTTTCCACAGAAAAGTGTTTTCTGCTTTTCGACGGGGTTATCTCCTGAGATACATTGGGCTTGCACATATTTTCCATGACTCAAACACGATTAAACAAACGCTGTATTACACACGAAGTAAGAATAATTACTAAGCTTAAAACTAACTAGAGTGGCTATAAGTACAGTCTTTAGAACATAATTTGTTTTATGGGATTAACCCTCTCATTTTGAATCAGGTAAAAATCGATTTAAAATCATCAAACTATTACTTTATTAATGAAATTACGTCCTCCGAATTTGGATTTTGCTTTAAGACATTTTTAAGTACGGACCATAATTTACCTGCACTGATTCATTCATTTATTGTTTGTTTATGGCCACCCTTGGGTAATCCCATTCAAAGGCAAAGTGTAACTTTCTTATATCTCTGTACAGGCTTTACCTAATCAAAGGCGATACTTACAGGTATACAATATCAAACTCCAAACTTCTCAGTAAAATGCAAATTTAAATAAATTTAATAAAAAATATAAATAGGATTTTTGGTCCGTTTGCCATCTTGTCTGCCACATCGCCAGACATACTGTATACTTTAACATTTAAAACAAATGTTAGACATGTAGCCCTCAGCCAAACCTAACCGGAATGAAAGTTTACGGAACAAAATGCTGTGTTAACTATAACGGACTTTCTTTCTGCATTTTAAAGTAAAAAGTTTTAACAAAGAAACGTTCGGGAAACCTGCTAGAAAGTCATAAAATAAAAGTGCGTGCAACTACCTGCCTAAAATACGACAAGGCACGATTTTAAAGATGTTATAGTTGAACAGTATAACAGAGAGAAAGTGTCAAGGGTGGACAGATTTCTTGTGACCATTTGTGATGATAATGCGATTGGACCGACCGAAAGGACTGTTCAGAGTGAAATACAAGATACCCGTCAAGGTCAAGACTATCAGGGAATATAACAGACTGAAAGAAAAGAAAAGACAAGATAAACTTTGGAAATATGGCAGTAAAGAAATCGTGTATATTAACGGAGATTCAGTGATTTATAAGTAAGAATTTAATATTCTCCTTTGTGCATGTGTTGTGACGTATTTTTTATTTTTATTTCTAAAGGTATTAAATCAAATAGTCATAAATACAGAGTGGCAAAAAAATCGCGCATATTACCTTGTATTCGAGAAAGTGGCCTTTATGAAAGTTGTTCAGTAAATTATTCCCCACATTTCTACCTGCATGAATTTTTTCTGTCATTTCTGGTTTGGTTGCCATAGAGACTAACTTACTTTTTTTAAATGGACACCCTGCATATGATTGCATATTTGGATTCTACTAAGAAAACTCTGAATTTTTTGTATTTCAAATTTTTATTTGTTTAAAATTGTAACAAACTTTATAATAACAAAATAAATAGCCTATTATAGAAAATTGAACAACTTAACATCGGAATAATAAACAAGTGAAACCTTTTCAGTGGATCAGGTGTTCAAAATTACCATCATTTTCTGCTAAGCAGATCCAGTCGATCCCTGAACCCGTCTACAACGTTTAGAAGGAAGTCTTCTGGAATGGCCAGAATTTCAGCACTAATTCTGACTTTTAAAGATTCTAAGTCATTTGGATGGTTAACGTATAGACTTTGTTCTTTAGGTATCCTCACAAAAAGAATTCGAGCGGGGTTAAGTCCAGGGATCGCGCTGGCCAGTCAATAGCACCTCTTCTGCCTATCCAACGTCCTGGAAATTGTTCGCTTATGTATTGTCTAACATTTGCCGCATAATGCGCAGGTGCCCCATCTTGCTGAAACTATACCTGTTCGTTTATGCCATTATTTACACCCGGTAAAACCACTTCGCAAGAAGGAATTATGTGATTCCTAAGGAGGTCCAGATATTTTTCGCCATTAAAATTACCATCTATGAAACAAGGTCCCACAATATGTCTACCAACTATGCCCGCCCAAACATTAACTTTTTCGGGCCTTTGAGTATGACCTTTCTGGAACCAGTGAGTATTCTCAGCAGACCAATAACGATAATTGTGTCTATTAACAATGCCGTTTAAATGGAAACTAGCTTCATCCGAGAAAAATTATATTTGTTGCGAAGTTATTATCGTTATTGCATCTTTCCATCATCAGCTCACAAAATTCAGCTCTTGCATGCAACTTCTCCTGCTTAAACAATTTTTTCACTGACTGATGAGACACATTAAAATCCATTGCCATTGACCTGGATGATTGTGTTGGATTTTCATGTATTGAGAGCATGATATCCAAAGCTTTGTCTCCCCCGGTTGCTGTTTTACGTCGACCTGATCTAGCGGCTTCCCTAACACTGCCTGTTTCTCGAAATTTCTTTACCACTCGACACACCGTTGACTTACTGGAGGCCTATTTGGATATAATTAATTGAAAAGTTGACAAACCTGATCTTGCAATCTCTTGATATTTCCGTAACCGCTCATTATTAAAATTTCAACTCGTTGTTTCTCATTCAGATGAACTATACTGTAAACAAATTAGAAATCAGGCAACAAAAAATTATACAGGAACTCAAAATTGACACCTTTAAGGTCGCTGTCATGAAAACACCTTGACTCAACTGGTGGGTATTAGGTAGGAATAATTATATTTAGGAAGTTCTTCTTTTTTGAGCTGTCATTATCTCGGAAACGCTTGCAGATAGGTGAAAATTTGAAATAGAAAAAATTCAGAGTTTTCCCAGTAGAATCCAAATATGCAATCATATGCAGGGTGTTCCATTTAAAGAAAGTAAGTTAGTCTCTATGGAAACCAAACCAGAAATGACAGAAAAAAATCATGCCGGTAGAAATGTGGGGAATAATTTACTGAACAACTTTGATAAAGGTCACTTTTTCGTTTACAAGGTAATTCAAGAGTTACAGGCATTATACGCGACCTTTTTGCCACTCTGTATAAAATAACATATTTAAGAACCAAGAATAACTTCTTATTATATGGATTCAAATATCTAATATTTAGGTGAGTTCCATACTTTCGACAATACCTACAAATAATCCGATGGAGTCCTTATTATTAGTCAGGTGTTCTGATACTATTTTTAATATAGCAATTATAGTCAATTTTTAAGTTAGTAAAATGGCGCCCCATTTATGCAAAACTTGACGAGTTAAGAATTAATGGGGTTTTCTTAGATTTCCATGTACAGGTTATGGGATCAAGAATTCCAGCCCAAACGTTTACTTTCTGCCTTGTTCGAGAATTGTGTGAATCATGTCGTGCCAATGTTCTTGCATTTTGTTTGTTAACATTTATACAGAGTACTGTCAAAAGCATATCCTATAGAGCGGATAAATCTGGCGTATATAAATTAAAATGTGGTTCTTGTGATAAGGTGTATATAGGACAAACAGGAAGACCGTTTAAAAAAAGGTATACAGGAACATAAAAGATGTTTTTTGAAAAATAAAAGGGATTCTAATTACGCCAATCATTTATTAGAAGAATCACATAATTTTGATGATAAATATACAATTTTACATGTAGAAAACAAAGGTCGAAAATTAAATACCCTAGAGACATTAGAAATAAATAAACTTAAAAATTCCAACATATTACTGAACGATCAATTAGATTTAAATAGATCACCATTATTGAATTTGTATACACGTATTTTCCCATAATAATTTAGCAGGTAGTTTAAGCTTTATTCTCATTACCCTAATATTGGTAATTTTAGTATTAAAGTACTCACATCTGAAGAAGGTACAGTGTACCGAAACAGCTGTTATGTGTTTATTTATTAAAATATAGTGAAAATCGAAAATTATTGTTTTCCTTAAGTGTTTTTATAACATTCCACTTTCAATTCCAATTTTAGCATGCTGATTACATTCAATTATTAATATCTTGTCAAAATATTTTTAAATAAAAAAAGCTCCATCAACGTCATTTTCCACCAACAGTTTTCTCTCTACTGCTGATAATAACTGCAGCACTACTTTGGTCTCCTGAAGATGAAGGTTACTAGCTTCGAAACATGTAGAGACAATTTAATTTTAAAATTGAGCTTTTAATAGCTCACTATTAAATTAGTGGAGAAAGACTTTTTGACTTTTCTTCCCCTTTCCCAATATCTTATTTGTTATGGTTTCGTCATTTTTAATTCGTTCCATCCCCTGCAGTCTAAGGAAATAAGACTTAGACTTAGCATTTCTCATTTTTTTTTGCTTTGTATCGTTGCAACTACTTACGGATTTTTTGGAAATTTCAGTGTTTCTTGAATGTGGTAAACCGAAAGAGAATTTGTTTGTTGCAATTCGTGGACACCTTTTAACGAGCAAATGCTGCACCGATAAAAAGGATATCTTAATATAAAGCAAAACGAATTTAAATCAAGGCCGCCATGTCTTTCGATATGTCCAAATTAATATTATCTTGGTAAAAGTCAGTCATGTACTTGGCAGCAAGTTCTGTAAGTATCTTAGCGGAAAGAAAATCTCTCTTAAGCTAAGATAACAGATTGAGGTTAGGTTATTCATTATCTTAAAGTAAGGCTAATTATTTCTGTTACTTTGATTCAGGGACTTCAGTACTTACCTTAAAATACCTATCTTTGACGCAAGATTATTATTATACTGGTCTCAGAGAAAGCATTTTTCAATTGAAAGCTTTAATCTTAATATATCATTTATGTACTTAAGTCAGGTATATGTTAGTTTTGCTCAAGAATACATTGCTTTGCTATAACTAGGACTTAAAGGCGACATCCTTGAATCAAGACGAATACATTTTTAATTTCTTTTAATGAAAGTTTTCATAAATTTGATTTAAGATCAAATGGCTTGTTGCAAGGATATATTTCTTTGCCGCAAACCTACAATTACCTTAACTAAAAGAATATATTCTTAAAGGTCAATTTTTAAATTTTTATTATTCCAATAACACCGTTCTTCAAAAATTGAAAAACAAAATGTTAAATTACTGATGTATGGTTTCGTGATATCCTGAAAATGTCCAGAAGCACCTTTCCATGCATATTATAACCAGACGCTTTTAAACGCTATAACAAAGTGATCATATTATATAAATAATTAAATGATTATTTTACAATATTAAGGACCGCATTTGTATTGTTTGGAAACAAATTCGTTTTTTTTTAACGTTTTATATTTAATTAATTAATTTTACATTTAGGGTTACAAAATTATAAGTTACTATAACTCAGTATAATGCAAAAAGGCATAATTATGTACATGCCTGTATAAAGACAAATATGTTAACATAATGCTCTTATACATGCGATTAAAATTGTCGCTCAGGTGTTCAAGCTTAAACCTTTTTAAGAAAATCTTTAATCTCACTCATTGTTTATACATCACTTGTACTTCGGTCCCGAGCTTGTTTCATTGCGAATTATTTATTTGAAAAACCAGTAACAACTATAAATATACGCCTAAATATTAAATTATTAATGCGCGTATACGCTTGCAAAAATGCAGACTCACCAAGAGACGAAAGCCGGGATGCTTAGAAACTTGCATGTTCGTCTCAGTGCATACTGCATACTGCTTAGTCCCGTTTCAGATGGACGCGTATGGTACGCGCGCGTACTAAAGGTCACGCGTATGTGTACGCGTGGTTTTACTTTCACATGGGGCGTACAGACGGTCACAGACAGTATATAGTAGCAAAAGAAACATGCAAGGGGAAACATCTAGCGTTGTTGCCATTGCTGCATATTGCCTTTTAAAAAAAAGTCTAAAAAAGAAAAGGATATGGGTGCACCCTATTATTGAAAAGCGATTACTGAAAGGTGCGTTCGTTACGATGTATTCGGAGTTACGTGAACACCCTAGAAAATTCTTTAATTATTTTCGTATGTCAACAGCAACGTTTGATGAATTACATAGCAACTTAGAAAATTATTTGAAGCATCCAAATGTTGTCCTAAATCATCCCAGGATTTTTGCCTTAAGTCCCGATTTTTATATTCTTCGTTCGAACTATCCCATAAATTGGGTCTCTGTTCAACTTCGCTAATAAGAATTTCAGTATCGATAAAGCTATTATCATTAGCCATTTTCTGTTCACAACGTAAATAAATAATTTTTTGGTTAAAATCGGCAACAAAGACAAGCACTCTCAACTACATACGCTCGTGTACGCGTCGTACCATCTGAAACCAACAACTGAATTACGAGCAATCTGCGCCTCGCGTTCCTACGCGGGGCGCACGGGCTGGGCCGTCACCCGCGCGTATAAATCCAAGCGCGCTCACGGCCATCCGCTCTACGCGTCCATTTGAAAACCTACATTTAACTTATGATATACGACCTCGCGCGTATCGTACGCACGCGTACAATACGCGTCCATCTGAAACGGGACTTACTGCATACCATAACCTTGGAACAAGGACATTATTACTTTGGCGCAAAGTACATTACTTTCGTTAGAAATACTATTTTAAAATTTTACAGTCCCAAGGACGCCAGCTTCTATAAAAGGAATTTTGCTGCCAATAACATAAACAGAAATTATCAAAGACATAAAATATCTTGTATTAAAAACGCATTAATTTTAAATGAGAATATTATTACCTTCGGATAAAGTAATTTACAGATATTTTATTCTCTTGTCGCAAGTACTGTCATGAGTGTGAAACCATGCACATACCTATACTACCTAGCTAGATATGCTCTCTTTCTTTTAGTTGTGGAGTATTGTACAAAAATTTTAAATTCCATTCCCATCATCCTCTTTAGGGAAACGTGCCTTTAGTAGGGTTAAGTTATTAAAAACGGGCTGCAAATAACTAATCGCGGTGAATAAAGGATGTTGCTGATACAAATAGAGTCATATTATTTCAGGTTCGTTCACCTTTCTCATTACTTAATGTTTTTTATTATTATACTTTGTCCTAATGATTAAAAGTCAAGCTCAAAAATGTCGTTTTTTACTTTATTCTTTAAGCCCCTAAAATCTCACAAACTAGGTATAAGGCTTAGATCCAAATGATACCTGCGTTTTGTAAAACAGTTTTGTATGAAAACATAGAAAGAAAAAATAATATAACATAACATGCTCCGACCTATTCTGTATAGTAATAAATATTTTTAAAATTTGCACACTTACCAACTATTCAGAATGGCGTAAACAGGTTTTTTGGAAAAACTTTATTAGGTCGTTGACTCACCCGGTGGTAATTGTTCGGAAAGCGGGATAAAGCGAATTTTTCGCTAAATTTTTGCATACACCTTAACTTGATGCCCCTTAACACTATTCCAAAGTGTTTTGCTCCGAAATTTACTAGTTTTTGAGAAAAAAAAATTTTCACTTCCAGGTTATGTTTCTTTTTCCCTTAAATTTCCTGGATTTTGTTGTTTTCTGTTAAAAATCGGCGATGAAACTCTATCCACATAACAATAACATTTTATCAAAAAAATTTCGAGAAAACTGCACTTAATTAAAATCAAAACAATTGTAAGGAAATTACCAATCAGTGAAATCACAATATTCCCATGCATGACAAATGACAATGACAATGACAAATCAAAATCTGCGATGTTGCCATGCTTTTTTTGCCTTACTGAAATTTAGGATATTCCGACCATAGCGTGTCTATAGGCTATTTCAAAAAGGTGTAGAGTAATAAAAGCTCATTAGGTATTCAAAGGGACTACAGAGTGACCCAACGAATATTTAAGCCACTTTCATAATTTGGCATTGATTTCATTGCAAAATTCTATCTTTTTCTCAAGTGCAGGTAGTACCACCCGGGTTTGTTAATTGGTTTTGCCTATTGTTATCCATTCACAAACACTGAAAATGGTGTAACAAAGGCGTGCCGGTAGGATATTCGTAAAAAGAAATAATTTTATTTTAACAGAATAAAAATTGGGCATTATGTACATAGTATTAGCTACACTTATTTTTTATTAAACATTTTTAAAAAAATACATTATACAGCAATTAAATTATACTGGTAAAAATTATAATAAATTAAATTATATACTCGTAAAAAGGAAATAATTTTATTTTAACAGAATATAATTTAGGCATTAGTACAATGGTCTGCAGAGCTTCCTTGTTTCTTAAAAGAGAATCCACAGTCATAAACAAACAACTCCACCTCGTTTTGGCAGGCACTTTAAGCGAAATTATCTTGTTTTTTGGATATTTCTTAAACTGTGCGTTTTTAAATGCTGCATAAATTGTATGTGTGCGTTTAACATATTTACATATTGCTCTTGACTGTTTGTTTTTTTTTTAACACATTCTCTCCCATGAAATCTTTAAGCAATAAATTAAAACCGTGAGCAGCACAACCAACGCAAGATATATGTGGATATTTTGTAGTAACAATTTCCCAAGCAGCTTTCATGTTGCTGGCATTATCCGTAACTAGCAGAAAAAACTTTCGTGGACCCACTTCTTCGATAACATTTATAAGTTCGTTACCTACTTATATATAATCCTGTCTCTTTTGCAGAGCCGCGATGTACGGTTTTGTAAAAAATAGGGTGAGGCATACATATAATGACATTAATGAGTCCATCTCCAACAACATTTGTCCATCCATCAGTCACTAAAGTCAAATTATCGGACTCTAAAAGCTTTTGATTGCGATCAATTTCTACACGTTCCTACTCCGCATTAAGTAAATTTGTTGACAAAGCATGAGGTGTGGGTATTTGGTATGAAGGCCTCAACAATTTAAACGCCTTTTCCCAATATTTATTTGCAAAAAATGAAAAAGGAGCACCACATGCATAAAGAGCTCTAGCTACAGCTTCATCGATCTTAGAAGATTCTGGGACAGCTGTCTTGTAAAAAAAGCCACTCAGTGTTTGTTGGCTGTTGAGTTTCTTGCGTTTACTTGGTAAAGACGATTCAGCAACTGACGAGCTGCTACTAGTGGAGGGAAAACTTTCATCTTCGTCTATAATGACAACTGTCTCAGAATTTTGTGTTTCATTCATAGAGGCAATGGCAGACGATAAACTTGACTCAGTGTCGCATTTTTTATATTTATTTTTGATTTCCAAAGGACATTTTTTACAGTTTAGTATGTGGCTAGTCATACGAGTGGCATTGGGGTACGCATATTTAAGGCAACAAAACTTACACACAGCATGGGATTTTTTCTCTTTGCTTTCAATCTTAAAAAGTTGCCAAATATCGGAAGACGGACGAACCATTTTGTTCTGTAACATAAAAAGAAAAAAAAATTTGGATGCGAAAATTCACATAAACATATGTATAAGCAACTTCCGGTAATTTGTTAAATAATAATATAGGTTCATTTTTTATTTATAGATACAGTGACAGTTTAAAATGTTATTTTTTTTTTTGGCAACCTTTAACCTACAATTTTGATCTATTACTGTATCTTAAAAAAATAGACTCTATAAATCTGTAAGGTTGGTAATCAAGCTAAAAAATCAATGCTTAAACTATAGCCTTAACCTTTTTTGTTACAGTGTTTTTTAAAAATATCATAGTTAATATTATTGAAATTACGCTGATACTCTCTAACACTAGGCACTACTATAATCTCAACAACATTGTGTTCATTGCGCTTTTTAACTAAGTTTGTAGTTGAAAGCCTTATTTTTTATTTCTAAAACTAAAAATAAATATTTTCTGATCTAACTACAATATTGTTTAAAATTTCTATCTTCAATAAAGCCTCATAGTTAAGTGAGAAACAGAAACAAAAAATAAATCTGGCGAGGTCCGTCATTTTTTTAAATAAAAAATAAAACCAATATTACTATACATATTTTAGTTACTTACCAGAATAATACCACTCTATACTAAAAATGTTCAGGTCACTTATTCACTTAATTAATAAACAACTTTTCATGGGTCTAGGACTATTCAGCGCAGCCGTTTCAGCGCCGCCGTTTCAGCGCCGCCGTTTCAGCGCCGCCATTTCATCGCTAGGACATTTCAGCGCCGGCCCATTTCAGCGCTAAATTATTTCTCAAAATTTTATTATTAAATATTTATAATAAAAATGATCTAAATAGAATTTATTAAATAAAATTAAAAATAGATAAAATATTGGTAATACAAACTAAAAAAAAAACAATGGTAATATTCCAGTTTATCGGCTTATGCGAAAAATGACGTAAAATGAAAAACGTTTCTTGCAATATGTAGCACGTACTTTCTAAACGACAAATCCGCGAGCGGAAAACCATTTTTTTAATTGAAAATATAAAAAAAATGTGAAAATAGTCGACCGAAAAGCACAGTGAGAGTGACAAGTGAGGTTATGTTTCTCTAGCTGTTAGTCACTCGACAAAAATTGTAATAATTATATAGACTTATATTGGTTAACCAGGCGCTAACACGGCATCTAATCCACCTTCTTGGTTCCAATTCAGTATAATATGCTACATAAATCAACAAGGGTTTTTCATTTTTTTTCTTTTTTGTCACAAGCGGGTACCCTATTTTCACGTTTTTTTTATATTTGCAATTAAAAAAATGGTTTTCCGCTCGCGGATTTGTCGTTTAGAAAGTGCGTGCTACATATTGCAAGAAACGCTTTTCAATTTACGCCATATTTCGCATAAGCCGATAAACTGGAGTGGTACCAAAACAATAACTAAAATTTGTTTAATAAATAAAATTTATTAAATAAAACTACTAAATATTTTGAGAAATAATTTAGCGCTGAAATGGGCCGGCGCTGAAATGTCCTAGCGATGAAACGGCGGCGCTGAAACGGCGGCGCTGAAACGGCGGCGCTGAAAAGGCTGCGCTGAATAGTCCCATTCCCCTTTTCATTAGTTTATTTCGTGTAAGATCTAAGACCAAGAGACCAAGAAGAAGTGTAAAAGTGTAAACTTTTCTAAATAATCTAATGATTTAGGGAGAATACCGACGTTCGTAGGGGAATCCCAGCGCGGACCAATTGTGCAGACGGGGGATTTCCAGTGTCGTAGGATACGTAGGGTGTATTTTTCATCAAAATTTTTCTCAAATTACTTAATAATGATTAAAAAATTTTTTTATAAGTTTTTATGAGGCCTATATGGGCTAATTTCCTTATCAGACTACTCTACACTGATTTTTTAACACAATTTCAATTTTTCCGTTTTTTTCCGGAAAAAAAAAACCCGGTTTTTTTCCATGACTCAATTTTTCCGGAAATTTTAAATCACTAAGTCCGACAGTCCGACCTGATTAAAAGTTTTTCTAATTTAGATTTAATTAGAGAAATATTTGATGTTTTGAAGCAGTTATCTAGTTCAGAGTTTATAAATTCGGGATTTGTGAGATAGCTGAGAATTTCAGAATAAATGGTTCTGCGTTACTTAATCCTTTTTGTTAATGAGTCTTGTCGATCTGTGCTGAGGCGTGTTTTAATTTTGGATAGTTCTTTCAACTTGAATTTTAATGCGGCATTCGCTGTATATAAATCTATGTCGCGTCGGCATGGGGCTTCGACTCTTAATTTTATTGGCTGGAGCACTTTTACAATACCTTTGACAGTTTGCTATTCTCATATTTAGATCAATTAGTATTTTTTATGGAATTCTCTAATTCCATTTTTTTTATTATTCTTATTATCCTCTTTTGTACAACAAAAAAATTCTGCAACATACAATCCCCTCCCCAGAATATAATCCCATATTTTAAAACCTATTCAAAATTAGCAAAGTATAATACTCTTAAGGAGCTTTCGTTCATGTATTTACTCACTACCCTGATTCCATAGCAAATGGAATTGAGTTTTTTGATTAGTTGTTCTATATGGTGTGACCAATCCAGATGTTCATTTATGTGTATTCCTAGGAATTTCGCAGTTTCGTTAAAATTTAGATTACTATCCCTCAATTGCATTTCCAATGGTTTGGGTATTTTGGATTGTTTAGTTCGAAATAACAGCACATTAGTTTTTGATTTATTCATAATTAACCTATTCGTGCAAAACCACTCCGTTACCCTGTTAAAAAATTCCTCTGCTGTGTTTTTTAGAGTGTCTAAAGTCTTACTTCCTATAAGAAGATTTGTATCATCTGCATATTTTATTATATGTTGACTAGAGGAATTTATTAACAAAGGCAGGTTATTAACAAATATGATGAACAGAACTGGGCCCAGTATCCTACCTTGTGCAATTCCCACCTCATTGCTTGTTATTTTAGAGAGTCTAGTTATTCCATTTTTTGTCAATGAAAGAGTTTGTCTTCTGTTATTGACATATGAAACAAACCATTTCTTCACATTACCAATAATACCATATTTTTCCATTTTACTTAAAATTAACTCCCTATCCAGACCATCATAGGCCTTAGACAAATCCAACAACAAACCAAGAGCTATTTCATTATTTTCAAGATGTTTTAATATTTCTGTTAAAAAGGCAAAGACAGCTGTTTGTGTTGACCTTCCCTTCAAAAATCCATGTTGTGCAATACTGAATAAGTTATATTGATTAAAGAAATTGATCAATCTAGTGCTCATTGCGCTTTCAAAGATTTTTGAAAAGCTTGGTAATAAGCTTATAGGTCTATAATTGTCTAAACTTTCTGGATCTCCTGTTTTGTAGCATGGTTTAATTAGCGCTATTTTTAGATTTTCAGGGAAAATTCCATATTTAAAGTAATTATTTATTAAATAGCACATAACCTCTTTTAATACAGGAATTACGAGTTTTACTATACTTTCATCAATTCCATTGCTATTTTTATTTTTTAAGTTCAGAGCTATCTCACAAATTTCCTCTTTAGTAATAAGTCTTAAAACCATTGAGCATATATTATCACTAATCCTATTGTTAAAGGGAATGTCAATTAAATTATTTAATAAATTCGGTATTACAGAAAGCAGGTAATTGTTGTAATTGTTAGCAATATTATTATCCAAGAATGTGGTAATATTTCTCCAGAGATGTTGGTCAATGCTTTCGAAAATATCGAATCTAATCTATATTCTTACATTTGTTAATTTGGTAAACAGCAAAAATAAATTTGCAATTGTTTACTTATTTTATTATTCATCAGTTTGGTGTATCATGTCATAAAATGAGTTTTCCCCTTATAATTGTGATCTAAACCAAGCCCTCTTTGATGAAAATAATTTTTGTTCGCACGGTATAAATTTGGTTAAATACTAATATTTTTTATTGGTATACAGAAGTTTTGCTATGTACCATTAATTAGCGGACACCCTGTAGATAAAAACTTGAAATTCGTAGCACCAAATATTTAGGGCATTAATTCCCATTATGGATGCATCTCAACCTATAATGTGTCCCTTTAAATAATTTTATAATAATTAAGACATGAAAGCCATGGACATGGAATTCATTATTAACGAAGCAGTAAATTGCTTCTAATAACAGTTTAAATTATGGTTGTAAACTAAGACGGGTTCCAGGTAAGGGAACCTTTCAAAAGTCTAATTAAAAATTCTTTTTTGGGTAGGTACCGCCTGTTGGAAACCGGTTATATGGCTAGAGTAGGTATTTCAACTACAATATTCCTAATTTTAAAGGTTACTTATATTTATGAGAGTACCTACTACAAGGGATGTCGAAGGATTCACTTTTATGTCGTTATAAAATTAAGATTTAGGTACCTGCTTGCTTTTACATTTTTACTCAAGATATTATAATTTTGTAACTTGATGGGCTTTTATTCGGGTTCAAGTCAATACATTTTCCTTTAAATTGGAAACCAAAACATGTTAATATCAAACTGACCCCTGCAAGTACAAAAATGCCTATTTCTATCACATCCAATAAATATTTTACTAGTATTGGTGTCAAAAATATCGGCAATACCTATTTTATCTGTAGCAACTGTAAATTTATTTAATACTTAAAATATAAGTAATAAAATATAATAGTATCATTATTGTTAGGTCTTCACAGAAAGTTTATTTCTTATCTAAAAAATATTCTTATTGTGCCATAAAAATTTAAAATCAAGTGAACTGCTTCCTCTCTGATAATTAAAAAAACTAGGATAGAAAAACATTTTTATCTTTTATTTTCCTTTTCTTTTGTTCGTCTCAACAGATACTATTCAGTAAGAATTCTTATAAACATTAACCATTTATGATGCGAGTTTGCCTGTTTTTAACATGACATCCAGTGGCGGCTAGTGACATTCATGTTAGGGTGTGCGCCGCAGGAGAAAAATTTTCGAGGTGCCACGCCCCTTTTTACCTTTGTACCGATTTTCTTTGAGCTTTTTATCCCAGAAGAATATTTAAAAAAAAACGCGGTTTTTAAATGGGATTTTTATTTCAATTTTCCTTTGGAAATCGATTGTCGAAAAGTTATTTAGAATGTTCTCAACAGAATTTTGGTCCATAACTATGACACTTCGTGTGACACAATCCGAACTACTAGCCATTATTAAATTAAAACAACAAAAAACACCCATACCACCGTCAATAAACTTCAAACTTCTCTAATCGCGTCAAAAAACTATAAAACAATCATATTAAATTATTGAAGTGTGTATTCAGATAGCGCACGGCGACGTCCTCTCATCGGGCGATTAACCGAATATTCCCGATCAATCCGCACAGGGAAAATCCATTTAACGAGAGCGGCAGAGAGCGCCGAACGAATACACACGGCAGACCATTTCAATTAGTAGAAGTGAGTGTACGCTGCGGTCGCGCTTGAAGTCTTTCGCATTCGCCATTCTTATATACAAGTTTTCTTGATATCAGTTAAATATTTTTTTTATATAAATTATATTTTTGCTTGGTGCTTGGCTTTCTTCTTAGGCAATGCGCGCACACGGGCGCACTTATTGACGAGCCGCCCCTGATGATATCCTATTATTTTCTTCGGTATTGTGGCTCGATCTGTTAAGAAAAAAAACGCATCGTATATTCAATGTAATACGTACCTAATGGCAAGCAAAAATAATTTAGTTTAGTTCGATTGCGCATCCTATTAAAATAGTCATAAAATTAAAACAAAATAATTGAAATGTTGAGTTGTTGAAAGGTTAAAAAAACAAACAAACAAACAATGCACTGTTTTTAAACGGCTAATATTACTTACATACTTGGTAGAGTTGTGAAATATACTTCAAAAAAGTAACTACCTAGTTTATAGATTCTTTTGAATAAATGCGTATAGATACTTAAAAAGAATTAGCTACTTTTTAACAAAAGGTAACTTAGTCCTTAGTTACTTGGTTAAACTAACTAGTTGTTGGAACTAAGATACTCTCAAAGTAGCAAAGATACTTTTGAAGTAACTATAGATACCAAAAATTTACCAGTTAGTGAAAACATTATTTATAAGTTACATAAAAAAGTAACTAGTTTTTAAGAAAGTAACTACAGTTACCAAGTATCTGATCTGGTAACCTAAGAATATATTTGATTAAAAATATTAAATACCAATTATTATTGTAAAATGCTGTAACAAATAACCACCCATTAGGGTTTCACCAAAATTTCATTATTTCTGTTAGGTTTCGCCTTATTGTTGTTTTGTTGTAATGCTTGTAAAAATGTATTAAATAAAGACGTTAATTATTATTATTATATAAAGAACACATTATTATAGTAAATATGGCTGGGTTCAAAATACAAACACATTTTATACACATGTTAATATGAATTTTAAACAAAAAAGAAAAGGTAACAAGAAAGCTAAAATGTGATTTTATTTAAAAACTGTTAAACTAATAACTAAACAAACATAAATAAAGTAACAAAGCTAAATAAACAAGAAACTTAAACAAAAAAACAAAAAAATTCATTCTTTAAAAGTATCTTAGTAACTAGTTACTTTCTAAAGTGTATAGTTACTCCTAAAAAGTAACTATACTCTGTTGCTTAATGCATTGTAAATTTCAGGTAAATTGCAATGGTAGTTTTTTAAAATTCCAAATTTTAGATATTTAAGACCTACACACCCCGAATCGGTCCTAAATTAGGGTCACCCTAATTCATAGAATAGAAAGACGAGTTTGGTGAATGAACTAAGGCAACAGCGGCCTTTCTATGGGGTTTAATTCACAGTGATATGGCGGAAGGCGAAGTACCGTTATATTTCCTTTTGAAGCGATTTCGTCGACAACAAATTTCGTACAAAGAGGCTTATTCACCTTTACAATCTCCAGTAGCTCTTTTTTGAGCATACTTTTATGAAATGACTTCTTTTACAGTAAGCCAATGAATGGTGTCATTTTTTTTTTCCAAGAAGACGTTGATATTTTTTCGGATTTTCTTGAGTGGTAACTGGCTTATCCATGAATATAACAGTCCCAGGAGGAATAAGATCTAGCATTTACTGGAAGTATTCTTCAAAAACATCAGCTTTCATGTCTTCATGATAGTCTCCAGTCCGTTTTGATTTAAATGCTAGTAAGCCATTTGTTCTGGCTACCAATCTGGGTAATTATTAATCTTTTACCTTTTCCCGAGGGTGCTTTTATTCCAGGGGACCATCCTTCCATGAAAGCTTTCCTCGCGCTTTTCCTGTGTTTATCCTGCCATATTTTACCAACGGTATACCCTTCATTTCACCAAGTTTTGTCCATATAATAGATATTCCTGTTTTCCCTTCGAAACTGTCTAACTGCCCTCAGATATCGTCGTCGCCAGCAGATGATTTCGTATTTCTCTATCAAAAGTGATTTTCTGTTTTGAATTTTTTCATAACAAAAATTCATTTCCTTAAAAATTTTCCATAGTTTCTTCTTACCCATGGGTGGAATGAAATCATCCTTTTTCATTTCAGACATTATTTTGTCCAAGGTATAGGTATTTCTTTTTTTAAGTAAAACGATTGTATGATTCTTCTGATGGCAGTCTTTTCACCCTCGTTTATTACAGTTTCTTTTCTTCCTGTACTTCTCTTTGGTGACCTGATGGGGCCGCGTTTATCCTCGTGCACACATTTCAACCATTTTTGCAACTCCGAATGTTGAATTTTGGTGGCGAAGAGCGTTGAACACATTGAGAATAATAATTTTCTCATTTTTAGAAAGCGCAGTTTTACTAATCTGTTTCTTAGCAACAAAATCAGAAACACTAGCCATTTTCAAGAACGAAATTTTCCAAGTAACTAAACATTTCAAATTTCTGAAACAGTAACTACCTACCCGATCTCGGGACCCCTGAAAATAAACATAATTAAATAATAACAAGGAAAGGAAGGGGGGGGGGGGGAATTATACTCTATTCCAAAAATGACTCGGGTGAAGAATTTTTGGAAATTTGTCAATAATTTTGTGTGTACTTCATTCAATTTCACATATTTACCAAAATAGGTACATACAATTTTTTAACGGTTTGTAAATTGGACCTGATAGACATTAATTTGAAGAGACCTTTTAGATGATGGTAGCAAAAAGACAAACGGAAATAACCGTAGTGGAAATGGGTTATGGTAAATATCAAGTCTTTGTGGATTAATTTCAAACTTTTTATTTCAAAAGAAATTAGGACCACTCCGAAAGCACGTCGATATTATAGAGTAGCGTGTGACGAACTGGAAAGTCTAAAACAACCTCGCTTTTATAAGAACCCATATTTATTTATTATGTAAACAAACATATAAGGGTTCACAGCGACCTGCCCTCGACTTTTAAGTCTAGCCAAAACTAATAAATCTTATATTTTAATGAATTGAGTTTATGGATATATTTTTGCAGTGGCGTATTTAGGGGGGGTCCGGGGGGGTCTGGACCCCCCCCCCCCCGTCCCCGTGGACTCAGTAGTAAAGAAAACTGAAATTCACATTCATTTATTTGCAATAAATAACATGAAACATTATTTCAAATTTTCCAGATGTTTGGGGATTTCCACAGTCTTTTAGTTTAATAATTGTTGAATTTTATTTTTTGTTCCGTGTTTTCTAATTCAGGTGAGTAAAATAGTATACCGTTATACATACCTTCAAAAAACTAATATTTCAAATGCAAATATTGGCGTTTATATTTAAAAATTGCTTTATTTCTACGTTTTTTTTTGAGCCGGGCTATCAAAACGTAAAATTTGTAAGTTTAGACAGTCCAAAAAAGGGCGTGGCACCTAAAACAATTTTTGCCTGCGGCGCATTTTTTTAAGAAGGATAAGTGGACCCCCCCCCCCCCCCCCGTGTCACAATCCTAAATACGCCACTGTATTTTTGTATACATATATCATGCCCATTCAATAAGCGATGTAGGCGATAAATTTTATTTTGTGAAAATTAAGGAAAATTGTCAATAAATCTTTGTGTTTTTAATTTTAACATACTACTTAGAGCTGGGCTATATGGCCAACAAGGGAAAGTGGTTAGATAGTTCAGGATATTTCCTACATTTTTTGGCTTAATAAAGTTGACCTGATTAAAGCAACTTATACGAGACACCCAAGTGGAAACTGCGGAAAAGAAAGCCCCAGGCGAACATTTTGGCTTAAAGTGGTAGATTTGGTCGTGATGAACATGCACTTTTTGTGAAGCAACCAATCGGATACTACTTACTTTATTTCTTTAATTCATCTCCCTATACCTGAAGAATTTTAATATCGTAGATTTTCGTTATGCTTCAGTGGCCAGCATAGTTCCTCCCGGGTTGCGCCACTGGTTGTTAAGGTAAAGATGTATAATGGACTAAATAATTTTGTCTATATTTTACTTCACTCAAAACGTTTTAAATAACAGGTATAAGTATACCTCCACTCGCCTGCAGCTTAGGTGAATGCTGAATTAGTTAGGTAACATGGCTTCAAACCCAAGAAAACGCTGTAAACATATAACTCAGTCAGTATTCACCTGCAGACGACTGGAGATACTTACCAGTTGAAACGTTGAGAAGACAATGGAAGTCCACAAAACGCCTTTATTTCAGCCTATTTTCTAGTCTAGAAATTATATTAAATGGAATAATACATCATTCAATATCAAGAACATATTTATTAAAAAAAACATATAAACTATTATTAAGTTATAAATATGAATATACAAAATATTCTTTGGGGCCCTAAAAGTGGAAATTTAAAAATTAATAATTTTAAGTATAAATTGTAATAATATTATGTGGGTATAAACATAGACAAAATTTTATGTCTATGGGTATAAAGGTGCATTTATAAAACTTTTCGTCACAGCTTCTGCTCGTCGCCACCGTTCCCGACGCAACTTAACCTAAAGGGGAATAATGTGTGCATTTATAAAAGCCGCCACCGCTCCCGTTCGTAGTTCCAACATGACCAATTTTTAACTCGCTGACCTTGTGTTGTTCGTCGTTCCTGCTTTAGCCAATGGGAAGAAAGAAATTTGACTTATTTGATAAAAAACATAGAAATATTTTCTATATTCTTACGATATCAGCATTTATAGACAATAGGCAGACAGACAAAATAATATTAAATACTGGTCACATCATCCACTTTTTCAAAGAAAATTAATATTCTAACCTCAAAATAGGTTAATGCTCTCGAGAATTTACAACGGTGCAGTTCGTGTTTTTAAATACCCTAAGAACGGTTGCGATAAGCGGGAACGGTGACGAAAAATTTTACAAATAGACCTTTCTCCCTGTTTAGCCAAAATTTGTTATCAATTGTATAATAAATATCCTATATATATAGGTATTCAAAGTTCTTACATTTCACAGGACAAACGAAGTTTGCCCTGCGGCAACCACAGTCCAACAATTTTTCTAACACTAGTTCTGTCCCGGAGGGAGATGATGCCTTACTGCATATTTTATTATTCTATTAATGTTTTTGTAATTTAAAAATATCATTCTTCTTCTGTCCCTTTACTGTTCAATATTCTAATTCACAACAGTAACAACTCAAGTTTAATAAATAAACTAAAGCGGGGGAAATTATAAAATAAACCTAACCTACCATTATTATTATACCTATTATTAAAATAGAGATTTAACTCAGTTTCATTATCCATAATATAATAATTCGGTAGCACAGTCCACCCACAAATAATAATTGTTAATTGAACATTACACAATAAACACAGGTCACAGGTTGGTTTTGTTGTTTTGGTGCCAACTGTCATTTCGGGTATAATGAATCTGAAATATTTCATAAATATTGACATAAAAGGTTATGTTTTTGAGGCGTTTAAAATATGTCAGAGATATTTCTGAAAAGAGGTGTGGTGAGTGGGAAATCGATTTTTGATATTCGTTTTGAAATAAAATAATCGCTAAAGGTACTTTACTCTTTAAATGATTATATATGAATCCACAATGAAACCGTACGCCAGTAAGTTCACTAAAGTATTAGGCAATAGAAAAGCGCGCCCTAGGGTCATACGTAAACATACCAGAATTCAAAAAAATCAATTCAGGTAATATATCGAAAATATAAGCATGTTTCCATTATAAGTGAGACACTCTGTAGGTATATGACTTTATGTTTGTAATATTATCCCGTTCCCCTGTTCCCCACATCCGTGTCATTCCTACACTACCACACTGACGTCACTGATACTAAATCCATGAAGGTACCCGTTTAATAAAGTTTGTCGTCTTTAAGGTTTGTAGCCTGTGCTCAAGCGGTTGAGTTTAAGCAGGATGCTTCTAAAATTACATGGGGATACAGCGACGAGACGGGGAAAAGAGGGGAAAACAACGGAGAAAACGACGCCTAATTTAATTGGGACGACACTCAAGGAAGCCCCTACCATTTTCCTTATTAATTTTTCTCAATCCTTCCATTACATAGTTTTCGCTGCATTTTATCCACCACTGATTTAGTATCGAATTAAGCAAAAGTTAAATTAACAAAGTTTGATAATTGATTGATATAACTACTTTTCCAGTAATGAGCAAGTCGTCATTTTATTGTCGCAGAAATGTGATTTTTCGTAACCGAGGCGGACATTTTGTCTCAGAAGGACTACATTTTTTTTTATTCAAAGTTTCATTCCAATCAAAGTTTTTCCCGATTTACATAAAGCCATCATATCAGCATCAATATTTTATCCACGTTTTTTTTTGCGAATATACTGGCAGATTTTCTCGTACGTGACTTGCGGGTCCGAAATGCAATTATTACGTTTTCGCCAAGGGATACGTCCCGACGCTTCCTGTTTTTCCTGAGGGAATACCGATTTTTGTATTTTTACGCAACGCTTGTTCCCCATCGTCGCAAGGGGTGATACAGAACGGAGGATTTCAACAAGGGCACCAGAGTTAGCTAAACCATTATTAAATTTAACTGTATATAGGCGAACAACAATAAAAATACTAACACAAATAATGCACAGATGCTTCAGTTTACAATTTTAAAAATATGTGATTGCTATAGCTTCTTATACATTGATCTGCTCTGCTCTCACCTCTTTGGATCCAAATGGTTGCCAAGTGTTTTTTCTCCTTTGCACCGAAATGTCCTCCTTTTTCTATTATTATCATATTGCGATAAAAAAAATCGTTGTCCAACTAATTGAATGAAATTAAAATGTTGCACATCTACAGCAGCGTGGCGTCGAATGTTATTATACAGGGTGTTATTTAAGTACTTTAATTGGGGATTCTAAGACGAAAAGTTTATATAAACATCGGCCCAGTATTGCTTCGTTTTCAAGATACAGGGTATCAAATTTTTTAAAGAAAATAATTTTTTCGTAAATATCTTAATAATCCTTTAGCCGATTTTGTTGAAATTTGGCAGTGTCATTTGGGGTAGTAAGCGGCTAATTTGGCTCTAACTAACCGGAAGGCGCCGTAATTAAGATTTTTGACAAGAAAAATGTGCACCACTGATTTTTTTGAAATTTTTGTCGCATCTTGCTTTAATATCAGTTATTATTGCTATTAAATACTATTTGTTTCTTTCAGATCACAACACTACGACAGCCTACAGCAACAAGCAGACAGTCAGCAGCAACAAAAACAACCCTTAAAGGACACCACTAATACACCACCAAAACAACAAAAATTAAACAACAACGAAGAAGGACAACCTAACAACCAAGAACCTTCCTCAACTCAAGACAACGATAGTAACAATCAACAAGGTAACAAAGTGATAGCCCCTGAATATTCATTTATTTAAAAATTTAATATGTATATTGAAGAGGAAAGAAAAATCCAAAATTCTTCACAAATATTTACTACACGTTTCGGTTTCTTAAACCATTTTTAAGAGCTGTCTAAAAAGTTCATTTATATAGAAATCTCAATCCAAAATCAAAATTATTATGTAGGTATTACTTACATAATATTATCACAAACTTTACATTAAGGACACAAACAAGTTCACCATGGCGAACACAGGTTAACTAACTATATAAAATTGATCAACGGGATAAACCCAAAAAACATTTAAAAAAATAAAAACAAATTATTTTAATATTAGAATAAAAGAACATTTAAACTCTCATAAATCGCCTAATGACAAGAGATCAGCTTTTGGCCTACATTTAAGAGAGAATTTACATAATTTTAATACTAAAGACAACTTTAAAATACTACATAATGCAGTGGCGTAGTAACCGTGGGGGGGACCCCCCCCCCGAAAATTCAATATGATTATAAATGTCCACACCCTACGAAATAAATTAATGCTGTTAATATACAGAATTTGAACTATGAATGTTACTGTGACCCCCCCCCCCCCAAAAAAAATCTTACGCTACGCCACTGACATAATGCGAATAAAGTCCATAAGCTCAATTTTTTAAAAAATGTAGAAATAGCCAAATTAGGGATTAATAATCAGATTGAGTGTTTAAACGATCCTGTCAACGCCCACTGCAGAGAAGCAGCGGAAATTGTGAATAAGTTTAAATAGGGAATGTTGGTTTAAATAATCGTACCTTTTTTTGTGCAACCTAGATGCCGCTCTGGTTCGGTATATTTTGTTTTATTTTTTTAAATGTTTTTTTTGGGTTTATCCCGTTGATCAATTTTATAAAGTTAGTTAACCTGTGTTCGCCATGGTAAACTTGTTTGTGTCCTTAATATGTAAAGTTTGTGATTATATTATGCAAGTAATACCTAATAATTTTGATTTTGGATTGAGATAATTATATAAATGATTTTTTTAGACAGCTCTTGAAAATGGTTTAAGAAACCGAAACGCGTAGAGCAAAATATTAAATATTTGTGAAGAATTTTGGATTTTTCTTTCCTCTTCAATATGAATAATCTTCACCCCGGAGTCCCGGAGATATCTACGATTCAATTAATATGTATATCCTAAAAATGGAAGTCAAGGAAGATGGTAAGATGTTAGTCAAAGCGGGATCTCCAGTGGTGTTCAAGCGCATCACCCGACCAAATTTTACAGGAACTTATACAAGTCAGAAATCAGAAAGGAATCAATTGGAAGAGTCGTTGTTAGGTAGCATCGTTTGGAACCGAAGACCAAACAACAACCAATAATTAAGAAATGTAAAACCTTGACATTTCTAGTAAAAAGTTTAATGCTGCCTGGAACCGTCTCCTGCAATTTTGAGCAGTGCATAATAATTCAATGACTGTTGATAAGCACCCACGCTCTAGTTACGCTACTGTTTCCTACATTTTCCATACATATGAGATCCCTCTTTCCATTTTTAAATTTTTTGTTTATTTCAGGCTCTCGTTCGCTTCAGTGCCTGGAAACTCTCGCTCAGAAAGCAGGCATTCACGATATTACAGCCGATGATTGCAAGTATGATGTGGCAAACACGTTGCTGAACTTGGACAGGGGACACGAATTTATCAAGCAAAGCGTGGACGCGTCAGGCATGTCTGCAGCGATGGGCGACATCAATAAGCAGGTAAATTTATTTGACCAAAAAATATTTTTATATTACCAAAGTTTACAGAATGCAGAATATATTAGGTATAGCTATTTATTTCTATTTCATTTACGCAACTGTAGGTATATAGGCATTATAATTAATTCTTTGCAGAACCAACAACAAATCGTCGATGCCAATGCACAGGCGGTACAGCAACAAAATCAACAAGTTCAACAACAGCAGGAACAACAGCAACAACAATTTCAACAACTGCATCAGCAACAGTTAGTTCAGGCGCAGAGTCCTCATTTGCAACAAGTGACGGTCAATGCTCAAGGCCAACAATGTATACAAACAACAACAAATATGGGACCACCGCAGCAGCAGCAGCACGCTGCTACCATGCATCAGCAACAAGTTGCTCAGCAGGGACAGCAAGTCCAGATTCAAACTCAAGGGGGGCAAGTCTTAGCTGCCACAGCACATACTGGTAGTACTACCATTACCACCATGTCTCCGTTGCAGCAGAGTCAACAAGCGACTCATCCTCAACAGGTTGATATTTTCTTCAATTTATGTATATTTTTTCTGTCGTGCTTTGGATACAGATATGAGGTTTTTTTCGTCTGCACGTTTTAAAATTCATTTTTTTAGGTTGAGTGGGGCCATGGAAGAGTGCAAGTTATACAACAACCCACGCAGAATCCTATGTATTTGCAGCAGTTGTACAATACTCAAGGACAACTCTTAATGCCGGGCAATATCGCATTACACCCAGGCTTAAATCCACAACAAATTCAGGTCAGTTCACATAAATCACGCTATTTAAATTTGATTTAAAACCTTTTTTAACACGTATAAGAGCAGTTTATTGACTTGTTTAAAAAACAAGTGCATGCATTATTCATTTCTAATCTTTATTGCGATGACGGCTTTTCTGAACCATAGCAGTATTATATAAAAATCATCCCTACTTTTTGCAGGTTATCACGAAACCATTTCAAGGTAATCAAATCGGAGGACCGCACATGCTTACTGCAACCCAGGGCAAGCAGGTGCTGCAGGGTAGCCAAACTGCCACTTTCCCAGGTTATGCCACCATCCCGACCATTCCTACTACCCAAAACCAACAGACACTTGTATTTAGTCAATTGGGAGTGATCAGTTCACAACCGAATATACTTCCGAACCATTCTGGGCAAGCTAACGCCCAGGTTGCTCAGCAGAAGCAACAAGAAATGCACAAGGTAAGGAAGCAATAAAGAATATTAATAAAATTGCCCATTCCTAAAAAGAAAATACATAAAGAACCCGAAACTAGTCTATTATTATATGGTTTTGCGACTGTAATTTTTAAAAGTTAACCTGCTATTTCCTTTCAAAAATCTGGCCAATTAAATTGGTTATCATTTGGGCATCTACGATTTGCGATGTCTTTTAAACTAATATGTTGTTGTATAACGTGCATGTTATGTGAAATGTTATCGTGTAAGCTATACTGATGTTGTACCTGCTGCTGTAACTAATACACTGGGTTCAGTCAAACTAACTTTGAACATTGGCATTTAAAGCAGATTGGCAGCGTTGCGGATAGAATCGGAGTAAAATTATTTAGGGTCAAAGTAATAATGTCCTGTTAGTGAAAATAGCCACATATCTTCCATTATACCAATTGTTCCAATACTGGTATCCGTAGGGTAGGGAGAACGCCCATCTATCACTATCAGAGAAGGAAGCACAACAAGACAGACTCATAGACCTATGCATAGACCTCTATCTATTTTTTGACGCGAGCGAATTTCTACAGAGACAGACATGTCTCATCGTATCGTGTCGTATGTTGTATAAAAATGTCGGAAACTAAATTATCGGCGGAAGATCTTGATCAATTTATAGATTTGTGCTATATCGTCGTTCCCGTCGGCAAACTGCGTATCTGAATATTTGGAATTTTTCAGTAGGGTAGTTAAAACATTTTGTTCGAGCGTCAAACTTCGCGTCAAGGATAATTAGCTGGGTTTTTAACGTTTAAAGGCTTACGCTTACATACACCAATGCGACTATGGTGGCGGCCGCGGTAGCGGCCAACATGAACTTGTCTTATCCTCTTTGATATTTGTCCTATCTTCTTTGATATGAACATAGTTAGGATGTCTATGATATGAACACATTGAATTAAATGAATGAAATCATAGCAAGCGCGGACAGGTCTAGACCAAGCGGCCTGAGAGCAGACACCATCTGATCTGCGGTGGCGGCCAAATACAACGTGTCGAGTTTGGCTGCGGGTAGTAATGACGAATAATATGATAGAATTATTAATAGATAAGGTCAAATTATATCCCATATATACTTTATGATTTAAGTCATCCAAATTACAAAAATATAATGGCAAAAAACAAGTGTTTGTTTTGATCCTCTTCATTACAAATAGTAATAAAGTATCTTCTTCCACATCGTCTATCAATAATAAATATTAGAAATATAAATTAAACCTGGACGTTTAAAAATAAATTTCTATTACAAACATAAAATACGTATACATCAAATTAATGACTAACAGCTCCACTCACCGCTTTGGGGTGAATATATCTGACCGCTAATATGATCGCCACCGCGGCCGCGCCGGTGTGTGGAAGCCTTATTTACTCTTGGCCTGAGCGTAATCATTATTATTTTCGTAAAAAAATGTTCATAATGGCAGTATGTGGCCGCCATAGGCGCCATATTGTCCTTTTTATTCAGGTACGCGTCACCAACAGGGTGACGGAATAAATATTCACATTTAGTGTTAAACCACAGTTAAGACCTTTTGCTTATTTCTTCATATTGCTTCAATTATTGTAGGTACGTTTTGTTTAGCCCACAAAAATAGTAAATAAAGGCTTACACACACCGACGCGGCCACGATGGCGGTGGCGGCTATGGTGGCGATCATATTAGCGGTCAGACGTATTCACACCTGTTTTTAGCATTTATATTATTGTAATTTGGATAACTTAAGTCATAAAGCATATATTGGATATAATTTAACTTGATCAATTAATAATTCTATCATATTATTCACCATTGCTGCTGTCACTTCTCGCTGCCAAACTCGGCAGGTTGCATTTGACCGCCACCGCAGATCAGATCGCTGCAGTTGTCTGCTCTAAGTCTGCTTGATCGAGATCTACCCGCGCTTGGTATGAATTCATTAATTTATTTCGGTGTTCAGATTGGCCGCCACCGTGGCCCTGGCCGCGTCTGTGTGTGGAACCCTTAAAGCTCTACACTCAAACTTTATTTTTGAAAAAATAATGGTGACAACTCTAAATAACAAAATGAAAACATTAAGGAGTACAAGCATTATAAAACATCCTTTAATAAAGTAAAAAACGGTAAAATTCCTTATGTTAAGGTAGTTGAACCACGGGCGTGTCACCTGCATATACTGACATTAAGTCATGATATTTTGCAGTCATAACTGGAGGCGGAACATTGGAGAAACTTGAACATTTGAATTAAAAGCAGAGAGTGTTTGGCGTTTTAATGAAATGGATCCATACTCAGCTCTCAAGTGACTTAAAAAAGGCTCGTTTTTCATAACTGGGAATCCTACTATTACTACTGTTGCAAATTCTTGAGGAGCGTCATCATTTCTAATATTTAAAATTCGGAGCTCTTTTGAAAAAGCTTTAAAATCTAAATAGTTTTAAATATAACCATCATAAGGATGTTGCCCCCTTGCAACTCCTTACCCAGCCAACCCAATCCAGAGGTTGGCTGGGTACCATCAAATCTACAGATTTTCTTATAGCACCAGAAATTATATTGTGGGCAGAATCCCCTTCGTTCTGTCCATGTTTGGCGTAAAAAAGCGGAAACAAATTTCATTCAAGAATTGATAAGGGTAGGTAAAGTACTTCCCAACATATTTCGTTTGGCTTAATGACTGCAATAAAACCCCTCATAAACTCGGCTTTCGCTTTCGCAGAGACGTATTAACCCACATTTATTTTTAATGCCAGTTTATAATACCAATAGATAGATACATTACTTGATTTGTTATCAAAATTAATAAACTGTCTAATTAAGGTTTTTTAGAAACAACTTAATTATTAGGATATTTCTCAAAATGTTTTAGTTACAGGTACCTGTAGCTTATATAAACATAATATTCGAAATAGATTAGTACCTATCTATTTTACTTTGAAACAGTATGCAACAAGTTAATATTAAAAGTATGTGGAGACCTTGGGAATCTTTAGCTAATGCGATATCTAGCTACCCTAAACATTCCGGGAAGCATTTATCTTCTGACGGCAAAGTGACCGTGAAAAATGTATGTGAATATTTATTAAAGAGCGGCCACCCTAAACTAATTGCCATTAAAAATACCAGTGAAATGACGAAAGTTCCATTATCGACGGTACGAGATTATATTATGCTAAAAGGACATTTTCAAAAAAAAAATCGCAAAGATACCGGAAAAATGAAGTGCGTAGATGATTGTGACAAAGATGTTACTTGCAGGAAAATATACCAAATGTATCGAGAATTTCCCTTTTGCAAACTTTTCACACTTGTTTTGTATTTATAATAAATTAATATACATATAATACAAGTAATGGTAAAAATAAACATTTCTACTATAAGGTATTACTATCGCTTTTCATTTAATTACAAAATCCGTTCCTGTGCAAAGTACCCCTTATTTCATTTCATTTCACTAATATAAACAGTGATGCCAGCTGGGGCCAGGTAGATTTCGCTGGTTGGCACGCTCATCCACAGTTTTATATGGGTAATTTTACCAATAAATTCTTTAAAAACGTAGGTTTGGCAATCAAACAGGTAAAGTCCGTTCACAGATTTAAGAGAATGACTTACCGACTCGTGTTGACGCCTGTTTAAAACCAGACTGGGGTCTACACAGGCCCGCACTGAATTGTATTTCAAGCATGGATGATTTGACACAAATAATAAACAATTTTAGATAGAATCGAAGATAGAATATATTATAATTATTTATTATAATTATTTAATGCAACTACAGTTTACTCATTTAATTCATTTTGTCACTATCAACACCTATGTTAATAATAAATCTTTCTGTAATATTCCCACTTTGAATGTATGAATTTTCAACAGTTTTAATATGCGAAACACAATTTTTCCAGCTACTCACAGGCACTTTGTCCACTTCAGTAATGATAATATCCAGTACACTAGCGTTTATAGTGGGTGATACATTATTACGTCTAACGGCAGATTTTAATTGATGCCATATGTGTTCTATGGGATTGAATATAAAGTGATACGGCGGAAGCCTTAGCACTGTATGCCCCTTACTTTTAGCGTAGCTGTCGCAGTAGTACTCCTTTTCTAGGTTCAGAAATTTAAGCACATAAAGTATGTGTATTGCCATTTTCGTATCCTTTGAACAAGGGTGCTTGTTTAACTGTCTACCGTGGTAACTTGCGTTGTCCATAACAATCACACTGTTTGGAGAAACATTAGGAATCAACTTATTTACGAACCAATCCTCAAATAACTCTGCTGTGGTATCGTTATAGTAATCCAAACAGGACCCTGCATGTACTATGGTTATTCTGTTTCTTCTGTTTGGTGGTGCCTTTGTTCTACACCTGTCACTGGAATCAACCCAACCTTTTGATGGGGTATCATGGGTATCAAACTAGGTTTCATCTGAGTATATAATAGGTCTGTTCTCACTTCTGTACTGATCGATTTTTGTCAAATATTCAAATCGCCATGCCTTAAGTCGTTGCGATTCCATGATAACTTGCCGTTTATCGACTTTTTTAAATTTAAAGCCGATTCGTTGAAGACACTTCCACAGCGTTGTCCTACCGCAATTGATATCCGTGTTATCTATCTCAAGTCTTTTTAGTAAATTATTCAGTGTTGGTACCGTATGCTTTTCATACATCTTATAAATTTTGCGTCGGACTAATTTTTTGCAAGTCCCAGAATCTTTCCTTCTTTTCCTTTCGGTGATGGGTTTATTCACAATTTTCCATGCTGTTTTTTCCGAAATTTTGTCAATGTGGCTGTTTCTTCAGTACATTCCATTTTACTCAACTGTTCACGTTCTATGAGAGTTGTATATACATTTTTTATAATCTCTTTAGAATCTAAAGATAAGTGTCTTCTTCCATTTTCATTTCCGCACTGTGGTTGTACCTGTACCCCCTCCGGCTGTTCTATACTAGATTCACCAATCCACGGACGCCACATATTTGGATAATCAAAGCTGCGGTTTTATTTCACATGAACTAATAAAATTACTGGTTTTGCAACACTGATTTGTTTACTTATTTTTTTCTCATTATTTAATAAGGCTTTGTAAACTAATTACGGCCAAGTACGGTCCCTACCTGGATAATAAAATCATTATCTCTATGATCTTTGAAACCCTTTCAACAAAGAATTTTATGATGAGTGATAACTAAAGGCAGGTAGTCATTCTCTTAAATCTGTGAACTGACTTTAACGGGGTTTCTTTGGGTGTTTACAATATAATAAAACTATTATTGCAGTTATTAGGTCAAACGAAATATGTTCTGATGAACTTTAGGTTAATTATTCACTTAAGCCTTTTAGAAATTAAAGTTAGAATATTTTCCATCACCAATGGGCTTATCTGAACTTACGCCCCTTATCCTCACAATTGATATACGCCTAAACAAAAATTAAACGTTGTGTTAAAAGTATAGTAGATTCAGATACGTCCTATGGTCACAACATAAAGGGTATTAAAACAAGTCCGAAAGTGAACCGCACTAAATTTGGTGAAATTGTCCTTTGGCGACGGGAACGACTTTATACAGTGTTTGTGGAATGTGAAGATAAAAGAATATAGAGATATTAGTGCTAGGAATAAGGCATACAAAGTCAAAATATGCTTTATTATCTGAAAGAAATATCTTTCTCAACAAAGCAACAAAGCTTTTAGAAATTTTTATCAATAGAGAATAGAGTAAAATTTTCATTTATGGTAAAATAAACTTTTTTCAATAATACATTTTTAACAACGCTTAAGTTTTTGATCGCAAGTTAATGAAAACTTTGAGCTTTTGTAGCAGATAAACTTTCGGATAAGTCCTGTATAGTACTACTCGTTGGGAGCCTCAAAATGACGTGCCGAAAAGAACCATCCCACTTTCTATTTTTTTTATAAAGTGGCGCACAGCCCTTTCTTGAAATTTTCATGTCGGTTTCGGACTAAAACATAGCGATCTTGAGTTTTAATTTTCTAATTTGATCCATTCAACAAATAGAAAGGCGGGGGACATAAAATGCACAGATCAATGCACTTTACTTGTAAAAATCTTTGAGGTAAAGGACCTTGGTCATTAGCCTGCCATAAATAAATAAATATTTATTTTATTGTTCATTCTCGTCCGGCCCTTTGATCATAACTAATCGTCTAGAGTCTAGACTCTAGATTGCGCATGATGATGATGTACTAGAACGTTCATTATCACTTTTATCACTTAGGTAATGGGTGGTCAAAAAGTTCAAATGCAAAAGGTCGGTGGTGGTACAGGCGCTGTCGCTCAAACGCAGCCACAACAGGGCCAATGCGTTCAAGTATCGCAAGCTATGATCGGAACACAACCCACTGCCCAAATTATCAGTCCTATTCAAGTAAGAGCCGAGAAAGCATTTATAACTTTTGGCTTTTAATCGTAGATTTTTGAAGTAGTTAGAGACAATAATATTTTTAAATCGGAGCGCTTTATATGGGGTAACGGTTTTGAAGTGTAACAATGCAAAATTCGAAAAACGGCTGGAAATATTTTATTCAAATTTTAGGACGCCAACAGGGAGGTTGGGGGACAAATTTTAAATCCAGATTTTATCTGGCTGTTGCTAAATTTATAATGTAAATCGGAAAAGTGTTTATTTTCTTGGATAATTCGATTCCTTAATCTTTTATAACACCCCACGCAAAAAAATCCAATGGGGTTAAGTCCGGTGAACTTGCAGGCCAGTTCACAGAACCACCACGACCAATCCATCTGTTTCCTAACATTTCATTTAGTGTATCTCGAGCTTGTCGCACAAAGTGTTGCGGGGCACCATCTTGCTGAGTTCTTGCTGATTTGTATTATTATCCAGAGTTGTGGCAAATCCTACCTTAAAAAAATATTGAAAATTTCTGCATTTAGGTAACGGTCAAAAAAATATGGTCCAATGATCGGATTTTGCGTTGTAACACTTAATCTTGACCCTGTATAGAATATAAAGGGTGGTCAAAAATATTTGCAACAAATGAATATCTTTATTATTATTGATTTCTCAAAATGTTTCATTTTTTTATAATAGTTGGTGCCTGAATCAAAATCGCTGATTTGTTTTTAAAAGAACAACCCGTTATTGACCCGAAGGCGACTCTTAAAATGTTTATCAGTTGAAGCGTTGCGTTGTGATGAAATAAACACGTCTATCATTCCTTATTTTTATGAAAATGAACAAAGAAAAGTGTTTTAGAAATACAAAATATTATTACAATAAGTCTAAATTTGTTAAAAACTTTTCGACAACCCTATCCTATGTATGTAATTCCTTAATATATCTTAAACCATACACTAGGTATACAAATTATATTGATTTTGGAAGTTGTGCGATTTGTCGACTAAAATTGAAGATTTCGATATTTACAATCACCGATAGAGTTTACCTGCATCTTTAAAAATCCTCCTAATATAGTGATGCATGATTTCCTATGCATACTGCATGTTGATTGCACTAACATAATATTATATCATTCCTCTATGTCTATACAGGCTGATTCATAGTGGATGGCGTATTAGACGTTTATGGCGAACCAGCTAGAATATGTTAGTAACAATTTTGATACTTTAAACGGAATCCCTTGCATATTAACCTTTTTTTACAATCTCTAGTGGTTTCTTGACAACTTTTTTTTATTATTTAATTAATTAATTTCCGATTTTTTTTTTTTTTTTTTTGAAGACATGACCTGTATGATGGACTAATATTTGGTTGAGAGTTAAACAATACCCGGAGGCTTTCTACGTTATGGCCAAATTTTAGTTGCATTATAGAGGGTTGTCTAAACATACAAATATTTTGGTTACTTGGAAAAATGTCTAAAAGTCGACTTTTTCTAATGAAACATCCTCTATATCTTTACTGATTTAGAAATTCGCTGACATTTTCTCTGCATTTACGTAGGTTCTGACCTCAGTACAGGTGTACACCACAAGTCTGAGGCTACAACATATCGGTAAGGGGAAGCACAATTTTTTAAAACAGTGATGGATGTGCTACACCGATATGTTTTAAATGCAATAAAAATTATAGTTCGGCATGAAAAAAATCCAGCTTCATGATCCAGTGATAATGATTTTTTTAGTTTTGGTCGCATTAATGTCAAAGACACATGAATTAAACTTTTGCGAGACAAGCCGACGTATTTATAAAAGCACGTTGTATCACTATTTCACTGACACACATAAATATCGGCCGTTTGTTTTTGCGCACGGCATGCGACCCGTGTTGAGCAATTAAATTTAAAATGGCCACCTATTTCCTTTAATAGTACATGTTGCCATATTTCCGTGCCATTTCAGTATCAAAATTATTAGGATAAGAAGAAATTTTGAGTAATGTTGAAATTATATTAAAATACTAGAATGCAAGAATCCAATCTTCTCCTCATTGATTTCCGAACTCTTTCAAAAACAGCAGGTTCGTTTCTTATTGAGTAACGTTCAGCAATTATCCGCTTTCTTAAATTTTCCTAATTCTTCACTGAAGTAGTATAAACTAATGACTTTAGATGACTCCCATATGAAATTATCCATAGGGGCTTAAGTCCGGGGATCGAGCAGGCCATTTACTTACGTTCAAAGTATTTGCAATTTTTGGAGTAGAAGTACCTGGATCTTCCTTTATCATGTCCAGCACATTTTTTTCCACTTCTACCGTTCTTACTGTCATTGGCCTTTCTGGTCCCCCATTTCGTTTCAATGTGCCTGAATTGCCATTAGCAAGTCCTTAAATGAAATGCAGTCGGCGCTCGTATAGCGATTCATGATAGAGGGCTTCACTAACAAAAGTTTAACTATTAAAGACAGAAAATACACGTCAAACAACAAAACGTCAATCAGTCTGAACAAATTCGACACATACAAAATGATCAATTACGAGACGTATTCAAATGAAATCAACGTTTAAACTGAATTGCTTAAAAGATAAAAACGCATTTAAAAAAAATTATACTCGTTAAGCCCAGTGTAGTACGCCATACTTGTATTTCGACTACATTAATAATTTGAAAAATATCAAAATGGATTTTGTCGAAATTTTTTCTCGCCCTGTATCTTCGAAATAAAGCGGCTTTTTAAAAATCATCAAAGGGCAAAATATTCTTAGAATGGGCCAGAGAATGACCCCTTTAATTTTTGTCATATGTTTAATAAACACCCTGTACGTTATTATTTATTTTCAATGAATACAGGGTTCCCTTACTTATAATTATTAAATCATAATTAACTAACGGTATGTGGTAACATCGTAAACCACTGAACGTTTTTTGTCCGCATTCTTTCGGCAGCTACAGATAAATGTGTCGAGCTATATTTATTTGAAAAAGTTCGCAGTTTGTTGCATTTTGTTCAACTTTAAACGCGCCAAGGAACAAGTGTAATTAAAGCTGCAAAAATAATTAAACACTATATTAAAATAGATACTCAAACCTGGACTAGCCGTCTACTAACTCGAACTCATCATGGCAAATCTATATTCATTTGGATCTACACCTTCAAATGCGCGGTTGACCCGCAACTATGCTACTATTGATTTGTAGAATGCCCCACAGATAAAAATCTAATGTACTGAGATCGGGCGATCTTGGAGGCTAATTCCGATAATAGCAGTGACATGACACATGAATAGCTTTTCCAAGGAACTTTTTCAAATAGATGTTATAAGTGACAGGCATAGGTATTTGGTATAGGCATGGTACACATAAATGCAGAACAAATTTCAGCAGCTGTTCAATTAAGTTTCTCAAGGTTCAATAATATCAGCATTTATTATTACAGACTACCTTGTTTTAAAAAAAAAAAAGGAAATTATCTCGTAAACGGTTGCAGATGGGTATAGGGAAAATAATAAGAAAAATTGTTAAGAAACTACTGGACGTTTAAAAAAAGTTAATATACAGGGTGTTCCGTTTAAAATATCAAGGTTCCTAGTATTTTCTAGTAGAAGCGGCAACACCGCATTGTAGAAAATGTTTTTGGTGGGTAGCGTATGCTCTTATATGCAAGAAAATTTGAATTTATAGATCTTCTCGTTAGTTGTTTCGCTATAAACATCTAATAGGCCATCATCCGTGAATCATCCTGTATAGTTACATAAGACGCTATGGCCGGGTCCACCAGGATCCGAATAATCCATTAGCACGTTAATTTTAATATTTATTTTACTTTAACCATGCTTTGTAGTAGTAATAAAATTCATTAAAGATATTATAATCCTTTGCTAAATTCAAATCTAAAATTGTTTTTCCTTTTAGCCTGGTGGTCAGCCAATGCAGTTCACAAACGGACTCCCATGGCAATTCGCGAACGGGCTTCCCCAAGTTTGGGCAACGAACGGCCTCCAGTCGCAAGCCTTATTGGCGCCCAATCCCATTTTCATTAGGGGAACCCAGGCAGACGGTACCCCTGGAATGTTCATTCAACAAAATCCACAAACTGCTACCATTCAAACACAACAAAACCGTAAGTAATGTTCTTCTTAATTGTCTAATATAATAATAATAATAATAATTAAAAAAATAAATATTGTATTTTGAGGTATAATGCTGAGTGCTGTCATTTTAATTGGTCCCACTTTTACCTAGCTGTAAAATACTTATTTTTTTGAGTTAAAAGGTTAACTTGAACAATGAATTGTAATGTTTTGTGTAAAGTTTTATCGCGTTAAGTCAAAAATTTTACAACATGTCAAATGTCAAATTATTGACATAGCTTCGTATTTTTTTTTAATGGAACACTCTGTATATTATTAAATAATTAAAAAATGCATTCTTTTTGTGAATACGAATATATGCCACACATGCCCTTTATTTTCATTAGTTTATCCTAAATTAATATAAATATTATTAAAATTGGATTGTTATATTTGTTTCCAACGCGTATTTTATTGTCACAGCTTTTATAGTTTTATACTTTTGATGCATTTATTAGATAGATAGAAGATTTTGTAGTTTGTAAATTTTAGTTAATTACTGAAACCTAGGAACAACAAATTTATTTAAAAATAATAAAAGTAAAAATTAAAAAAAATTAAAAATATTTTTTTCATTTATTAGTGCTGCTCCACGTGTCCTTCATTTTTAATGCACTTAATCATATATGGTATTTTTCCCTTAATTTTTAACAAAATGTTGTTTTTAAATAATAGTTTAGTTATAGTTTAAGAGTTATTCTGTTAAAAAAATAAATTGTTTGTTATTTGTAAATTTGATTTATTTTATTTCTTATAAATTTGTTGTTCATAGGTTTGACTAATTAACTAAAATGTTGTGAGTTTACAAATCACAAACTCTTCCATATAATATGTAATAAATACCTCAAAAGTATAAAACTATAAAAATTATGCCAATAAATTAGTTAATTGAAAACAAAAATAATAATCCAATTTCAACGATATTTAGGCTAAACTAATGACAAGAAAGCGCATGTGTGGCATATATTCGTATTCAGAAAAAGAATGTTCTTTTAAATCTTTAATAATATACAGGGTGTTTCATTTAAAGAAAAGTAAATTATTTCAATAATTTTGACATTTGACATTTTATAAAATTTTTGATTTAACGGCATAAAACTTTACTTAAGAGCCTACAATTTATTTACTTTTAGCTAAAAAAATAAGTATTTTACAACCATGTATAAGTGGGACAAATTAAAATGAAAGCACAGTATGTACAGATAATGACTGTTGTTCTTTATTATTTTTTACTGAAAGACAAAGATACGAAAAAAAAAAAAAAAAAAATTTTGTTGAAAAAAAAATTAGTGGCGTATCTCAAGAGAATCAATTAATTTAAATTAAAAAATGGGACAAGTCTATTTAATCATTATTCAAAAAGTTTTGAGACATTGGAGATAACGCTTATTGGTCTATAGTTATATTTTATGTCTTCTTTACTGCCAGACTTAAAGATTGTTGTGACAATTGATATTTTAAATGCTTTAGGAACATTACCTGTCTTAAAAATTAGATTCAATATATGCACTATAATAGGACTAGTTTATTCTCTGATAATGGTATTTGTCCACGACTACTATATAACATGATCATTATACATGTTTCCTTAATAATTATAATATCCAATATACACCAGTATATAATATTCATTATATCATATTATAATATTATGATTTCAATAGGATTTTGTACGTACAATAAAAAACAGAGCATGCCATGAACGTCAAGTCGCAGCGCTTGTTGCTATGGCAACACCATGGCACCTTGTTTTTATTTTGACAATTGCGCTTCGGTTTTTAATTTTAATTTGAAACGTCAAAAGGTTATTTGTTCCAAAATATCAATGTAGATTTAAGTTCGATTCCTACGTTTAACTTAACACACTGTGTAAATACAAACATTAATATTAATGTTAATGTTACCAAATAATTTTTCTTGCTAGTTAGTGAGAAGTTCAATATATTATTTTATTGTTATTAATTCAATGTTGGTTATTTAATAATAATGATATGTGGTACTTAATTGTAGCTAAAGTTATTTGGTATTCCTGGACAAAGTATAGTATTCTACTCGCATATAATGGCTGTTATATCACAGCCCCCTTTACTTCGTACGTAAAGGGGGCTGTGGTTATATGCTTGTTGAATAACGTACTATTATTAAGAAATAACTTCAACAGTTACATTTCTTAAAAGGCGTAGTCTAGCTGATTAATACAAATTAATGAAGCCGCTACTCAACATAACCCTATAACTACCAAGATACCCCTATTACAAAGTTTTTTTTTCTAGTATAATATAATTATACAATAAAAACAGAATATAATACAAAATTATATGTTAGTTAAGAGTTACAATATATTTATAACATTTGTAGATATTATTATTTGTTCAATCTAATTTAATACAGAACACTTACACAGTGTGTCCCGCTTTTCATAAATCCAATAATAATGCAATTTTCTTCAAATTTGGGTGGTATTGTATGTACCTACTTATTATTATGAATTTTCTGATAGTGATATCTAATGTTTATGGTTCTGTTTTCTGCTTACAGAAGCCATAGCAACGCAAGGAACTGTACAGCAAGTAGCCAAAGCTAGACCGGTAAACGAAAATATTCAACCGAAACAAACGACCAATCGACCACTCAATATACTGCCATCCAATGCGGCTACGATAAGGCCAGCTAGTTCTGTATCCACACAAACTATTGGGGCTCAAACACCTGTAAGTCAATATTTTTCTTTCTTAATGTTTAGATATTTTTTGACGGGTATACGGGCAAATCGAAAATCATGAATATAATATGGTTTTTCCACTACTAACCTATAACATCGCCATTATTGACCGATTATTAACGCTAGAAATCGTTTTTCTCTACCTTATAAGTCATTATTGACCATGGTCAATAATAAGCCATTGAAATCCATTATTGACCGATCTTTGACCTTAACCGAATTTTGTTTGAACGCAGGTAACTTGATTTTTTAATTCTACAACATCAATTCATTGTAGTTAGGCAACCAGATAATTATCAATACATATTAGATTACTTGATATTGTAAAATATCGATACAATCAACATTTTTTCTGCTTCCATCCTTAATTCGGGAGGTGTACTGTACACATAATATTATCACTAACATTTTCTTCGCTCATTTTTTAAAAAAACGCAAAACTCGTGAAATCTGATGATACAAATGAACACAAATTGACATTGACAAAGCCACCTGACAAAACAACAAAATATTTTGCCAATTCCAAAGCGCAGGTAACTTGATTAAAAAATATATTTATACCTACCTATAATTTTTTATAATTATTAATACTATAAAGATAAATCTCATATAAAAGTTTGTAGTAGTGGAAAAAATAATATATTAACCACGGTTTAGACAGCTTATTATAGCCCTCGCGTCTTAAATCCCTCGGCGCTTCGCTCCTCGTGATTTAAACTCGCCGCTCGGGCAATAATGATGGCTGTCTAAACCTTGGTTAATAATATACTATTTTCCACTACTAACCTATAACATCGTCATTATTGACCGATTATTAACGTTAGAAATCGTTTTTCTTTACCTTATAAGTTATTATTGACCATGGTCAATAATAAGGCATTGAAATCCATTATTGACCGATCTTCAAGAATTTATTTGAACGCAGGTAACTTGATTTAAAAAAAAAAACGGAAAACTCGTGAAATCTGATGACATAAATGAACAAAAATTGACATTGACATTGACAAAATATTTTGCCAATTCCAAAGCGCAGGTAACTTGATTAAAAATATACTTACACCTACCTATAATTTTTTATAATTATTAATACTATAAAGATAAATGTCTTATAAAAGTTTGTAGTAGTGGAAAAAATATTATATTAACCACGGTTTAGACAGCTTATAGCCCTCGCGTCTTAAATCCCTCGTCGCTGCGCTCCTCGTGATTTAACCTTGCCGCTCGGGCAATAATGATGGCTGTCTAAACCTTGGTTAATAATATACTATTGCGTCAATCATATCGGGATATAGATATCATTATAAAGGGTGTTTTAAACCTAAGTGCTCATCCTTAAGGATCTTAATCCTTGAATGATTATAACAAAAGTTTATACAGGGTGCCCGGGAAAATGTGGGAAATCTCTCGGATTCAGATAGAACATGGAAAATTAGTTTTCCTTGAATAACTTTTAAAGTACTTAATATAATTTAATAAAAATTTAATGTGATGAACACTAGTAAGGGACTCCTAAAATAGTGTCCTTGAAACATATTTAGCTTTTTTAGTTTACCAGGGGCGGACTAAGCTTTGCAACTTAATGCTTAAATCTTCAACATCTTGTATGATAAAGACCTAAAAAAGATAAATCTGGGTAGCTTGTACCCTTAGAACAAAAAGGTACTTTTGTTTATTGTCGATAAAATGAAGCGTTTTCAAGAAAAAGAATAATAAACGAATTCATGGTTTATTCTTATTAAAAAGGATCATGATTTCTATTTTGTTTCTCGACAAGAAAGTGTCATACGAAAGTCATTCAAACAACAGAAAAGTTTGAGTTTAAGTTGTTTAATCCGAAAAAATAAAAAAAAAAAACGCAGTGATGTACAGGGTGTCCCAAATTCGAGCCTCATCATTGGGATTTCGGAAACTAGAAGAGATACGAAGTCGGTTAAATGGAGGCAAAGTTGCGCGATTTGATGCTGATTAAAATGCCACCTTAAAAGTTTAAAAATTCCGAGTGCTTCCGAAGATTTTTGGAAAAAAACCGAATATTCGCGATTTTATTTTTATTTGTTCATAACTCTATTTAGTCTATTTGAATAGATATAACAAAATAAATTTCACATTCTCATTGCTACTTTTTCTGTTCTACAAGATGGTGTTATAAGATTTTCAAACCAACGTTTCGTCTTTGAGCTGCCATCATCAACTTTGATTTTTTAAATACGGCTCTGGATTTTTTATTACGGATTTTAAGAGCTTCTAAGGTCTCAAAACCAATTATGTATCGCACTTATTCGAAAAATTTATATTAATGGCATTTTCCATAGGAACTCATTTGTTAAGAGAGAGTCAGAAACGAAAACTTAATAAAACTGAAGTTAAAGCAAATATTCAAATTGTAATCCGCCCGCTTGGATGCATTTTCGTTTCAGTCTGTGAATTTTATGGATGGCACGCTGAATAGTTCTTGCGGGGATAGCCCTGATCTCCCTTATTAGGTCTTGACGTAAAACTTCAAGGATTTGTGGTGTGTTTCGATAAAGACGGTTTTGGAGAAATCCCCAAAAAAAGTAATCTAGAGGGCTTAGGTCTGAGCTCCTAGCTGGCCAACGTACGGGTCCTTGGTTTCCAATCCATTTATTGGGGAACAGTGCATTTAATAAATTTGTAACGAGTCTCCCATTATGAGGTGGTGCACCATCTTATTGCCACCATAGTTGACGTAATACGTCCAACGGTTCTTCCATTAAGGAATCCAATATATTGGTCCTTATTAATTCGGCATATCTTTCAGAAGTTAAATTTCCTTCAAGAAGAAACGGGCCGATAATTTTATTCTGCCACATACCGACCCATACATGAAATGATTGCTGTCCCTGAGGTCTTACTTCTCGATCCTGCCTTGGGTTTTCTATTGACCAATAGTGTTCATTATGTCTATTAAATAGTCCATGTGTTGAAAACCTGAATTCATCTGTCCATATACTTTTATGTAGGAAGTCGTCATTTTCATTAATTCTATTTTGCAACCAGTTACAAAATTCTAGTCGTCTCTCAGCATCGCCAGGTCTTAGTGATTGACTAATATGAATTTTGTAAGGTTTATATCCACGATTATTTAAAGTTCTCCAAACTATCATTCGCGGTGATACTACTTCGTCTGAGAAAACTCTAATTGAAGCTCGAGGATTATTATTTGCCTTAAAAAATAATTTAAAATTACTCATTTTACTTCCTACCATGTAATAGTTTTCAAACTTACAGTGTTTAAGATAATTTGTTCCTCTTCTGGATCGATTCGTCTTCCATATTCAAACCTTGGTTGAACAAAACTTCCGTATTGAGCTAAATTATTATCAATATTAGCAAAATAACTATAATGCGGCTGCCGTCTTTCCCGATATTCCAACAAATAGCGCTCTCAAGCCGCTTTTGAATTTCGATTCGAAATATAATTAATCCTTATCATGTCTCGTTCTTTAGAAGAAAAAGGCATTTATGTTTAATACGCGTTAACGATTAGTGAACAGTAAACTGTCAAATAATTAGATAATTTAAACATAAACAAATGAACCAAGATGTCCGGCGCGCACGATGCACCGCCACCTTGATAAATTGCTAAAATTTCTGTAAATATAGCCTAGGGTTTAAGGGTAGACACTTTAATTATAGTATTTATTAAAAATTAATACAAATGAGTTCTTATGGAAAATGCCATTAATATAAATTTTTCGAATAAGTGCGATACATCATTGGTTTTGAGACCTTAGAAGCTCTTAAAATCCGTAATAAAAAATCCAGGACCGTATTTAAAAAAAAACAAACTTGATGATGGCAGCTCAAAGACGAAACGTCGGTTTGAAAATCTTATAACACCATTTTGTAGAACAGAAAAAGTAGCAATGAGAATGTGAAATTTATTTTGTTATATCTATTCAAATAGAGTAAATAGAGTTATGAACAAATAAAAATGAAATCGCGAATATTCGGTTTTTTTCCAAAAATCTTCGGAAGCACTCGGAATTTTTAAACTTTTAAGGTGGCATTTTAATCAGCATCAAATCGCGCAACTTTGCCTCCATTTAACCGACTTCGTATCTCTTCTAGTTTCCGAAATCCCAATGATGAGGCTCGAATTTGGGACACCCTGTAATAGGAGGCACTTTAACGAAATTATTGAAAAACTTCATAAGAGGGTTCAATATGAGCTCCGTGAAGTCTGATACATTCGCGGCACGACGAATTGAGGACTGAGAGATTTCTCACATTTTCCCGGACACCCTCTATAAACATACAGTTTGTATCAGCCAAATGGAATAAATTCGATAATAAAAACATGGGGGCGTCTCCGAAAAAATGCTCGGATACGTCGATTGGTATTTCTAGTTGCGCATTTTTTTCAATAAAAATTTTTTAGACAGAGTGTGTCATGTAACATTGACCAATACTAATTTTCTTATTTTGAATGCAACACCCTGTATATTATTTAATTTTTGGATTCCTCAGAAAATTTTAGACATATTTCATGTACAATATCCTATACCTATCTTCAACTGTTTCGGAGATATTAAGTGTTGTCAGTTTTATTGCAAAAATCAACAACACGCTAAAAAACTAATAAGTAATACTGTTTATTTCTTGATAATGTGAAAAACAAAAAAAAAACATTAATGTAGGAGATGTTGAAAATTGATGTTAAAATGTTTTTACTAATATGAAAGAAAAAAAAGGTATAAATAGTTTTGTTTACTGTTGTTTAAAACGCCTGACCTTAGCAAATTGTTGTCTGTCTGCATGACAGTAGTTGTCAGTGTTATAGTCGTTTGAATTTCGCTAACTGCATATCAGAAAAATGGTTTATTTAACAGAAATGCACAAAATAACAATTCTACAGATGATTGGTTATGGAGATAAAACACGGACACAAATGGAAGTTGCTCGGTTATTTCATGAAAAATTTCCGAATTTGCCGCCTATAACTCAAGGGACAATAGGTAAAATAGAAAAGCAGTTTCGCCAGCTTGGACATGTAAAGCAGATAAAAAATTCACAGATATTGCATCTTACGCAACCATCCTATGTATTGAAAATACCCGACACAACTTTTACATTTTAATGTTTTTCTATGTGATGTGATAAAAATCCCTTCCAATATAGGTAATAATAATATACTGTTTACTAAGTTTATCTTAATTTGTTATTTGGCAGCATCTTATACCGAGTGGTGAATCGCCAAGCTGGCGACAGGAAATACAACGTAATGAGAACCATACAATGTATGCTACTGATACATAAATTTTTTTTTTTGAATATTAAGGAGAATGCAAAATTGCAAAAGTTAAATAAAATAATGCCAGACACGACTTATACCTTCTGATGTTTAAATCTAATTACTCGTTACTATTATCAAGATTTTGATTTGTGTCAACATTACCCTTCAATTGGTATTTTGCCAAAACAACCAATTTAATTTTTTTAAAACTGGTGCTGTTTGCAGCATCTCAATCGCATTGCCATATTATCCTGGTTAATTATTATTGTAGCAACAGCTGCCATAGTGAGCTAAATAATACCTTTGAAAAATTACCTTGTTTGGCAATAACAACCCATTATTCAAGCCATTTTAAGCAAATTATTAAAAAATTACATTGGTTGTTTTGGCAAAATACCCTTCAATTAAGATGAAAAAAAAAGAAAAACAAATATAAAATAAACGCATTTTAATATTCTTAAAGTACCTATGAAAAATGTAAACATTTTACTAATATACTTCTATGCGGGCCAGAAAGGCCAACAATACCTCTTCGCGCTCCATTTGAGTAAAACTTTAAAATTGCTTTAAATCGCATTAATTAAAAAAAAAATTATGTGTCACTTGTCTTTTATGATGTTACAAATGGGTACAATTTCGACTTTAGTATTTTTAATCTCATTTGGAATACTACAGTTTTTGACCTGATTTACGGGTATTTATCATGGATATTTCATCTATAAACCTTGGAAACTGGCCATCCCTTACCTATAAAATTTCCGTTTTTTGACAAAATCCCGTCATCTAAAATAGTAAAATAATTACTATACGATCCAGTCACCAGTATAATAGTACTTCCTACCCCTTTACGAAATTTTATTTATTTTATATTATACCAATTTGAAAACTATTAAACACCCAAACTATGTATGTTTATTTATTAGACAAATTTGTCACCGATTAAATAATTTTAAAGTTCATTCATATTAGATACGCTAAGCAGTCTCGAGCCCGTAACATTGCGACTAGAATCAAAGACAGATGATATCCCACTGCCGACTGCCGCCGCGCGCCGCTGCATGTCGTTTTCTTCTGCATGTCGCCCGTCGACTATTCCCATATTTTCAATACTAAAAGTAGCTGCCAATGCAATAAGTGATGATACCAAATTAGATATTATGCTTGAGTTTCAGGAAAATCCACATACTTTTAATTAAAACATGTTTTGTTTTCTGATGAGTGCACCTTTACACTTCACGGCCATGCTAATCGTCAGAATTGCCGCTATTGGTCTAGGGAAAATCCTCACTGGATGAGAGAAGAACATACGCAATATCCTGAAAAGGTTAATGTTTGGACAGGAATTATTGGAGATCATATCATATGTCCCTTTTTCATTAATGGCAATTTAAATGGCGATAATTATTTAGCACAACTCCAAAATAATGTCTTGCCAACTTTGACAAACTTATATCCTGATCCAGCAAACCTACACCTTCCAGTGAATATGATATGGTTTCAGCAAGACGACGTCTTATGGCGTTTTGTCAAAAATATTGTATACAAAACTAAACCCCTCGACTTAGCTGACTTAAGAAGACGAATAACGCTTGCGATTAGATCGGTCACGCCTGAGATGTTCAGTAACGTTAGAAGAAATTTCTATTTAAGATTAAAATGTTGCCAAGACGTTCGCGGCGAGCATTTTCAACAATATCAAGAAATAAACAGTATTACTTATTAGTTTTTTAGTGTGTTGTAGATTTTTGCAATAAATCTGAAAACACTTAATATTTCCGAAACAGTTGAAGATAGGTATAGGATATTGTACATGAAATATGTCTAAAATGTTCTGAAGAATCCAAAAATTGAATAATATACAGGGTGTTGCATTTAAAATAGGAAAGTTAGTATTGGCCACTGTTACATGACACACCCTGTATAAAAAGTTTTTATTGAAAAAAATGCGCAACTAGAAATACTAAACGACATGTCCGAGCGTTTTTTCGGACACGCCCCCATGTATTTATTATCGAATTTATTTCGTTTGGCTGATACACACTGTATGTCCGCCACCGCTTTATTTTTGGGATACTGGGGGTATTACAATTTTTAAGCGGAGCAAAAAATATGTACGTCTTCTGCCTTTATTCTTCTTGATAATACAGTTATGTACAGCATGTCTAATACAAAGTGTCTTTTGATCTTCTTTTGATTTCGGCTTCGTTTAGAGGATATATGCAATTTTATATCTAGGAGATATACACTGTGTTCAAAAAGTCCCGGACCGGTCAATTATTTAGAAAATGGCGCACAATATAAAAAAACTTCCGGTATAAAAGTTGTAGGCCTTAAAAAAATCTATAAAACTAGGACACCTGTAATTATACAGGGTGCCTCAAACAGTCATGGTAAACAAAACTTTCATTTTTTTAAATGGAACGCCCTATATCTTATAATACTTTTGGATTCTACATAAAATATCAATTATTTTTTAATAAGCACACTATAAGTCTAAACTTAATAGTTTCTGAGATATCGACTTTCGAAAAATTACATTTTTGAACTTTGACAGCTTCTAGCTCTCTAACGGTATATCTTAGAGCAAAACGGTTTACATGTCCCTATCTTACTTTTTTATTATCTTCCCAGAAGTGTAAACTTCCGGTTAAACCGGAAGTACTATATTTCCGGTTCTCGAGTTACATTAAATAATAGTTATTAAGAAATAACCGAGGAAATAACTGTCCCTCAATTTCATTTATTGAAAATAATTGGTAACTGTAAAAGTTAATGCAAAATATCACCCACGAGGTGATTTCGAAATGATTTATAAGCTCAACTCCAAAAATTACGTTCCAAATTTTACAATTATGACCACCGCATGCGCTAGCGTCGGATTTAGTAATAACTCCGACTCTTGCGTATATAGCCTATAAAAGAGCTAATCAAAAATCACAAAGATAATGTTTGCTTGAAACAAGTTCATATCAGGATATAGTATTAAACTCATGGAAAATCAAGTAAATAAAAGATTATGTCACATTTTTAATCCTCCTTAAGGGTAAGTCCCCTAATAACTCGGGTGCGTTGGTACCAAAAATTATTTATTTAGTTTATTTTTCACTGAATAATTTATTATATTAGTTCCAATAATGCACACTTAAGTGTACGGTGCACCTAGTTCCAATAATGCACACTTAAGTGTACGGTGTACCTATACTGCGCATTTTTCACAATATTACAGAAAACTATACGATTGTCCTATGGATAATTACCTTTTCGGTAATTAGACATATTATTTGCAGGCTTCAATGGGTAATAAGCCATCAGGTGCTAAAATCAGAACAAAAACTCCTCAGATTCGATCTCCTGCTCCAAAAGCTGATGCTGCCAACCAGACTCAGATCAAATCGTACGCCAATCTTCAGCCACATCACATTGTAGGAAACAAGTAAGTTTTTTTTTATTTCATTATAATATTTAGCAGTTTTTAACTGTGCTGCATGGCCGCCTACAATGTAATTAAGTTCTGACCCGGTCGAATAAATGGCCTTGCGCCATGCCTGTCATTGTGTCAAAATAAATGCCATTGCAATGGACAGCTGTATAAGAAAGGGCCTATTAATAATTCTACCAGTTACAAGCAGTAGAATGCCACTCACTGTGGCCTTCTCTTTAAATAAAAATAAGTGGGTCCTTGTTGAAAATCAAGTTGCTATGATTTTTTTTTGCTTTGTCATACTTGTCATCCATTCTGGATTGTGTTTCTTTCTGACTGATATTTTCTACTCTAGGTAAGTACTTACCTATACACAACATTTTTGTTTTATCTTACCTGTACCTGAAGAAGTGTAGTCTTTAGGACGTAAAGTTAGGTTTCTCGCAAATATTATTAGGTTTTGTTGCATGTAGCGTTGTGCACGAAGCGACTAGCATGACAACAACAACAACAATAACAACAACAATAACAACAGAAGTCCACGTGTAGATGTGGTGCAAAGCTCAAAGTTGACTCCTCTATATCTACTAGCACAATTTTTTTCTTATGCCTATCATTGAAGGCCACCCAATTTGCCTGTACTAAAAACAAAAATTTAATTCAATATAATTCTTCGTGAATTCTGTCCACTTTGTTGATAATATTTATTATTCCTGGTACCTTAAATTTCGGCTCAAAGTATTTCTTTCATTCATTATTATTATGTTTTTAGTCGGCAAATGAAACCCCGAACTTGAAACTTTACAAAGCACCGCCGCGCCGTCGCATTGTCGTTTATTACTTTACGGTCGGGTGTTAGAAAATGATTTCTCTTTGGAAATAGGTGTGCGTGGTGTTTGATAATTTGATTATTGTAGTTTGTACGCTGTTATGTAAGATACTTTGAAGCAGGGTAAGTAGATTTTTTCTTTGTTTAGTATACTTTGTTTCTTAATGCGAGAGAGCAATAAAATGTAAATTTGCACTGACAGGACCCATTAAGCAGGGTGGACAACTTTAAGGTTGCATTGTAAATTTCAGGTAAATTGAAATGATAGTTTTTAAAAATTCCGTATTTTAGATATTTAAGACGTACACACCCCGAATCGGTCCCAAATTAGGGTCGCCGTAATTAGCACACAATAGAAAGACCAGCTTGGTGAATGAAATGAAAACTACCCGTAGTAACCGCGGCGTTACTACAGGTAGTATATTAATATTTATAATAAAAATCTACTATGTATAATACAACAGCTTAATTTTTAAATTTTAGTCATCATGTTCCGAGTAGGCCGATGAATTATTGTCGTTGGGGTCCAGAGAAATAATAAGGGGCTCTACAGTGTTTCCTAGCATGTTATCAGCTTCCCACATTCTTTCTTCTATTTCAATCACAGGTTTGACGCACTTTACTCCATTTTCCCCAATACACTGTCTTTATTCCCTCTTGCAAGAGATTTCCAACGTCTCTCATTTTAGAAGTGGTGTTATGCCTTGCTACAAACCCTTTTACTGGCGCCCACATCAATTATATGGGGTTTAATTCACAGTGATATGGCGGAAGGCAAAGTACCGTTATGTTTCGTTTTGAAGCGATTTCGTCGACAACAAGGTTATTGTCTCATGCAAGGAAATAAAGTTGCCCAGCAGTTTGTTCAAAATGTTTTCAAATCTTTTGTAGAAAACCACCCTGAGTTGCCTCCGACCAAGGTTAGTAGTAGTAATTGAGGTTTTTCTCACAACATGTCATACTTCCCAGTCCAAAGTTTTCGAGATTACTTATTAAATGTTTATAGTGCCACATTAATTTTAGGAAACTGCCAAAGCCTTGCAAATATCAATTGAATCGGTACGAAAATACAAAAATGGATGCCAGGAATCCACACTGGTTTTGAAACGACCCAGACGAAAATATTTAACTGATGAAGCACCTAAAAACATCTGCATGGAGATGCAGGAGCAGTATTCACATTCCTGGCTTTCGGCTTAGAGCATTCAAAAATTTTTTAATCATTGGCTCCTGTTCAAAAAAATAGTAAATATAAAAAGATACAAATGTGAAATTAGATCCTACCTAACATGCAATTGCTTTTATTCCATTAATAAGTATTTCGGTCCTTCATGAATCTTGCGACTCGTATGTGTGTTATGTATGTCTGATGTAACATACACTAAAGTGTATGTTCTTTCCATTTTCATTAATTATGTTATGTATTTATATAGACTAGTTTTAAAATTTTAATAATAGTTTGACAATGTTAATATTTACTTTGTAAATCTGTGTAACAATAAATAAATAAACTGAAAAAAAATGTTGACTCAAAGTGCTATTTCACCTAATGACAGAAAAAAATACGCATACGAAAAAATGACAACAGTGCACCACTTGTTTTATAAAAAATTATCAGAAGACATGTTTGCAAGCCACTTGGTGGAGCACTCTAACTTTTCTAAATAAAGTATGTGGTTTTATATCCTATTAACACATACTAAAATTGAAAATAATCTTAAGTACTTTCAGAGATAGTACAAAATAAAAACACCTAGTAGCAAAAAAATGTGGCCGTTGTGGGCATACGTTCAGATAAACTTTTCTCCTAAAAATATCATGAGAAGTCACCCCGAAATATTACTAGGTCATTAAGGAATACCCTGTATATTTAAAAAAATTGTTTTCATTATTATGGAAATTACCTTATTTTATTACAATATCCAAGTCCGGTTCTGACCATAAACAGCTGCTCGCCATTGTATTGTTGCCAATATTATTCTTACTAAAAATTAAATAGCTGAAATATGACTATTGTCATATGACATGTCGGCCATCTTGCAGGTTTACTGGCTGAACCAAGTATAGCCTAGCAGCTACATTACAACTAGAATGGGGTAATTTTTTTAAAATTACGTTTTCTGAAAGTTTTTGTAGCTTTGTCACAATAAATGACAAGCGAGACAAAACAAGAAAATCATAGTAGTTTGATTGTGCATCCACATTTATTTTGTGCACTTGCCATCCGGTATTGTTTACAAGCTTCCTTACATTAATAGCGAATTTCATTCATGAAGTTAGCGCGCACTGAATATATTTTTTTTCTTTATTAGCCACATAAAGTAATGTAGGGTTCAAACACACTGAAAGGACTTAATAGTTATCTCTTATCTAATCTTATAAACTATGCAGAGTATTTCATAATTGAATGCTGATCCTTAAGGGTCTTACTCTTAATCTTTGGATATTTTAAGAAAAAAATATTTTGTTAACATTAATCCACCACCGCTTTATTTTTGAGATACAGGGTGTTACAATTTTTAAGCGGAATAAAACATATGTACGCCACTGCCTATTTTCTTTTTGATAGCACATTTATTTAGATAGTCTAATGCAAAGTGCCGCTTGATCATTTTCTTGATCTTTAATCGAAAACCGCTGGTCACGAGGAAAAGTCTAGGGACCGATTTTGCTAAGCGATAAAGGGCAATTTTGAAAATACTATTTATTTCGAAGAAAAACAGTGGCATATCATTTTTTTCCGTTAAAAATATCAAAATACATGTTGGGCGGACGCCACTAATCTTTTTTATGAAAAGAATGTGTTTTTATGCCTAGATAAACCCGTTTTTTTTCAAAATTAAAGCGGCTGCGAACCTATATTGTTATAAACTTTTTACCTTAAAATTATCCAAGGATTAAGACCCTCAAATAACCTGATTTTATTTGAGGTTTTAGTTGAAATGATCTTGTCTCGTTTTTAAGCACCATTTGACCCTAATTTCTAAAATAAATAAACAAATACAATTAGGAAATCTACACGTTTTTGTAAAATATCTGCCAGTATTTGGCAAGCAATTTAAAGTGGCCAGTCAAAATATTAGTCAGCTTTTTAACAGCTTAAGTGAACATGCAGCAACCAAATGACATTTTTACAGTATTTCCTCACATATCTGCGTTTTACAGAATGTTAGTGATGAACACATCTAACGGTATGACGGCAGCGATGACCCCTGGGTCACCGATGACGCCCGAAAAAGCGCAGCAAATTGTGAATCAGCAGAACAAAAATCAGCAAGCTCAAGTGCAAGCAGCAAATCAACAACAAATGCAACAGGTTGCTTTGCAACAACAGCAACAAGCGATCCAGCAACAACAGCAACAACAAGCTATGCAACAATATCAGATACAACAGGGGCAACAGGCGCAGCAAATTCAGGCTAAACCCATGATGAGTAAGCTTATATTGCCTTAGATTGCTGAATGAATGAAATGACGGCCCCCTTCATTTCTTTGTTTTTTGCCAACAGTTCAGACCATCCAAGGAATTCCTCAGCAACAGATACAAATGGCGGGTGACAGGCCGATTATGCCAGTGGTCTCGATGTCAGCTCAGACTCAGCAAGTGCAGCAGCAAATTCAACAGATCCCTGGGACTATCCAGCAGGGGTTGCCTTTGCAGTCCAATCTGGCGGTGACTCAACAGACTATGCAGATGAATATGCAGCAGATTCATCCGGTAAGCAACGTTTTAATGCTATGTGTTCGTTTTCTATGTGTTAATTAATTTATATGAGCATTTAAGTCAATGGGTTTTTAATTAGCAAATTACCCAAATGGCACCTCCTGGCACCATCCTGACAAGTCAAATTCAACCAACTGCTGCAGTTCCTCAAGTAGTTGCACAAGGTCAACCACTGCAGCAGCTTCACCAAATCACTGTGTCTGCTTCTCCACAACCGCAACAACAGGCTCAGCAACAATCTGCACAGCAGCAAACGCAACAGGTAAGTTAAAATAGCAAGCTTACCTGAACCAACTTTATAACAATAAGTGTTGTCTAGGTTCATCCCTTGCCACCTGCTGTACCACCTGTACCAGACAACAGCGAAGATTCAGCTAACCTGCAACAGGAAATTTTACTTGCAACTGCCATTCAAGTACCTGTCACGACGACAGCTCTAGAAATAACCAAGGACAGCATAGCGGTAGACGGTAAGTGCGACGAATTTAACTTTATGTTTATATCTTTGTTGAACATGTGAACTCTTACTAGCTGACTTTCATTTTCAGCAACGTCATCTCAGCCTGAATCGAAAGAAGCTTCTCCAGCACCTCAGGACGCAAGATCTCAAAGTAACGGGTTGGAAAGTGCCTGTGTCCAACCTACTCCCATTCCTGGCACTGCACTGAGTCAACCTAATACAGCGACGTCAACGGAAGCCGGCTTACCACTGGCGACTACCGCTGAAGAAGTCAAAGAGAGGTGTCCACCTAAGGCGATGGTGAAGCCTCAGGTTAGTAAAGTAAGCAAACCTACATGTATTATAAATGATTTTATTGTTAGGATCCTAATTTATGAATGTTTATAATAAAATATTTCCTTGTTATATTACACCAATAACTTGTTCTTTTTTTTTAGGTTCTAACGCATGTAATAGAAGATTTTGTAATTCAAGAGTCATCTGAACCATTTCCGGTGACAAGAAGTGGCATGATAAGCGATTTTAAACCTTCTCAATCAAGTTATGACAAAGAGACTGAAGAACCTCCACGTAAGTACCTACTTACGAATTGGTCCACTTACTTACTTAAATTACTTTATTGAGTTTTTAAAATAGGTGATGTTCTGTTTTTAGGAAAAAAACGTGCCATGTCACCGAACTCTATATCACCTAAAGGAGATATGGCTAAATGTGAGGCTTGCGGTGTTGTGGATCATAAGTCCAAGTTTAAGAAGAATAAACGATTCTGTTCAGTCGCTTGTTCCAAAAGGTAAGCGAAGCGAAAGATGCATAGATTTTAAAAATGCTGTTCATTTTAATAAACTCTGTTGGTTAACTTGTAATTTGGTCATTTTCAGTGGGAAAACCAAAGACGAGAAGAAGAAATGGGACAAACACGAGGATATGGACGCAGAAGAGGTTAAGGCGGAAAGTACCAGTCCGGCTGCAGCTGCGGAAGACGATAGTCCCAAAATGGATCCTATCAAATGGAGTGTAAGTTTTAAATTCTATACCATGGAACATTTTTTTTTAAACCGTACCTGCATTTTTGATCGTATATATACAGGGTGTCCGGAAATGACGATGACAAATTTTAAGGTATACATGATTCTGTGTAATTAAACATGAAAAGAGCCGTAACTAACCTGAACTAACCTAACCCGAACTAAGTGCTTTGGAAATATTTCCGCATAAATAAAGAACTTTTAACGGGAAAACAGTTACAGAAACTTTCCGAAAATGCACATTTCTCGATAAACACCCTGTATCTCCGAAAGCGCCAACTAACCCGAACCAAGTGCTTTGGAAATGTTTTTATAGAAATAAAAATATGTTAACTGGAAAAAAGTTACAGAGACTTACTGCACATTTTCGAAAAACACGCTGTATCTTCGAAAGCGCCAACCAACCTGAACTAACCTAACCCGAACCAAGTGCTTTCGAAATGTTTTCGCAGAAATAAAGAACTTTTAACTGGAAAAAAGTTAGAGACTTTCCGAAACTGCACATTTTCGAAAACACCCTCTATATCTGAAAGCGCCAACCAACCTGAACTAACCTAACCCGAACCAAGTGCTTTGGAAATGTTTTTGCAGCAATAAAGAACATTTAACTAGAAAAGTTACAAAGACTTTCCGAAACTGCACATTTTCGAAAACACCCTCTATCTCTGAAAGCGCCAACCAACCTGAACTAACCTAACCCGAACCAAGTGCTTTGGAAATGTTTTCACAGAAATAAAGAACTTTTAACTGGAAAAGTTACAGAGACTTACTGCACATTTTCGAAAAACACCCTGTATCTTCGAAAGCGCCAACCAATCTGAACTAACCTAACCCGAACCAAGTGCTTTGGAAATGTTTTCGCAGAAATAAAGAACTTTTAACTGGAAAAAAGTTAGAGACTTTCCGAAACTGCACATTTTCGAAAACACCCTCTATCTCTGAAAGCGCCAACCAACCTGAACTAACCTAACCCGAACCAAGTGCTTTGGAAATGTTTTTGCAGCAATAAAGAACTTTTAACTAGAAAAGTTACAAAGACTTTCCGAAACTGCACATTGAAAACACCCTCTATCTCTGAAAGCGCCAACCAACCTGAACTAACCTAACCCGAACCAAGTGCTTTGAAAATGTTTTCGCAGCAATATAGAACTTTTAACTAGAAAAGTTACAATGACTTTCCGAAACTGCACATTTTCGAAAACACCCTCTATCTCTGAAAGCACCAACCAACTTGAACTAACCTAACCCGAACCAAGTGCTTTGGAAATGTTTTCGCAGCAATAAAGAACTTTTAACTAGAAAAGCTACAGAGACTTTCCGAAAATGCACATTTCTCGAAAAACACCCTGTATCTCCAAAAGCGCCAACTAACCTGAACCAACCTAACCCGAACCAAGTGCTTTGGAAATGTTTTCATAGGAATAAAAAATAATTTAACTGGAAAAAAGTTACAGAGACTTTTCGAAAATGCACATTTTCGAAAAACACCCTGTATCTCCGAAACGGTGACAGATATCTATATGCGGTTTTCGCCTTTAAGTTTGTCATTAAAATTAGGCATCGCGATCAGTTTTCATCTATCTCGTTTAGAAACAGGAGTATCTCTTTAAAAATCAATGTAATCTTTCTTACAGGTTCAAGAAGTTTTTGAGTTTATCAAAAACTTACCAGGATGCTCAGATTACGCAGAAGATTTTCTTATTCAAGAAATTGACGGTCAAGCACTCATGTTGCTCAAAGAAGATCACCTGATGACTGCCATGGCGATGAAACTCGGACCCGCGCTTAAAATAGTCGCGAAAATCGACGACATGCGGATAGACAAAGAACCGCCAAAACAGAATTAGATCTTCTACAATGAATAGACTTAAGATAATTTATTTTCTGACAATGCTTTAAGACTGCTAATGTACAGCTAAAGAAATTTATATTGAATGATGGAAGTGTCGCTCATATGAACAAAAAGTCGTTATTGATCTGAATTACGTCTGGAACAAAAATTAAGGATAGTTGTGTAATTATTCGAATTTTTCTACATTCATAGAATACTATAAGTGACGAAAAATATTTTTTTTGTATTGCGGAATCGGTCTCATCCTTATTGCACCTAACAAAAACATGAGAAAACAAAGTTTTTTTGTAAATAAATTCGTTGGACATATTATTTGTTATTTTAAAAAAATCAGAGTTGAAGACTTGATAAAATTATAAGTGAAGGAAAATTATCGGTTCCGCGGACCAAAGTGATCAGTATACAAACGAGGCCATTAATTATAATGTTGTACTATCAGTTAATATTAAGTTATAAAGAGGGAAGGTAAGAATTACACAGGGGCTCAAAAACTTTGATTTTTTTCCTAGACGACCATATTCGTTTGGAAAAACCGCATGAAGTGAACGCTCCTTTTACACACAACGATTTTGAACGTACAGGGTGATTCACCGTAACTAACCTCCTTAATGAAGTTCACTTTAAGGTCCCTTTCATTTTCATCAGACTCTATAGCCTTGCCGAAGAGCCGTAATACGGCGAAACGCGTCCAAGGATTGGGTCTGACGAAAATTTATTTCTTTTAACCTCCTTAAGTTTTTTATTTCCCATGTTAGATAAAAATAAAAAAATATTAGTCACTTCATATACAGGATATTGCAAAAAGTTATATTTTTTTAAATAGGACACCCTATAATATACAGAGTCGTTGGTATTTATGGAAACGGTCGATTATTTCTTAAAGTAAAACAGCTAGCAAAAAATATTTAAGATAAAAGTTTTATGGTTTTGTAAAGTCTATTAGAATTAAAAAAAGATAAGTATACAGGATGAGTCAGAAAGCCGTACAAAAACAAAGTTGCTTTTTTTTTAATAAAAAGCATTATATCTTAGAACATTCTTGGATTCTACATAAAATTATAATTATTTGTTAATAAGTGCTTTATAAGTATAAACTTAATAGTTTCCGAGATATCCACTTTTGAAAAATGACATTTTTGAACATTGAGCTCCTAGCTGTCTAACGATATGCCACAGAGTAAAACGGCTGACATGTCCCTATCTTACTTTTTTATTATCTTCCCAAAAATTCCATCTTCCGGTTAAACCGGAAATATTATATTTCCTGCTTTTGAGTTACATCCGGTTTAACCGGAAGTTGACACTTTCAAAAAGATAATTTAAAACTAAGATAGGGACATGTAAGCCGTTTTACTCTAAAACGTACCGTTAGAAAACTAGACGCTGTCAAAATTCAAAATTGTCATTTTTCAAAAGTCGATATTTTGGAAACTACTAGATTTAGACCTATAGTGCACTTATTAAAAAATTATTATAATTTTATGTTAAATCCAAAAATATTCGAAGATATAGGGTATTCCATTAAAAAAAAGTAACTTTATTTCTCTACGGCTTTCTGACTTATCCTGTATAATTAATTTTTTTAAAATTCTAATAAGACTATAACAAATCCTAAAACTTTTGTCTTGAATATTTTTTGCTAGCTGTTGTACTTTAAGAAATAATCGACCGTTTCCATACATACCAACGACCCTGTATTATCCAATTTTTGGATTCTACCTAAAATTCTAAAGGTTATACATTATTAGGTCAACGCTTTTAAAAATATTAATATTTAAAAGAGAAAAGATTTCCATTAATTTGATATGTAAAAAAGTGAAAATATGCTTATTAATTGTCTAAAAGAAATAGGGACAAAGCTTTTAGAAATTTTAATCAACAATAAAATATAATACGTATAGTAAAATTTGAAATATTAAAATAAAGAATGGAAATATGTAATTATGACAGATTATCACCAAAATATTCATTTATGGTATAATAACCTTTTTTCATACATAAAAACCACAAGAGCTTTTTTTTATCGGATAAACTTTTATTTTTACGAAAACTAGATTGCTTAGAAATTTAACGAGAACAAACGAAATGATAATTTTATTTAATTTTATCTATTACCGTTTGTTCGATCTAATCCCATGAATTATTTTGTATAACAATATTAAATGTATTAAAATTATTTTTACTGTATTAAGTGTTACATGCACCTAATAAAAATTTACCTGCGCTTTACCAGCTTTAGCAGTTGTTGTAATTTCGTTGGCTGAAGGTATAAAACGTATGTTTGTTACATGAAATACGTTTACAATTTTAGGTAGAATCCAAAAATTGGAAAATATAACTTAATGCGATATCATGTAGGTATATGAAGTGACTAAGGGAATTTGTGGACGCCTGTGCAAAAAGTATTTCCACTACACATATATGCTAATATTTTTTATTTTCCCTAGCATCCTGTACTTAAAAACATCCAGGGTTTTATCGTACAACACTGGTTTAGTTTCAATTAAAGAAATTAGAACTTCGGCATCAATATTTCCAGCTATTTTAACCAAGAACTTGACACATATTATATAGTTTGGGTTGTAAGTAAACTCGATTTTACTCGTAACTTTAAATGCAGGATGCAATAAGTTGCAACAACTACAAGCACTTAAAATATAGAAATATTTGAACAAATATACCTGGTATAACCGAAATCATTCTGCAGAGTACCACATCGTCATCTTAATAAAGATATTTTATTCAAATTTGGGTTACTGCTATGTTTCAGTCTGATTTTACCAGAAAACCAAATAAATATCATTTTCGGCTTTTTTTTTTAATGACAACCTATATTTTTAATTGCACCATCGAATTCTCCTCAAAATTACCTAGGTATTTAATGACATACAACAAGTTGAGATTTACCTTCAAAATGGCGGCGTAAGAGCCATTTTACAAAAAACAAAATGGCGACTATAAGAACATAATATGTAAATTACATGTAAAGAATAGTGATAAAATATTTTCCTATGTCACTTACATACGTTGTTTTATAGACGCCATTTTGTTTTTGTAAAGTGAATAATTTTGAAAGTAAATGTCAACTATGTCGTTAAAAAGACTTGAGAATAATTCGAACGTGCAACAGGTCGTCATTTAAAAATTTAAGTGAAACCGTGTTGTGATTATGCCGTAGAACAGTTAAAGGAAACGATTGATAATGTCTAAGCGAGTTTATTCACCTGTAATAATACAAATAAATAAATAATAATAATAATAAACTACAAGCGTCTCTCGAACAACTATAATAACTTGACTGTCACTTTTGGTAACTACAGTGTTGCCAATGCCAAACAATTATGGCAATTTACCATTGGTACCAACTCAAACACAACAAACTGGAAGTCACATTCATTTGGTTTTTGGGTAAAAATTAAGTTCTCACTGAAACAGCAGTAGCCCAAATTAAAATACCTATGGATTTGGAGATAAAGTACTACTCAATTCTAGAAAAATCTTACGAAGCGGCAACGCTGTAAACGTTTAGGCTTTAATTCTTGCATTTAGTTTGGTTACTTAGGCTTATATTTTATGGCCGGTATTATAATTTTTTTTAAACTATTAGTAGGAATTTATTTATTACGTCATAAAAACTGGATTTAGCCTATATTTTGGCTTTGACAATAATTTTTTTCCAGTTGATTTGGGTATGCCAATTTGAAGATTAATAAAGTCGCTATATACTGAATGACAATAAATCTACTATCCAGGCCATCACTTCTAAAATGACTTCGGAAAAAAATTTAAAATATGGAACACAAAAACAATTGACACTCACTTCCGATTTGATCGGATAAGCCCATATTTTTTATTTATTTTAAATGACAGCCCCTGCGCATAATTTCATTTTCGAATCTTATAAAAAATTCTGAACATTTTTTCATATCATATGTCCTGTTTCTAAACTAAATAGTTTTTGACTTATGACGCCTCAAAAGTTCACCTATTTTGACATTAATTTGGATTTTATGGAAAAAAATACGGAGGCTAGGGCCAAAACAAATGGTGCTGTTTGTACTTCACGCCCTGATGACACACTTAAGAAAAATTATTTAAAGAGTTTTAAAAAATTTTTGTAACGTCGATTTTCAAATTCTTATCGATTTCTATGAAACGACAGTGAGACGTTCACTATCCAATAATCCATTCGTACTCTATCTCTCCTCTATTCATCCATATCCTTGTTTTACCATTTCAAACAACTCTGAATACGACAACATTTTTTTGCTACACCGCCTCATATTCAGCAGGTGTCTAATTTTTATTACAAAAATCAAGTTAGCCACGGCACGGGTTGCTAAGAACAATTGGGTTTTGACGGATCATTAATTATTTATTATCTGTGTGCTTGACGTAAATCGTTGTAAATTAATTGTTGTTAGTGGTGAATTTCGCGTTGTTTTATTTATTGTTGTTAATTGTAATAATTATCTCTCGAAAATTTTACAAGAGCTCTTAGACATTCTTCTCGTCTATGGTGAGTGCTTGCAATATAAATGGCGAGAACCAGCACTACACGCAGACAGATATCCCGACAGAAAACATGGCTGGTAAGTAAAACATTTTAAAAATTTACCATAAAATGAAAATGAAGAAAAATTTATAATAGTAAAAAAGCTGAAATAAACGTTCTGACTTGAGTGAATGCCGATCCCAACATTTCTGCGCTTTAAATAGAAAATGATATTGGGGTTAGCAGGGAAAGTGCAAGAAAAATTTTAAAGAAGCATGGCTATAAACCATAGAAATATAAAATTCGTCATCATTTGGGTAATAATGATTTTCTCAGACGAGTTCAATATTGGTAGTTTAGGGAAAATTCTCAGGAAAATTATAATAAATAATAATAATAATTTCAGCAAAATGATATTGATTTCGGATGATTTTCGATTTACTAATTTGGGAACAATGTTAGATATTTGGCTGCAAAAAATCTGCAGCTTTTTAGAGAAGGTGCATGCATTCCAAGAAAGATTTGGTGTAAATGTGTGGTTAGGTGTTGTGGGGCAAGTATTGTAAAAAAATTGTTATTGTGTTAAAAATATTTTTTCCCAGTCACAGTTAATTTGCCAATCGATCGAATTATTGTTTTTTGCTAGGGCTTGTGCGACTAATGGAATATTGCCAAATGAAATCGAATTTTTTATGAAATTGTTTACTTGCTTCATTTTATAGCGCGATTTGCATTTTTACACATTAAAACAATTAAAATTGCAAACAATGTGGTCGTTTTTGTCTAACGTAGAAAGAAATATTATTTCCAAAAAAGGTAAAGTATTTTATTTATGGCGTATAGAACTTTGTTATTCAAAATTGTTCATTGACGTGTAAAATTTGATTTAAGTCAGGTTGAAAATTATTATAATATTATATATTACCTAATAATTTTTTTTTTGAAAACTCAAAAATACCGGAATTGTCTCTTAAAATCTTAAAATCAGTATTTTTTGCTTTTACTAGCTTGCTGATTCTTTCTAAATTTGGAAAACTTATTACTATAATGTGCGTATATATTTTTGTTTCAAATTGAAAGTAAATCCCTTTGTAGACACCCTGTATAAATATCGATTTTATAATATCTAACCAATCAATCAATTGCTCTTTAGGCTGGGCTTTCCAGCAAGTGACGATAAACACAGTTGTGTTGTATATTTAGCCCTGGAGCACAAGAATTTTCTATTGTTGTGCCTGGAGTCTGTCACTACTTAGATACTGCATCATAATATACTGATTACTTTTAGCCGCTAATCGGTGGTTTTCTTTTGCTAAGAAATTCTAATTATAATTATATTGTATAAATGTACATAGATAATATAATTATTATCTTAAATTTTGTGTGTATGGCTACAACCTCAAAGTTACGTGAAGGGAACTAACCTGACACAATATTAATGTACTTAACACACATTTACTTTGAAAGTCTATGGTAACATAAATATGACGTTATGAATTGTTCATCAGAATTTTACTTTGACCCGCCTCTCCTTGGCAGACATTTATAAAATTATTGACGAACCGCTATACTATATGTAAAAGAACGCCTTGTGTTATGTTATATTTGAGATGTGGCCATTATAATTAATATAGACCTGTAAATATATGTATATCTACATTATAAATAAAGTAATAGATAGGGAAATAAAACTGTATATACCTATAGGTATTGATAATAGCAAATATCTCGGATACCTACCTGATAAGGAAATTTATGAAATACCTAACGCACTGTGTTCAAATGTCACAGTAATGTGTATTTAATCTAAATTAGAACGTGCAATTTTGTTTTTATTAGAGTTATTGTCGATATTTCTTCTTTTCTTTTTAAAGATTTTTAAGATTACATGCCGATATTTGTTACTATAATATAAATACTGCCACTAAAGATAATAAAATTTGTAATTTCTATAAAACAAGTATTTTTATTTAAATAGTCGTTATAAATGGAAAATAAGCTTGCACAAATACTTCGCATGCGCATTGTCTATCTCTAAAACAGACACGTGACATCCAAAAACTAGGTGACAGCTGCTGCACCATAGGGTGTCTGAAAGGTCTGTACAAAATGCTATACTCTGTTGCTTAATGCGAGAGAGTAATAAAATGAAAATTTTACCATTAAGCAGGGTGGACAACTTAAAGGTTGCATTGTAAATTTTAGGTAAATTGCAATGATAGTTTTTAAAAATTCGGTATTTCAGACCTACACACCCCGAATCGGTCCTAAATTAGGTCACCCTAATATGTACAATACAACAATTTAATTTTTAAATTTTAGTCATCATGTTCCGAGTAGTCCGATGAACTAACGTCGTTGGGGTCCAGAGAAATAATAAGAGGCTCTATGTTATCAGCTTCCCACATTCTTTTTTCTATTTCAATCACATGTTCGACGCACTTACTTCATTTTTTACAATCCACTGTCTTTATTCCCTCTTGCAAGAAGTTTCCAACGTCTCTCATTTTAAAAGTGATGTTACGCCTTGCTACAAACGCTTTTAGTTGCGCCCACACCAATTCTATGTGGTTTAATTGACAGTGATATGGCGGAAAGCGAAGTACCGTTATATTTCGTTTTAAAGCGATTTCGTCGACAACAAATTTCGTACAAAGAGGTTTATTTAACTTTACAATCTCCAGTAGCTCCTTTTTAGCATGTCTTTGTGAAATGGCTTCTTATTTACAGTAAGCCAATGAATGATGTCATTTTTTCCCAAGAAGACGTTGGTATTTTTTCGGATTTTCTTGAGTGGTAGCTGGCATTATCCATGACCATAACAGACCCAGGAGGAATAAGCTCTAGCATTTGCTGGAAGTATTCTTCAAAGACATCATCGTTCATGTCTTCATGATAGTCTCCAGTCCGTTTTGACTTAAATGCTAGTAAGCCGCCATCGACAAATCCGTTTTTGCTACCAATGTGAGTTGGTGGCGAAGAGCGTTGAACACATTGAGAAAAATAATTTTCTCATTTTTAGAAATCGCAGTTTTACTAGGCAAGTGCACTTTTTTCAATGATGATCCTTGGTTTTCAAGTAGGAAAAATAAAAAACAACACAATATGCTCAATAAAATCACAAAAACTACAGGTTCGTTTAGGGGGTGGGAGGGTAAGTTTCGTGTGATTTTACCTTTCTTATAGGTAGTGATGAGTTGTTAACAATTTTTGTAAATAGGTATAGACGCCCAGAGCTACGCTGGTTGCGCCACTGCCGCAGATATTCCTCAGTGTGAGACATACCTAGATAAAGTTTGCTCAGAGATATGAGAAAGTGACTAACTGATCCCTATTAGGAAAGGCCCGGGCCAGCTGTAAAATTGAAATATGGCCGAACAGGTCCGTATTTTGCTTAGAATTTAATCATGGTTTATAATAAAAATAAGTAAGACATTAAATAATATTTTATTGTTGTTTAAATGTGAAATTACAAGTTATTTTATTATTAAAAGTTATGTTTATGATTACAAAAATATACAAATTATTCGGTACTTATAATAATTATTCACTTAATATATCAATATCACTATCGCTATCATCATGTGTTCTAATTATTATTTGTGCAATATTGTATATTGTTTATATGAATATAGGATTTTTCCACTTATTCAACATGTATAACAGAATTTGCCCAACTTTATGAAGGGATGTTAAAAACTTCAGTTTCTATAAGCTCAAGTACACTGGAGTTAATAGTAGGGCAAATATTGTTACGACGAATGGCAGATTTCAGTTGGTGCCAAACATGTTCGATGGGATTAAATATACAATGGTATGGTAGAAGCCTTAAAACTGTATGCCCTAGATTTTTTGCATAATTATCACAGCAGTATTCCTTTTGTAGTTTTAAACTTTGTAAAATCTCAATTAATTGCCTTTTGGTGTAATCTTCCTGAAAATAAATGTCATTATCATACATGTAGTTTTGGATTATTGCTTTTGTGTCATTTGAGGAGGGGTCTTGGTCAACTGCCTACCAGAGTAGTTTGCATTGTCCATTACAATTACGCTGTTCGGAGGTATATTTGGAATTAGCTTGTTTTTAAACCAATCTTCAAATAAATCAGCAGTGGTGTCCTCATGGTAATCCAGAGAAGAATTTTTAATGTTTTTTGCAGACAGAGAAAGTCTATTTGGAATCCATCCGTCTTAAGATCCAACATGCAAAATCGTAATTCGTTTTAGGGATGTAACGGGTAGGCCCTTTTTAGGATCCGGCGGGTACCCGGTCTTGCGGAATTTGTTACCTACTTAAACCATTCATCTCCCGCTAGAATGAAACTAGAAGAAATTCAGAAAGAACTAAATACTGGAATTAAAAAAATGGTTCAAGATGTTCCTACTCGTTGGAATTCGACGTACTATTTATTAGAAAGGCTTTTAGAACAAAAACGGGCCATTACCATACTTGCTTCTGAAAGCCAGGCAATAACTTCTTTTACTTCCAATCAGTGGGACATAGCAGAAAAGTTGCTGGAGCTGCTACAACCATTTGAACAAACAACTAAACATTTCAGCAGTACACACTGTACTATATCAGAAGTAAATCCTACAGTCTTTTCGCTAAAAAGGTTTTTAGGAGAAACACAAGTTCCAGGCTTAGGATCTATGCAAGAAAATCTTATGGAAGGATTAGGTCAAAGGTTTTCGAATATCGAAACCAATAATAATTATCTGATTGCAACGTTCGTAGACCCGCGGTTTAGAGATGCATTTTGTACTGAGACAGATAATTTGAAGAAAAAAATAGTAAAATATATCCATGAAGCAAATTTGTTAATCCAAAATATAATGAAGTTAATTTGTCATCCAATTCAGATTCAGATGACGATGTATCTCTCAGTTTCTATACAGATAATCCATCCTCATCAAAAAGACCTAGAGAAGATAAACGCTCAGTTTGGGATGTGTTAACCAGTATTGCCAACAGGCGAGATACAAATAGAAAATCATCTGCTAAATCACCAAACATACAACAGGACGTGGAGGTTGAAATAAGTTCATATTTGGCGTTGCCGTTAATTGATAGACAATTAAGCCCATTTTCGTGGTGGAAAATAAATTCAGAGATTCCCTAATCTAGCAAAGCTTGCTAAAAAGTTTCTTTCAGCACCTGCCTTAACAATATTTAGTGAACGGTTGTTTTCAGAAGCGGGTAATATTTATGAAGAAACCCGAAACCGACTATCTTCTGAGAATGGTGCAATGTTAATTTATCTTCATCACAATTTGCCATTAATTAATTTTAGATATTAAATGTTTTATTTAACAAAGTTTGTTGTTATAACCTTTTAAAATCTGTTTTTTTTTATGTATTTTTTATCATCACAAAAATACACTGTTTCAGTTCTTTTATGTTTTATTTTACCAAAAACAGAAAACAAAATAAAAACCCGGGTACCCGGCCGGGTAACCTGATACCCGGCGAAACCGGGTATCCGGCCGGGTACCCGGTTTTGGCCGGGTAGACCGGGTACCCGTTACATCTCTAATTCGTTTACCTCTTTTTGATGGCGCGCTTGTTTTACACTTGCTGCTTGAGTCAACCCAACCCTTTTCCGGGGTATCATATGTGTCGAACCAGGTTTCGTCCAAGTAAATAATCGGCCTTTGCTGATCTCTGTAAATCCTAATTTTTTGTAGATATTCGGATCGCCATTCCCGAATTCTACTGGATTCCATTAAAACTTGTCTTTTGTTAACTTTTTTAAATCTAAAACCCATCTGTTGGATATACTTCCATAACGTTGTTCTGCCACATTTAACGCCGGTTTCATCTTTTTCAAGCCTCTCAATTAAATTATCTAATGTAGGCACGCTTTGTTCCTCGTATAACTTGTAAATTTTACGCCGTATTATATCTTGATCACTTCCATCTACCTTCAGTTCTTCTTTTTCTCCCTAAAATGGAATTATTCACAATTTTCCATACAGTTGACGTTGGAATTTTTGTTAATGTGGCCGTCTCTTCTAACGCTGCTTGCTGACTGCACGTTCAATGAGAGTTGAGTAAACATTGTTTATAACTTCCTTAATTTCCACAGAAAAGTGTTTTCTGCTTTTTGACGGGGTTGTCTCGATACATTGGGCTCGCACATATTTTCCATGACTCCACACACGATTAAACAAACGCTGTATTACATACGAAGTAAGAATAATTACTAAGCTTAAAGCTAACTAGAGTGGCTATATATACAGTCTTTAAGAACATAGTTTGTTTTATGGGATTAACCCTCTCATTTTGAATCAGGTAAAAATTGGTTTAAAATCACCAAACTATTACTTTAATAATGAAATTACATACGTATTCCGCATTTGCAGTTTACATTTTTAAGTACGGACCATAATTTACCTGCATTTATTCATTCATTCATTGTTTGTCTATGGCCACTCTTGGATAATCCCATTGAAAGGCAAAGTGTAACTTTCTTATATCTCTGGACAGGCTTTACCTATTCCTATTATAATTTGTGGAGGAGACTACGCCCCAATTTCGATTTTTGTCTACTATTCTAATATTTGCATTCAACAGATGTATGATAAATTGTTTAATTTTACCTATATTTTTTTTTTTATTTTTATGCGAAAAGGTAGATTTGAGAAAACGCAAAAAATTATTGATAGCATTGACAACAAATTTTTCAACAAATACCTACATAATATCATAGAAAAATGTTGTTTACCAAATAAATCAGATTCTTTTAAATTGTCGTACAGCCGCACGATGGATCTCAATTTTTTCCTTTCCTTTTTCCGGACACAAGTCACAACCATTCTTTTTTTTATTTTACTTTGTTGATCAAATTTAATGAAAAAGAAGACGAAAATACAATAAATAGGATCATTAAGGGTCTCTTTTATTTAGCTCAGTTTCAACTTGGTTTTTCATGTCATTGCGTGATGCGTGCGTCCAAACAAGATAATTTATTTAAATTTTAAAACACTTACCTGCGGTCCCTATCCTAAACAAACCTATAAACCAAACCGATAGTTTTGTTCTTCAACAGACCACACTCACTCTGACTTATCCTCGGACTTATCTTACACTGATTTAGTCCTTTTCTTTCAAGAATAATAACAAACAACCGATAATTAACGAGTATAACAACTAACAAAGTAACAAATAATAACAATAACTAAGTAACTAACCTTACTTTCTTTAAAGGTTTGTTCCAACCGACCAACCCGCTATTCTATGTTGGAAGGATTATTTCCAGCCTGTCAATTAAACTTTCAACGTGGCAATCGACTATTGCAGCGGTAAATTAGTTGTGCGACCGTTCGGAGGAATAACTGTTTTTAGTCGGGTTCGAACAAACCCTAAATTTAGCGGCAAATCTATTTTTGCCGATTTTGAGAGTGTGCGAAGTTTTCAAGTAGGTATGTTACTATATGTTTTTATTACAAAACTTACCAAATTTTTTTGACGGTGGAAATGTTCCGCATGTTCTTAAACAAAAGAGAGCATAAACAAAACTAGTAAATATTGCGTCGTAGGTATACGAGGGAGAGGTGAAAACGGTAAATTCACTCAAGAATAAAGTGAACTTATTTTTTACCGTAGAAAAAATGTTTATTAGGAAATGTTGTTTGCACTTAAAAGTTATCCATAAATACCAAATTTCAGCTCGGTAGCACAAAAAAAAATGTTTTTTTTTTTTTTGACGTATAACGAATTCTATAGAATCCACAGTTTTATCGTACAACACTGCATGGTTTAGTTTCAATTAAAGAAATTAGAACTTCGGCATCAATATTTCCAGCTATTTTAACCAAGAACTTGACACATATTATATAGTTTGGGTTTGTAAGTAAACTCGATTTTACTCACAACTTTAAATGCAGGATGCAATAAGTTGCAACAACTACAAGCACTTAAAATATAGACCTATTTGAACAAATATACCTGGTGTAACCGAAATCATTCTGCAAAGCACCACATCGTCATCTTAATAAATAAGATATTTTTTTCAAATTTGGGTTACTGGGTTACTGCTATGTTTCAGTCTGATTTTACCAGAAAACCAAATAAATATCATTTCCGGCTTTTTTCATTTTTTAATTGCACCATCGAATTCTTCTCAAAATTACCTAGGTATTTAATGACATACAACAAGTTGAGATTTACTTTCAAAATGGCGGCGTAAGAGCCATTTTACAAAAAACAAAATGGCGACTATAAGAACATAATATTATGTAAATTACATGTAAAGAATAGTGATAAAATCTTTTCCTATGTCACTTACATTCGTTGTTTTATAGACGCCATTTTGTTTTTGTAAAGTGAATAATTTTAAAAGTAAATGTCAACTATGTCGTTAAAAAGACTTGAGAATAATTCGATCGTGCAACAGGTCGTCATTTAAAAATTAAAGTGAAACCGTGTTGTGATTATGCCGTAGAACAGTTAAAGGAAACGATTGATAATGTCTGCGAGTTTATTCACCTGTAATAATACGAAAAATAGTAATAAACTACAAGCGTCTCTCGAACAACTATAATAACTTGACTGTCACTTTTGGTAACTACAGTGTTGCCAATGCCAAACAATTATGGCAATTTACCATTGGTACCAACTCAAACTTACAACAAACTGGAAGTCACATTCATTTGGTTTTTGGGTAAAAATTAAGTTCTCACTGAAACAGCATTAGCCCAAATTAAAATCCCTATGGATTTGGAGATAAAGCACTACTCAATTCTAGAAAAATCTTACGAAGCGGCAACGCTGTAAACGTTTAGGCTTTAGTTCTTGCATTTAGTTTGGTTACTTAGGCTTATATTTTATGGCCGGTATTATAATTTTTTTTTCACCATTAGTAGAAATTTATTGGAATTTATTTATTACGTCATAAAAACTGGATTAAAGTCTGTGCGTTTTAAGAAGTCCGATATCGGATTAAATCACCAAGGGATGTTATCGCTTTTAAAACAGTAAGTCGGTTAAGTTACAATATCTTCGCACCTTCGCTATACTTGATCACACCGAACATCCCACTGGTTTACTGTATTCTATTACTGGGCGAAATCAGAGGTTTCAAAACAAAATTATCTTAGAATTACGCGTTGAGCATAAATAATAATTAAATAGATAATTAAATTATTTTGCTATTATTATAGTTAAATCTATATAATAATCGCTATTTTCCAAGAACCAATTAAAATTTGCTCAAGTGCGGGATGGTTAAATATGTTAAAGATTTTGTCAGGTATATACTTTTCCGATAATGACATTATTTTGGGATTATTATAATTAAATCTTCATAATAATTACTATTTTCCAAGAAATAATTAAAATTTGCTGAAGTGCGGGATGGTATGTTCTACTTTATTTTAAATAAGTAGTTGTGCTTTTCACTTTTAGTTTGTTTCTCATTGTGTGTGAATTAAAATCAGTTATTAAGCAAAGTTATGGAAAATGTTCAGCAAGGTGGCACATCGCCTAGAAGGCATTTATCTCCAGGTGAACGCCGTTTGGTATTACAAGTGTGGAACGTTATTTTACTTTAGAAAAAGATAACTCGGGCCCGTTAGAGTCTGTTTTGGCAGTGCAAAAACGAACGTCTGATGCTTGCGGCATTTCAGAGAAGACCTTAGGAAGACTTCGAAAAAAGAGTGAAGAGGATTTGGACAGACCATATAAAAGGGTTCGACTCCATTCAAAAACCTTGGATTTATCCCAAGGGATAAAACTCTCTATTAAGAATATTGTTTATGATATGTATAAAGCCAAGGAATATGTTACCCTCAAAGCTATCCTTGAAAAGATAAAGAAGAAAAACTTTGCGATATTGGAACTAACAGTTTGTCCATCATCTTAAAACATATGGGTTTCAAATATAAAAAAATCGGAATTGTCAAGACAAGTTGTTTTCTTGACGAAACATGGGTATTTGCAAACGGAACTTCAACAAAAACGTCTTGGCAGGATGACTCAAAGCATTGTTATTCAAGTACCCGTGCAAGTAATGGAAAAAGGTATATTATATTACATGCTGGTAATGAAAAAGAAGAAAAACCTTCCTTAATTGTTTTAGACAATGCCTCTTACCATACGAGACTCGAAGAGAAATTCCCTACAAGCAGCTGGAAAAAGGAAGAAATAAAAGAGTGGTTGTCAAAGAAAAACATAAACCATGAAAATTTATATTTAAAAAGTGAACTTTTAAGCAAGTGTAAAGAGCAGTCATTTAAAAAAAAAGTATGTTGTTGACGAATTAGCCCTCAAATATGGACATCAAGTTTTGAGATTGCCGCCCTACCATTGTCATTACAACGCAATTGAATTGGTATGGGGTATTAGCAAGAACTATTATGACAAACATGCCTGTAAAAATATCGATAAGCCTAGCGTTATAAAGTTATGGGAGGAGGCGCTTAGCCAAGCGGGCAAAAAAGAATGGCGGAAATGCATTGAACACACAGAAAAAATTATTTTTGAATCTTATGAGACAGAACAGGTTATAGACGAAGTAAGACCGTTAATTATTACGAATGATGATGATGACGATGATGTTGATTCTGATGAGTCTGAAAGCATGGGTGAAATTTCAAATGCAGAGGAAGACTACTTTTAGTAGTACCCATCTACAAGTAGGTACGTTCTGTCGCAAGACTACAAAATCGGTTCTTTTTAGAACCAAAACTTTATAAAAAAGAATTCGTAAAACTAATTTGTCTGAATACTACAAAAGCTAAAAAATTATTATTTTTCGTTACCTAAACTAATTTTTTATTTACTTTAAATTATTTTATTTAGAAAATATAATTCATCAACATCCAAAATTACCTTCAATATAATTTATTGTTTGAGAGCCACCGACATAATGCTCAAGAGGTTTTATGGCTTAGCGGACTTCTTAAAACGCACATAAGCCTATTTTGGCTTTGACAATAATTTTTTTCCGGCTTATTTGTGCATGCCAATTTGAAGATAAATAAAGTCGCTATATACTGAATGACAATAAATCTACTATCCAGGCCATCATTTTAAAATGACTTCGGAAAAAAATTTAAAATATGGAACACAAAAACAATTGACACTCACTTCCGGTTTGATTGGATAAGCCCATTTTTTTTAAATGACAGCTCCTGCGCATAATTTCATTTTTGAATCTTATAAAAAATTCTGAACATTTTTTCATATCATATGTCCTGTTTCTAAACTAAATAGTTTTTGACTTATGACGCTTTAAAAGTTCACCTATTTTGACATTAATTTGAATTTTATAGAAAAAACCACGGAGGCTAGGGCCAAAACCAATGGTGCTGTTTGTACTTCACGCCCCGATGAAACACTTAAGAAATAGTAATATTATTAACCAAGGTTTAGACAGACATCATTATTGCCCGAGCGGCAAGTTTAAATCACGAGGAGCGGAGCGACGAGGGATTTAAGACGCGAGGGCTATAAGCTGTCTAAACCGTGGTTAATATAATATTTTTTCCACTACTAAAAACTTTTATAAGATATTTATCTTTATAGTATTAATAATTATAAAAAGTTATAGGTAGGTATAAGTATATTTTTTAATCAAGTTACCTGCGCTTTAGAATTGGCAAAATATTTTGTTGTTTTGTCAGGTGCCTTTGTTAGTGTCAATTTTTGTTCATTTATGTCATCAGATTTCACGAGTTTTCCGTTTTTTTAAAAAATGAGCGAAGAAAATGTTAGTGATATTATTATGTGTACACCTCCAGAATTAAGGATGGAAGCAGAAAAAATGTTGATTGTATCGATATTTTACAATATGAAGCATCTCTAATAATCTAATATTATGTATTGATAATTGTCTGGTTGCCTAACCACAAGTTGTAGAATCAAAAAATCAAGTTACCTGCGTTCAAATAGATTCTTGAAGATCGGTCAATAATGGATCTCAATGCCCTATTATTATTGACCATGGTCAATAATAACTTATAAGATAGAGAAAAACGATTTCTAACGTTAATAATCGGTCAATAATGGCGATGTTATTGGTTCGTAGTGGAAAAAATTATTTAAAGACTTTTCCAAAATTAAAATTTTTGTGACGTCGAGGTTCAAATTTTGATCGATTTCTATGAAACGTCCAATCGTACTCTATCTCTCCTCTATTCATCCATATCCTTGTTTTACCATTTCAAACAACTCTGAAAACGACAACTTTTTTTTGCTACACCGCTTCATATTCAACAGGTGTCTAATTTTTATTATAAAAATCAAGTTAGCCATGGCACCGGTTGCTAGAAACAATTTGGTTTTGACGCACCATTAATTTTTTATTATCCGTGTGCTTGACGTAAATCGTTGTAATTTATTAGCTGGATTTATAAACTCTCGCCGGCGCACACAGGCGAATTTTCCGAAAATCCTGGCCAAAATTAAGTGTTTGTTTATTTGATATGAAAAATGGTTAAAATTGATAATAGATGCACATAATAGAGAAACAATTTTTTTTTGAACCGCTGTCAATCTTACAGCCCCTACAAACTCAGAAAATCATAAACTGAAGAAACGGTAACTATTAAGAAAATATATTTATTTTATGATATTCCCACAAATACAAAACCTATATTTTAAACTAAAAAAAATTGTTTACTATTAACTAGATATTTAAATCACTATATTAAAACTTAAAATTACTATAATATTAGAATTAATCGGTATCGCTGTCACTTTCTTCTTCTTTCTCGGTTGCAAATGGCTCTTCAAAAAATTTTGAAACTCCTAAAGGATATTTTTTTAATTTTTTTGAGTATGACTTTTTCATGCTCGAAATAAACGGATCTGATGATACAAGAAGATTGCAAAACATATCTTCCATATTTTATATATATAGATTTATTATATATATAGAATGAAATTCGCTGTACCTTAATATCTTTATTTCTAGACTCTTGAGCTTCTTCGCCAAGTTGTCCAATTGGCAACATAAAATATGAAATAATTTCTGAACTATGAAATAAAATCTTATGTACAGAAGTTGTACCAAGGATACAAATCTATAAATCTTCTAGCTGTATTCAGGCAATAATTTTTAAACAGTTCGACTTTAATGGAATACCCACTAGATATGGCCAACAGAATTGTTCTAAATCGAGTTATCAGTTCTTTGTCAACCCCTGTAATTTTTGAAGATGTGGCTGCATCTTCAAAAAACCTTCGGGCAGTGTTACCATCATTAGTGCTGCCAAATCCAGGCTTTGGCTTATCGACCAAAAGCCCCATTTCTTTTTGAAATAACTCTTGGATTCGTTTTTTGTTATTTGCTACCATTTCTTTATTTTCATTACCACGAGCTTGCCATTGCTGAATTACAAGTTTATAAGAAACGTGAAGCAGGCACTCAAAAAAACGAATCCAAGCTTTCTGTTCGGTCACTTGAACTAAGAAACAAAGCTGGTCTTCCACGGCTTTTGGAATCATCACTCATATCTTGTTCTTTTGAGTTAAAAGGACCAAGAAAACTGTACTTCCGAATCCAACCAAGATAAATTTTTGTTACGGAACGCATTCACATTTCTCGAGGATGCCAACCACTTATTGTTGTACTGCACCAAAAAGTTTTTTATTTTTGTCTGAGATTCTTCGGACAAATTATCAATTTTCGTTTGAGATGTCACTTTATCCACTAAATAGTCACATTTTTCTTTAAAGTTTCTTATATTAGAGTCTTTTACCCACTCGACAAGTTTATTTCTGGTCACAGAAACATACTTCGCTCCAGATCCTGTAACAAAACAAAAATCGTCCTTTATCGGGTGATCGATATTTGTCATAATATCGGAGAACAAAAAAATATATTTAAAGCAAGATCGCAAAATATCGCAATTTTTTTTCACAAAATCTAAAAAAGTACTTGTCAAGGTATAAAAGAAATGTAATATTAATGTTAAACTATGTTAAACAATTTACTTTTTGTCTACGCAAACTTTATAAAATGAAATTGATATGCTATGTTATGCAAGTGCATTAAAAAATTGAATTAAAAAAAATATATTGCACAAGTTTTCAATATTTACCTTTAAAAGGCTTTTACTTACCACCAGCAATAGGCTTCATAACAGTATTTTAAAATATTCACAAGAATAAGCACAAAAACGCAATCACAACACAGGCAATTTTAAAAGCACTTCTCTCAGATTTAACACTACTTAATATAAATGTTTATTTTCCACTGAAATATCTTCGTACCCAACGATCCTATAATTAAATGGCAGGTAGTTTATGAAACGGTAGAGTTTATATGATCGATTGGTAATGTGTTTTTCCCAGAATTTTAAGGTTGAGTTTTTAGGGTTTTGACCACGTCTTTGGAAAAATTCGCCTGTGTGCGGCGTCGGCGCTGACGTCGGCGCCAGCGCTCGTCTTAGACATGCATAGTGGGCATTTATAAACTTGTCGTTCGCGTTCGCAGTGTTGACAAACAAAAACATAATCTGACAGTTCTGACATTTTTAGTTTGTACTCTTGGTGGTGTTTTCTCTAGCCAGTTATTAGAACAAAAAGAAAGAGTTAAATAAATGGATTTAGCAAGGCATAGAAGAAGTTACTTGGTGTCTTAGGGGTAGTAAAATTAAAATGACGATTGGCCGTTGACAGTTTGGCAGATGCCAACGATGACTTGACAGAAATGTTAATATCCCATTGGTTATGACGCGGCGCTACGGATTTTCTATGAACGCCGGCGCTGGAAAGATAAAGATGGTTTATGTTGAACGCCAGCCGGCGCCAGCGCGAACGCCGACAAAATTTATAAATCATAAATCACTCTATTACGATTTACTTGTTTAATTCCCAGCGTGAGCGCCGACGCCGGCTTCGAGTTTATAAATCCAGCTTTAATTGTTGTTAGTGGTAAATTTCGCGTTGTTTTATTGTTGTTAATTGTAATAATTATCTCTCGAAAATGGTGACACATTTTTACAAGAGCTCTTAGACATTCTTCTCGTCTGCGGTGAGTGCTTGCAAAATAAATGGCAAGAACCAGCATTACACGCAGACAGATATCCCGACAGAAAACATGGGTAAGTAAAACATTTTAAAAATTTACCATAAAATGACAACGAAGAAAAATTTATATTAGTGAAAAAGCTGAGTTAAAAGTTCTGACTTAAGTGAATGCCGATCCCAACATTTCTGCGCGTCAAATAGAAAATGATATTGGGGTTAACAGGGAAAGTGCAAGAAAAATTTTAAAGTGGCTATAAACCATAGAAATATAAAATTTGTCATCATTTGGGTAATAATGATTTTCTTATACGAGTTCAATATTGGTAGTTTAGGGAAAATTCTCAGGAAAATTATAATAAATAATAATAATAATTTCAGCAAAATGATATTGATTTCGGATGATTTTCGATTTACTAATTTGGGAACAATGTTAGATATTGGGCTGCAGAAAATCAGCAGCATGCATTTGAAGAAATACTTGGTGTGAATGTGTGGTTAGGTGTTTTGGGGCAAGCATTGTAAAAAAATTGTTATTGTGTTGTTAAAAATGTTTTTTCCCAGTCCAGGGGCGGTCATATCAACATTTTGAAGGGGGGGCTATGCAGTGACGGCTCATGCCATTTTAGAGAGGTGGTGGCAGGAAAAGTCTTCGCGCCGCAGGCGAAAAATTTTTGGGTACCACGCCCTTTTTTGTTGATGATTCTTGGTTTTCAAGTAGGAAAAATACGCAAAAAACGGCTAAGTAAATTATAGATATCTATATTATATTATACCTACTTACTTAATTATTTTTATTAATATTTTTTGCGTTTAAATATTTTTAAAAAATTAAGGGTTTGACACGATTGATTAATTTATGGAGGCAGGGCTTTAATAATGTAAATCGACGCCAAGGGGGAGCCATGCCCCCCCCCCCCCCGTATGACCGCCCCTGTCCCAGTCACAGTTAATTTGCCAATCGATCGAATTATTGTTTTTTTGCTAGGGTTCGTGCGACTGATGGAATATTGCCAAATGAAATCGAATTTTTTATGAAATTGTTTACTTGCTTCATTTTATAGCGCGATTTGCATTTTTACTCATTAAAACAATTAAAATTGCAAACAATGTGGTCGTTTTTGTCTAACGTAGAAAGAAATATTATTTCCAAAAAAGGTAAAGTATTTTATTCATGGCGTACCTATAGAACTGTGTTATTCAAAATTGTTCATTGACGTGTAAATTTTGATTTAATTCATGTTGAAAAATTAATAGTACAAATTCCTCGACAAATTCATAAGTATAACATTTTTTTTGAAAACTCAAAAATACCGGAATTGTCTCTTAAAATCAGTATTTTTTGCTTTTACCCTAGCTTGCTGATTCTTTCTAAATTTGGAAAACTTATTACTATAATGTGCGTATATAATTTTGTTTCAAATTGAACGTAAATGTGTGATGTGGCCATTATAATTAATATAGACCTGTAATTATATGTATACATTATAAATAAAGTAATAGATAGGGATATAAAACTGTACCTATATACCTATAGGTATTGATAATAGCAAATATCTCGGATACCTATCTGATAAGGAAATTTATGAAATAACGCACTCTGTTCAAATGTCACAGTAAATCTAAATTAGAACGTGCAATTTTGTTTTTATTAGAGTTATTGGCGATATTTCTTCTTTTCTTTATAAAGATTTTTAAGATTACATGCCGATATTTGTTACTATAATATAAATACTGCCACTAAAAATAATAAAATTTGTAATTTCTATAAAACAAGTAGGTATTTTTATTTAAATAGTCGTTATAAATGAAAAATAAGCTGTCTTTATTCCCTCTTGCAAGAGGTTTCCAACGTCTCTCATTTGAAAAGTGGTGTTATGCCTTGCTACAAACCCTTTTAGTTGCGCCCACACCAATTATATGTGGTTTAATTGACAGTGATATCGACGGTTAAAATATGATCCCTCGTAAGTATTATGAAGCTACTTTACAGGAGAAGCATAAACCTGTATAAATATATACAGGGTGGCTGATTAGTGCGAGGAAGTCCAATATCTCCGTTGTTCTTAAAAATATCGAAATTTATTAAATACAAAGGTTCTAGGATAAACAAAAGCGCACATTTTAAAAATATTTTTGAATATACAGGATGCCCCAAAAAAGTGGGGTTTAGCAAAGATGTATTTTTTCAAAAGGAACACCCTATATGTTATATTATTTTTGGATGCTACATAAAATTACAGTTGTTTTTCAATAAGTGCATTGTAGTTCTAAACTTAATAGTTTTAGAGTTATCGACTTTTCCAAAATGATATTTTTGAACTTTGACAGCTTCTAATTTTCTAACGGTACTTCTTAGAGCAAAACGGCTTACATGTCCCTATCTTACTTTTTAATTGTCTTCCCAAAAATATTAATTTCCGGTTAAACCGGAAGTAGTATATTTCCGACTTTCGAGTTACATCCGGTTTAACCGGAAATTGATATTTTTTTGAAGACAATTAAAAAGTAAGATAGGGACATGTAAGCCGTTTTGCTCTAAGAAGTACCGTTAGAAAACTAGAAGCTGTCAAAGTTCAAAAATGTCATTTTGGAAAAGTCGATAACTCGGAAACTATTAAGTTTAGACCTATAATGCACTTATTAAAAAATTACTATAATTTTATGTAGAATCCAAAAATAATATAACATATAGGGTGTTCCATTTGAAAAAATACATTTTTGCTAAACCCCACTTTTTTGGCGCATCCTGTATATCCAAAAATATTTTTAAAATTTGCGCTCTTGTTTATCCTAGAACCTTTGCATTTAATAAATTTCGATATTTTAAAGAACAACGGAGATATTGGACTTTCTCGCACTAATCAGCCACCCTGTATGTTGTTTTTGCGGTTGATGATTTGCAAGTGCAATATATTTTTTCTACAGTAAATTATGTTATTTCTAACGCAAAATTAAGTATTTTGGTGATTTAGGTACTTTTTTTATTGCACATACGAGGTGTCACGTTTTAAAAATTATATAAAAAACAACTTACGTGAAATCACTCTGATTAGCTGAATGGTAAGAAATAAAACAACTTTTTTATATTAAACTATAATTAACGTAAAACGGAAGAAAAAATTTAAACAAATTCAGAATGGTGACAATTTTGCAACGTTAGAACAAACTAAAAATAATGACCTCAATAATTAAAACAGGGAATTTAACAATTACCTAAGAACTAAAGATATTATTCTCCCAAATGGGGCAAGTTATCATAAAATAGGTGACAATCTTTGGGAAGCACAGCCTTTAATTGTTAAAGATGGTCCCATTTCTGTTTTTTAATTTTTGTCGACCTACTTCTTAATTGTTGAAACATCGTTAAGTCAGGTACGGGTTTATCTTTTTTCCTCCCTGGAAGTGCTTGAAATTCATTGTCAAAGCCAAGTTTAACTTGAATACTGCCATCTGGACTATATTTAATGACTTTAATGTCATTGACTGTTGGATCATTTACCTTCTTACCGGGTCTAATGGAATCAAACTTTTGATTTTGGGAATAGTCTTTGACAAAGTCATAAGAGATGTTTTTAACTTCATAAGGTTCTTTTTGTCTAGCTTCTTGAGTGATTCTGCAGAATAGTAGTATAGTCACTAGGCAAATAAATCGACTTGTTTTTTAGCCTCCTTTCAATTAGCGCGTGGACAGAGTCGGCTTCCATTTGGGTGTGGCCCTTTTCTAAGTACTTTTGATAAATAAAATTTTTTTTTTTGACACTTAAACTTAATAGGGCATTCGACAAAACAGCATTTTTGTTTTGGTAGCCACCTAGCCACATCCGTCACTCCAAATTATTATGGGTTTCCAAATATCTTCTAGACTTGGAATATAGTTAACTATGCAACTTGCGAAGGTATTGGCAGTTAAGTCCGCTTCGCACTCATTGAACCAGTAACAGCAACAATGGTGCGTGTTTACATTAAATATCGTAAAATTATGGCAAACTAATTTGGTCTTATAGTACAGAGCAGAAGCGTTTAAATCAAGGGCAGTTTTAGCTTTGCAACATGGGGGGGGGGGGTATTCTCAAATCCCAATTTTTTTTTTAAATGGTATCAATTACCTATGCATTAAGATAGGTAATTTTTTTTTTAAACAAGCATGTGTTATAAATAGAAAAGCTCTTACTAACCTGAACTAACCAAAAAATAAGTTCGGGGGGGTTAGAAAGAAAATAGCGCCGAAAGCGAAAAAATTTTGGGTGCCACGCCCTTTTTTCAATGATGATGCTTGGTTTTTAGGTAAGAAAATTAAAAAACAACAGAAAATTACAAAAGCAGCCAGATTCGTTGCAATTTTTGTGTAATTTTACCTATCTTAGGTAGTGATGAGTTTATTTTTCTTGTAAACAGGTAGTTAGACGACCCGAGCTACGCTCGCTCTGGGGGAGGGGGGGGGCTGGAGCCCGGTAGCCCCCCCCCCCATTGGTTGCGCCACTGCACATCACCTATCAAGCAATAACATGAAACAAGTTTAATCGGCGACAAGCCATGACGTATGGTATCAGTTGTACCTTGTTCCTATAGTTTTTCTGCTTTTTTAAATGTTTTTGCTCTTCGCTTGTTTAAAATTCTAAATTTATGGGGGGGGGGGTAATTACCCTATTCCCCCCCCCCTTCCGTAAAGCCGCCCTTGGTTTAAATAGGGACAAACTTTTACATCTTGAACATCCTGTGTCAAAGCAATTGCTTCACCTCGTTCGCACAGCAACTTTTTTTTCTGAATGTGGTTTTGATAATTAGCCTTACTTATATTTTTTGTCTCGAAACCACAGCAGATGTCGCATCTATCCTTTTTCGGCTGCTGAAAAGCAATATTTTTTTCCTTAATTATATAGTCGAAAATAAATCTACAAACTGGCTTTGTTTTAGGATCTTTTTCACTGCAATCTTCTACTGGATTCCGTTAAAACTTGTCTTTTGTTAACTTTTTTAAATCTAAAACCCCTCTGTTGGATACACTTCCGTAACGTTGTTCTGCCACATTTAACGCCGGTTTCATCTTTTTCAAGCCTCTTAATTAAATTATCTAATGTAGGCACGCTTTGTTCCTCGTATAACTTGTAAATTTTACGCCGTATTATACTTTGATCACTTCCATCTACCTTCGGTTCTTCTTTTTCTCCCTAAAATGGGATTATTCACAATTTTCCATACAGTTGACGTTGGGAATTTTTGTTAATGTGTCCGTTTCTTCTAACGCTGCTTGCTGACTGCACGTTCAATGTTGAATGAACATTGTGTATAACTTTCTTAGTTTCCACAGAAAAGTGTTTCTGCTTTTTGACGGGGTTGTCTCGATACATTGGGCTGGCACATATATTCCATGACTCGATTAAACAAACGCTGTATTACACACGAAGTAAGAATAATGACCAAGCCTAAAACTAACTAGAGTGGCTATACCGGGTGTTGCATCGTCGAGCGGGACATAGAAATCCCATGTAATTTTAAATGGGGTCAATTATTGGCTTCCCTAATTATTTTAGAGAAAAATTCTATTTAGGTTTATTAAAGAGCACTAAAACCCACATTTAATAGAATAACTTTAGATATTTTTGATGAGCCCGTTTACGGGTTATCGCCGATTTCTTTTTAACTATTTCTCCTTTTTATGGCCCCGTATTTGCGGGCACCAGTCAAGGTAAAAGATGACTGTCAAATAAAGTTGTCATTTTGAGGAATATTTGAACATCTTCTTAAATCCTAAAGTTCTAACAATTTAATAGTACCTACCTATTAATTAGTCAAATATTGAAACATGTAAAATGTCATAATTAACCTTGTAATTGAATACTTTATTTTAGTTTTATTCAGATTAATTTGTACTCATAAATACACCTTTAATATTTTCGATGTACGAGTTTTTATAACAATAAAGCACACATATCAAAATGACAACTTTATTTGACAGTCATCTTTTACCTTGACTGGTGCCCGCAAATACGGGGCCATAAAAAGGAGAAATAGTTAAAAAGGAATCGGCGATAACCCGTAAACGGGCTCATCAAAAATATCTAAAGTTATTCTTTTGAATGTGGGTTTTAGTGCTCTTTAATAAACCTAAATAGAATTTTTCTCTAAAATAATTAGGGAAGCCAATAATTGACCCCATTTAAAATTACATGGGATTTCCTATGTCCCGCTCGACGATGCAACACCCGGTATATACAGTCTTTAAGAACATAGTTTGTTTTATGGGATTAACCCTCTCATTTTAAATCAGGTAAAAATTGGTTTAAAATCACCAAACTATTACTTTAATAATGAAATTACGTCTTCCGCATTTGCAGATTACATTTTTAGGTACGGACCATAATTTACCTGCATTTATTCATTCATTCATTGTTTGTTTATGGCCACTCTTGGATAATCCCATTGAAAGGCAAAGTGTAACTTTCTTATATCTCTGGACAGGCTTTACCTATTATAATTTCTACCGCGCACCGAAGCTTATGCTATATTGCTCGATCTATATTTTAAAATAATCTCTGGTTTATATAGTAGGTAGAGTTCAATGTGTAGTAGTTCACTATACAGTGGAAAAACCGCTCTTAGCAAGTCGCATAATGATCATAAAACACTGGTAGTGGGATACCTAAACCTGAATATTTCCACAAGTACCTAATGTAGCCTATGAACAATGACGTATTTTTGACGTTGTCAGATATTATTTAATAAAATGTCACAAATGACTGATCATGTAGTCGTTTTAGATAGGGGAAATTACACGACGTGTACAGTTCATCTCCATGGAGGTACTCTTTTATCGTACAGAGTTAGAAACCAAGAAATTCTTTACATGAAACAGAAAACATCATTTAATAATATATCACCGATAAGGTAACGAGGATATTATTTATTTATAATAGAACGTTATTGAACATAGTTCAAAAGGCTATCGACCGAGAAAAGGCTTACATACACCGACGCGGCCACGGCCGCGGTAGCGGTGGCGGCCACGGTGGCGATCATATTAGCGGTCGGGCGTATTCACACCAAAGCGGTGAGTGGAGCTGTAAGGTAGTTGCCGTTTACAGATTTTATGTATACGAAAATATATTTTTAAACGTTCAGGTTTCATTTTTATTTCTATTATTTGTTATTATGATAGACGATGTGGAAGAAGAGACTTTGTTACTATTAGCTGTTTGTCCCACACTTTGTTTTTAGTCCTTATATTTTTATAACTTGGATGGCTTATATCAAAAAGTATAATATATAATTTAAGATTTTACATTAATAATTCTATTATATTATTTGCCATTACTACTGTCACTTCTCGCAGTCAAAGTTGACACGTTGTATTTGACAGTCACCGCATATCAGAACGCTGCCCTAGGCCGCTTGATCTAGACCTGCCCGCGCTGGTCTGATTTTATTCATTTATTTTTATGTGTTTAGATTGGCCGCCATCGCTACCGTGACCGTGGCCGCGTCGGTGTGTGGAAACGGAAACCTTAACGAGGATAATTTTAATCAAAAAGTAATTTAAAGCAGCAAAAACTATTTGACGCAAGTAGGTAGGTACTTATACGTTTTTGTAATAAAATATCAATTGTCCATAGTCTCAAAGAGACCTGTTTTAAACTTGAAGAAGTAGTCCATTACAGTGGAGTTGATATAATCAAATAAAACAACGAGTTCCCGGCACAACTGATCGTATGCCAGTGGTCGATTTTTGGTCAATTTCTCGTACACCCCTGCGCCTCTCTTGCATGCGACTGTCACTGTATTTTGCTTTTTGACTTTTCAAGCTGTCATGACCATTTGACAACCAACATTTTTCTGCACGCCAGCATGGTGAAGTGAAGTATCTTTGAGCTGTTCAGGCCCGTATCCAGAAATTCGTTTCGGGGGGGGGGCTCAAGGACGAAAATCATTCGAAAATGTGGACTTATTTTAATTAATTCAGAGCAAAGCGAATCACACATTAAAACTTAAATTATTATTTTCAAATTTCGGGATTTCGGGGGGAGCCTGGCCCCCCCCCCTGGATACGTGCTTGTGTAATATCCTCTAATTAGCTAAAACAATGTGATTTTAACATAAATACTTCACTTCTAGTCAAGATGGTAAAAATCCAATTTTAATTTTTAAAATCTCCCTTTTTTCAATCATAACATTATGTTCATTTTCTACCCCCTTTAACCTAACAATTTGTTAGCCAATACTTCAAGCATGGTTGGATGAAGCATCTTTGAGCACCTATCTACATCATTTTCCTCTAATTAGCTACAAACCTACATAATTGCTTCACCACCTGCCCATTGGCTTCAAATTAATAAATTCCAACCTTAAAATAGTATAATTTTCATTTCATTTCTCGTTTATCTCCTAAGAATGTGTTTCTCACGTCTAACATCTTTTAACCCAGTATTTTGTTGACCACACCCTAGACACGGTTAGATGAAGCATCTTTGAGCACCTCACTTGAATTATTCTCCTCTAAATAGCTACAAATGACATAATTGCTTCACCACCTGTCTCAGTGGCTGCAGACTGGGAATCCCCTTCTTCAAAGATACCTTGACCAAAATTTCAATCATCACATCTCATTCAGTCTTGAACATTCATTAGAACCTACAATTTCAATTTTAACATAATTTTGATCTTCGCTTATGCAAGATAGAGCTGTTGTAATCGACTACTGGTAAGTCCTCTCAATTTACTTAAAACTTTTAACTCACATTGTAAATTTCTTTTAGTATCCCTGATGATGGACATTTCTATGTCCGAAACATGTGGGATATAAACATTGAAATACATATTGTGGAGGTAGACTGCCGTTGTTTTATTAGACCTGTTTTAGTTTATAAAGAAAAAACACAGCACAAAATCTCGATTTTATAGCTAAAACAAAGGAAATAAGTTTACTATGTAGATTCGAATGTGTGGATGGTTTTGTTTTAGTTATTAATTTTATTGTGGTGATATATCGTCGCCTTTCTCACGAAGGGGACCTAACTGACATTTGGTAAATTTTACAAGAGAGCTAAGAAACAAAATTTAGTTGGGTTTAAGTCAACGCAATCACTTTAGTTTTGAAGCAATTATTTTTTTTCGTATTTAGTTAACTATTATAGGTCTCTTTTTGTCAAAGAGGATAGGAAAAACTTTTAGTGGATGATATTGTAGTGCACACCAGGTGGTTCAGAGTCGGCAGTTTTAATTTTACCTATATTTTTTTTTATTTCTATGCAAAAAGGTAGATTTGAGAAAACGCAAAAAATTATTGATAGCATTGACAACAAATTTTTCAACAAATACCTACATATCATAGAAAAATGTTGTTGTTTACCAAATAAATCAGATTCTTTTAAATTGTCGTACAGCCGCACGATGGATCTCAATTTTTTCCTTTCCTTTTTCCGGACACAACCATTCTTTTTTTATTTTACTTTGTTGATCAAATTTAATGAAAAAGAAGACGAAAATACAATAAATAGGATCATTAGGGTCCCTTTTATTTAGCTCAGTTTCAACTTGGTTTTTCATGTCATTGCGTGATGCGTGCGTCCAAACAAGATAATTTATTTAAATTTTAAAACACTTACCTGAGGTCCCTATCCTAAACAAACCTATAAACCAAACCGATAGTTTTGTTTTTCAACAGACCACACTCACTCTGACTTATCTTACACTGATTTAGTCCTTTTCTTCCAAGAATAATAACAAACAACCGATAATTAACGAGTATAACAACTAACAAATAATAACAATAACTAAGTAACTAACCTTACTTTCTTTAAAGGTTTGTTCGAACCCGCTATTATATGTTGGAAGGATTATTTCCAGCCTGTCAATTAAACTTTGAACGTGGCAATCGACTATTGCAGCGGTAAATTAGTTGTGCGACCGTTCGGAGGAATAACTGTTTTTAATCGGGTTCGAACAAACCTTAAATTTAGCGGCAAATATATTTTTGCCGATTTTGAGAGTGTGTGAAGTTTTCAAGTAGGTATGTTACTATATGTTTTTATTACAAAACTTACCAAGCTTTTTTGACGGTGGAAATGTTCTGCATGTTCTTAAACAAAAGCGAGCATAAACAAAATTAGTAAATATTACGTCGTATACGAGGGAGAGGTGAAAACGGTAAATTCACTCAAGAATAAAGTGAACTTATTTTTTACCGTAGAAAAAATTTTTATTAGGAAATGTTGTTTGCACTTAAAAGTTATCCATAAATACCAAATTTCAGCTTTTTTGACGCCCCCTCGTATAACGAATTCTATAGAAGCTATGCAACCTATAAATTTAGTTTTTTAACAGCTCGTGGGCAATTAGACACATAACTTACTTAAATTTAAAACATTAGGTCGAAATGAAGATTTCGGCACGGCAAACTGTTAGGAAAGTAAAGGAAATAAAACTTTAAGTGTCAGTCTCATAGTAATGTATAATAAGTCAGAAAAACGGCGAACAAGTAAAAACAACAAAAAAGAATACAGCAATTTAACGTTCCACATGCCCTTCACCGTTTTCGATACACTTTATGGTTCTATGAATAAGCTCCCTTGTAACATTTCGTAGAATGATAGGATTGATTTGTCTAACGCATTGGCTGATGACTTCTTCTAAGTGATTTTGATTTCGAAATGGTCGATGCTTAAAAACTTTATTTTTAAGGTAACCCTAAAAAATAAGTCCATTGGTGTGATATCGGGCAATCTTGCGGGCCAAGGGTTTTCAGAAAAGCGCCCAATCCACCGATTAGGGAAGTAATTATCTAACCATTCCCTTACTGCAATAATACTATGGATTGACGCGCCATCTTGTTGAAAATAAAATTCCTGACGGACATTTAGTGACAGATTCTCAATGAAATCACTTACAACGGTTTGCAAAAAGTCCAGTACATTGCAGCACTTAGATTTCCACGAAAAAAAAATGGTCCTAAAATACGATTGTCTATTATCCCGCACCAAACATTCGTCTTGAACGAATATTGATTCCCACATTCGATCACAAAGTGGGGGTTCTCGTTTGACCACTAGCGGCAATTTTGTGAACTTACTGTACTGTTACTAGAAAAAGTTGCTTCGTCGGTAAAGAAAACATGCCTACCAAAATACGGGTTATCTTCTATCATATACCTTGAAACCAAAAACAGAAGTCAAGCTAGCATCAAAATCCCGTGCTTGAAGGGTATGTACGAATTTTGGCTTATAGGCTCTGTAATGAATCCTTCGTATTGACCTTTCAGATACACTTACATCATCTTGTCTCTAAGACAATGGCATCGTTGGAGCTTCGGCTGCAGACAGCAACACTTTTAAACCTGTGTCTTCATTAGTTACGTTTTTCTGGTGCGGCTGTTTAAATTTATTTTCGACTGATCCTGTTTGTTAAAATTTAGTGGCAATTCTTAAAACGGTTGAATGAACTATATGTCTATGGGGATGTCTCTGACTAAAAATATCTGCGTTTCGCGAGAAGAATTGTGATTTTCTCCAAAAGTCAAAACAATTTCAATTTTTTCTTGGCAATCTTAGTTCTGCCATGTTTTACAACTAAAACAACAACTGACGCTTAACGTCAGCTTGAATCTTAAATATTTTTTCATGGCAACTAGATTTCAATGAAAACTTATTTTATTATGTAAGGGGTTTGAACTTTAATTTAGTGGGCTAAAGAGTTTTTGAAAAATTTGGGACGGCAAAATATTGTTAAATGTATGAAGTAAACCCTCATTTGTTTTACATAAAGTTATTTCGCTTATCCATAGAATAATGTACGGTGTGGTGTGCACCAGAAAAATGAGATTATTTTTGACGTTATTTTATTAAACGTCCAGTTTTCACGTATTTAAATAAATTTAAGTAATTATGTGTCTAATAGCCCACGAGCTGTTAAAATACTGAATTTATAGGTTGCATAGCTTCTATCGATTCGTTATACGAGGGGGCGTAAAAAAAAAGTAAAAACATTTTTCTTGTGTTACCGAGCTGAAATTTGGTATTTATGGATAACTTTTAAGTGTAAACAACATTTCTTAATAAAAATTTTTTCTACGGTAAAAAATAAGGGCACTTTATTCCTGAGTGAATTTAACGTTTTCACCTCTCCCTCTTATACGCCGCAATATTTACTAGTTTTGTTTATGCTCTTTTTTGATTAAGAACGTGCAGAGCATTTCCACCGTCGAAACAAATTTGGCAAGTTTTGAAATAAAAAAAAAATCCCCTGTGGTGCGTACTTTCTGCCGGTCACTGTATATTACATATGTATGTTTGGTTGCCTATCCTAAAGCCGTTCGTTATAATGGGGCAGCCGGCTTGCCGACCCCAACATGGGTTACTTGAAAAGTGAAGCAATTTATTTTAAGGCGGCTCGACGTAGTATGGGAGTATGAGGTTCAGGCTTAGAAGGGCGATTTAAAAAGTGGAACGGTTATTCGCTGGCAGTTAGCGAGTCATTAAAAAATCATATTAATGTAGATCAGCGGTTCTCAAACTTTTTTGGTGACGGAACCCTTTTGGGAAGCAAAATACTTGATGGAACCCTACAATAAAACAATAGTTTTTAAAAGTGTATTCTTTATTAATAAGCATAATAAAAGTACAATGTAACAGTTACTAATTATTACTTACTTTACCACATGGCAAGTACAATAATAGAAGATTTTAAAAAAGAAAAGATCTAACTAATGGGAGGTATGAAACTGTTTTTATTTTTCATCAATTGGTTGATATCAGGTTTGATAGAAGACAGTTGAAGTCTCATATCAGGTTCTGCGTCCAGTCTATTGCGATATTTTGTTTTCGTGGCTGCATAGGTTGAGAATCCTGTTTCGCACAAATATGTTGTTGGGAACGGGAGAAGAATATTCAGAGCCATTTTGCCAAGCATTGGATATTCATCACGGATTCTGCACCAAAAATCGTTGAGAGGCGTCGTTTTGAACAGTGACTCCATACTTGTGTCTGATGACATTTCTAAAAGAGATTCATATATCTCGTTTGACATACTTTCGGGCTTTTCCAAGTTGGGTAAAAAAGGATTATGAATCCATGAATTCAGTTTCATTTTTGTATTCTGTTCTTCGGGAAAATACTTTTCAAAAGATGCGCGCATCGAACTGAGATATTGGACCAATTCTTTAAACACATCATCTTGAAACATTTCTGAGTCGTTATCGCTAACAAACTCACTGAGTGACGTAAAGCTTTCTATTTCTTTCTTACCAACGCAAATAATCCAAAAATCTAATTTTCTTTTGAAGGCAGTTATTTTATTATTGGCCTGAAACACTGTTGTCTGTTTACCTTGCAATGATAAATTCAATTCGTTCAGTTTTTGAAAGATATCCGCCATAAAAGACAATCGGAACAACCAAGTTTTATCATACAAACGGTCCTTCAAATTAAAAGAAGTATCTGCTGAAAGAAACATTTGTAACTCGGCTCTAAGTTCAAATAGCCTTGTTAAAGTTTTACCCCGAGACAGCCATCGCACTTCTGTATGGAGCAGCAGTGTTTTATGTTTGCTGCCATAATCTTCACACAATAATGAGAACAATCGGGATTGTAGTGGTCGTGATTTGATAAAATTAATTATTTTTACCGCTTCATCCATAACTAATTTTAGATTTGACGGCATTTGCTTCATCGCAAGTGCTTGTCTATGCAGAATACAATGGCTGGAACTACAATTAGGCGCTTTATTTTTTATAAGTGACACTGCTCCTGCTGTTTTACCTGTCATCGCCTTGGCCCCATCTGTACAAATGTCAATGCAATTGTTCCAACAGAGATTATTTTCTTCAAAAAATATATTTATTTTATTAAAAATTTCTTCCCCGGTAGTGTTTGTGAGCAGCGGTGAACACATAAGCATGTATTCTTCAAAAGAACTTTCATATGGATATCTCACGATAACCAGCAAGATAGCCAAACTAGCGACATCAGTTGACTCGTCCATTTGCAAGGCGAATCGTGTTTTTTGTAGACGTGTAACTAGTTCTTGTTTGACGTAGCTTGCCAGATCACGGATTCGCCGTGAAACAGTATCGTTTGATAGCGGCACAGTAGAAAGATGCTTTGCAGATTTTTCATCGAGCATACATTTTGTTATGTCTAATACACATGGCTTTATTAAATTCTCAGCGATAGTGTGCGCTTCACCTGCTTGTGCAATGCGATAGCTAACTAAATATGATGCCTCCGTGGCCTTTTCGTTGATAGTTTTTGTTACATGCATCATATTTTTTTGACTTTCCAATAACTGATCTTTTTTACTAACAAAAAATTCTTTATTCTTGTCTTTAGACTCGGGGTGTACAGTTTGTAAATGTCGACGCAATTTGGCAGGTGCCATGGAACTATTAGGAAGCAGTTAACTACATAGCATGCAGAGAGGTGAGCCGTTGGAATCAACAAATCCGAAACTGATATATGATTCATCATACTTCCTTTTTTTCGTCTTTGAAACCGTCGAGCTTGACGTCGTGGCATCATCGTCTGGATCGGTGATTGCTATATTCTCCGCGCGTACTGCTTTTGAACATTCAGCGTCATTAGAAGATGTTGTTGCAACACGTTTAACACCTTTAAGCCAACGTTCCATTCTTCTTTATTTATAATGTTACACGTCAGGATGGTGGGGTCTAAATAATGCACAATCGTTACTGCGTATAAGAGACTAAGTTTAGTACAATGAAGAAATGTATAAAACTGAGACAACAGAATACAGCAGGCAGTAGAACAATGAACACTAGTTTCTCGCTAGCGAGCTTGTAAGTAGGTAGGTAGGAACTTATCGCTCCGAACGCTAATCGTCAACTGACTGACGAGGCGCGACGCGCGATCGCCGCTTTTATACTTAGTCCTAGACTCGATCTCAAATATTCTCGAAAATACTCGAGTCGGCGCCTTTGATAAACAAAAAGCAAAAATAAAAAGAGAAATATAAAAATTGCGTTGTAAACAATTCAGAGGCGGCTTTTATCAAAGGGACTGCGCGCTCACAAGTATACAAGTATACATGTTGATACCAAACTTATGAGATATTGTACCAGCTATTGTAACGCATGTTTATACAAATACAAATAAATAAATAAATATACCTACGCGCGGCCGCGGAGTCAAAACTTTCGACCAGAGAGAGGTGCTTTGATTTTTTTTCTAAATTCTTGAGGAACCCCTACAGAGGTATCGCGGAACCCTAGGGTTCCGCGGAACACACTTAGAGTATAGCTGATGTAGATAAATAATAATATTATACTGCTGACTGCTGTCTGTTTGCTACTGGGTCGGCGCTACCGACACTGCCGCCCCTGAAAAGCCGTCACTGCTTTTTTGTTATTAATTCATACTCTTAGCTTAATTAATTAAAAGTTAACTCGCCAGGATGTAATAGGGCTAGCTTAATTAATTAATTGTTAATTTACTTAAAGGTTCGAAGGAGCTATTTAAGCTTAATTATATTAGGAACTACTGGCTAACCTAGGCGATTAAATAATTTAGGTTAGTCAATATTGGAAAAATCTTTAAATACATTTTCTTTCAGAGGAGGTATAAAATATACGTTTCCATATTTTGGAAGACGCATAAACGGTCCTAAACATGGATTCGCACGGTATGTGCCATGGAACTTAGAGTCTGGGCCTACTAAACTTGATAATGGTAATATTGAGGCTACTTTTTGTTTAGAAGAGACAGAATATACAAAGGCAATTTGGAATTATAAATTTAAATTGAGTTTTAAGGTAATACGGTGTCATTTTCTTTGTATAGGGTTGACCGGGAACACATATATCAAAGTAACAAAGGTCCTCTGGACTATTAAATGAAGTCGTTCGTATCCTGACTACACGGTTGGACTATCACCAAACTATACGTGTCAAAAAACTACCGAGAAAATAGTAAGTTTTGCTAAATATGACAAATTAAAAAAATAACCAAAAATAGAATTTTCAATGTGACCATGATAGATATTCGAATTTATTTGCATTTGGTCGACTCAAAATATTTTTTTTACCGGGGTAATTTTTGGGAAATTTAACGGCAGTTATAGTTGGGGTCAAGCAAATATTTGACGCGTGACACTTCCATATTGTCATGGGTGTCAAATACGGCAGGCCATTCATAATATAAAAGTTACTAATGGCTAATTTATATTATAATAATTACCACCCACTCGAAGTATTTGTATCTTTATCCTTTTATATGACTAAAAAGAGATATACATAAACCGAGTTACCTTCTCGTCGATTTGGTCAAATCATATGGGCTGCAGATCCGCATTTTATTTATTAATTTAATCGTTATACACTACTAAGATTGCTTTTGTTAAGACCTGCGATATTAATGGTCAATCCTGAATCCCACCATTACAATGCACAGAATTTATCAAAACAAATTTATTTATATTATAATTCATATTCTTAGACCAATTTCCCAGCAATCATTTTCTGCAAAGGTTTATAAATAACAATATTCGTCAGTCCGGCCCTGACTAAGTATCAGCTGTAATAAAGTTGGTGAAATCGAAATAACCTAGTATTGGACAAATATGACAAGATGGAAGTGTCACGCGTCAAATATTTGCTTGACTCCAACTATACCTACCAAGCGATTCTTTAGACTAAAGATACTCTAAACTAGTCTAAACCAAAGACATTAGAACCAATAGACCAAATTGTTTACGTTTCTATGTGGCAAATCATCATTCCCTCCACCTCTGTCGCTCAAAATTGGACCTTAGCCGGCTTTATCTGTCTGTTGGAAATATTGGGGAAAACTGTTTTTAAAAGATTGAGTAAGTACCCAGGTAGCAAGGTGACGTATTTAAGACGTCGATTATTGATCATCAGTGACGTCATAAATTACGTAAATGAAACGTTAAAAAGACGTGCGTAAGTCACAGACCAATGACGTCTTTTTTGACGTAAAAAAGACGTCATCTTAAGACGTCTATGTAGGTGCAGAAAACGTCAATAAACGTCATAATTTTTATTTTTTTTTTCAGCGGTATTCAAAACTGCACATTTCCGAACTGACTTAGGTGCGAAAGAAACTTTTTGCAATTATAGGCTGTAAAATAAGCACTCCGTTTTCCAGAAAATGATTGAAATATATTTTAACACCTTATACTTTTAAATTATTTCCTAAATCTATGATTTTTTTAAACATCCTGTATCAATATAACGAACATTTACTAAAAACTTATTCCTAAGATAGTACATAATACATAACAGGGACAACAAAAATACATATGTATATTTTATGTACAAAATCCTTTTAATGATAAATTAAATATTACAACTTTCATGTGGATGGAGAATTGGAAAAGACACTAACTTATCATCAGTTGTAGGAAGTATCATCATTTTTGCTAAAATATCATCTAGTGACCAATATTCTACATATTATTCTGATTTATTTTCAATAAAATAAATGTTCAATGACTTTGAGTCGATTGGATATAAATATAATGATTTATTATAAACACGAAATTGTTTTCCAATTATCCTTTAATGGCGGCCAAAATACCTCTTCTTTTTTCGGGGCGTCACCCAGTTTGAGTGAACAATGGCTACACCCCCGCCGTCATTTTCCTCGAACTCGATAATCTGATACATATATATTCCTTTATAACATAACACAAAATATTATATAAAAACTAAATCACCATAAACTTTTCACTTTTGCCGAATGGTCGACTGCCAGCCAGCGCCGACAACAGAACACCAATGTGCTCTGCCTTCTGCCAGACTGCTACAATCAGAGCAAAGAAATGTCATAAAACCAAGCGCGGGTAATTTAAATTTGATATTTGCAGACCTTTAATAACAATATATTCGCTTTTGCACATTTTACATACATAAATTATTAATTTGAAATGGTAATATTTTTAAAGTTTTTTGCATTGCTATTAACATAAAAATGTAAAAAATTAATATAGTATAGGGTCTTATATATTAAAAGTTTTATGAGACGTGCCTATATAACTATAAAAAAAAAATATTCTCAGGCGTTTTACTTTAAAACTCTGTCCCACTATATTTTCAAAAAACTTGGATACCACAAACATGGACGTTTATAGTACTTTCTAATGATACGTATAAATCAATAAATGACTGAAAATCGACGTGTTTATTACGTAAAATTATGACGTATAATACACGTCTTAAAAACTACGTTATTTTGACGTCATTTCGCGACCAAAAGACGTCAAGTGACTAAAAATCCCCAATATTCGACGTCATAAGCACGTCATCCTGCTACCTGGGTAATTGCAGTAACGTCCAGAACCTAATATACAAAAAAGTTAAGGTGTCCGTATCAAATTATGCATTAATGCTTGTAATGTTATGCGAGTATTTTACTGAAAACTGTTAAAAACCTTAAAAAGTATTGAGATTATTATTATATACATCAGGCACTACGGCAACATTGTAATACAATTTTACAACCGGAGAGATTCTTTGAATGACGGTAGCGATTGCGACGTTGGTAGTGTGTCATAATAGCTAGCTTGTGTTTTTGTGCCCTTAATGCAGTTTATTTTTGATTTCCTATGACTAGTAAAATACTGTAAAATTAAAATCCCATTCCTAAATTTAAGTAGGTACCTATTTATTAAGATGTTTTATATATGTATAACATATTAACATTGTGTTTACGTTTCCTCAAAAACATAAGCTATAATATGTGTTTGAAATTACTTAATAATTTACAGATTAACATAAAATGTATAAATGGTCTAAAACTCTTTAAAATCTCTGTTAAAAAATGCTAGTTAACTTAGAACCATATTCTTTAAGGGATTTAATTTTGTATGATTAAGTAGTTATTTTTTTGGACAACATTATTTTGTTTGTGGCGCCATCTTCTTTTGTTTTTTCTAAACATTATTGCAAATAAAGATTATTATTAATATTATACATGCATCTTAATTTTTTATTGTTTATCTAAAAATATCTTCTATCATAACTTCCAGCTTTTAACAGGAAGTAACAAAATATGAAATTTGGTTAAACCGGAGGTTGATATTTTTTTACTTCAACAACCGTAATTTTTCAAATAACAATATCTCAAAAACCAATCAGTTTAGACATGTATAGTACATATTACAAAGTGTACTTTTAGGACAACCTGTATATTTAAGTATATGCCTATTAAAGGCAGTTTTTGAAATAAGAAATGTTTGTATTAATTTTTTTTTTATATACAGGAGATAAGATATTTCATGTCCAAATAGAATTATTGGGACACTCGTATAATGTCCTATAGATTGTAATAAGAATAAAAAATGTAGTCTACCTCGTAATTACAATTTTTTTAAAGGTTTTTATAATGTTTTCAATTCTAACAATGAAACAAAGTTTAGCCACTTTTTGCAACAGTAGCAGTGTTTTATTTTGCATTCACGTACCTACCCATATTTTGTGATAAATTTCCAACTGAAACTAATTCAAAATAGGAATTTTCCAAATGACCTCTTTCTTTCATACTGGGATTCAGAAATTTCGGAATCTTATATTAAGGTGAATCTGTGATTCTGGAATTCAAGATTAAGAATTAATCCAATATGTTAAAAGGATTTTAGACGAAAAAAAATGAAATCAAACAAGCACTGTGATTAATTTTTATTTATTTTAGCATATTTTTTATAGCCTGTTATTTATATTCCTAGGAGAAAATTTAATACAAAAAAAAATTATGGTATTATTAATTTCATACATTGTTCTTAGGTTTTAACATCTACACCACTGGCGACGGTTTACAATGTTGTCGATCGGGTCTAAGAGATCTGCCTTTCTCTCTCGCACTCGTCAATTATTTTAAAACAATAATAGTCGATATATTGGGAATTATGAATGAATCGTTTCGTCTTTGCTACAAACCAATATTTGGGGCATTTTTGGCACTTGCTGTAATCAGAGTTTACGTTGTTGATATAAGTAGATAGTTATTTCGATTGAAATTTTTGATATTGTTATTTTAAGTGTTAATTATAAAAGGTTTGTGTTGAATTTTCTTTTTTTTTCTTTCATAAATTGGTTTTAGAGTATCTAGCTAAGAGTACCTTTCGTTTGCATTAACTAATCCAAAGAATTTTTGTTGATGTTAAATGTCCTAAAGATTACCCCGCAAAAGAAATGTGACATACTCCCCTAGTTCGCATGCTACTGGTTATAATCTGAATGGACTATTACCGTATCATCCAAAAACCATACCTCTTCACCAAAGCATTTAAGTAAAAGTAAAAGTTATTATATAAAAACCATTTCTTTAAAGTCATCTTCAAAGATGCCTACTTAGCGTCCCTAAAGTAATTTTTCGCATCCATGTCATTGTGTCTACCCGTCTTTGTAGCACCAGTGTAACTTTTTACGTGAATCTATGATTTGGCGCAAAACGGTCCTATGAATTAAATGCTTTTTCATTACAGTCGCAGTAATGCAAATCCTTAACTTGCCATTACAATAGGGCATTTCTTAAGAACATGATTTGTTTTCGTTTAATCAAGTTTTTATTTGTCAATTGGGTCTATGTAAAAAATGTTACTTGTATTCCCAGTCTCCCCTATATTTTTATCCATGGTTAATTTTATTTTAAAATGCAAATGAATGAGTAGGGGAGTATGTGGAGGAATGGGACGCAGGAGGAATGGGACATTGCGTTTAAAATTGCCGCTACTTGATTTCCGGAAGCGCCCTCTTGTTAGTGCACGCCTACTCTTCCGCCCGTAAATCTAACCAGTAATGTTCGAGTCTACACCACGCACGCAACGTTTGCTAATCGTTTTTCTGACTTAATGACATAAAAGTAAAAAAGTTAGTTCTAATTTAAAGTGTACCAGGTAAGCTAATTTTATTAGTTTGTAATTAAATATGTGCTCATTATAAACGGTAATTATAAGGTATTATTTAGCTTGAAAAATAATTTACGAAAGTAATTTGTGCAATGTGCTTTTTCTAAATAAAATGGCGTCTAGCTATGCAGGAGAAATGGGACAATTTATGACAGGAGAAATGGGACATGTCCCATTCCTCCTGCAATGCTTAAGAAGTACGTTTCTTTATGAGTTGTACTTTTTTTTGTGAGCTAGGTGCCAAATTTCATATAAAAAACTTTTGAAATGTGGATTGGGTAAGGGTGATATTATAATATTCTGTTTTATTTTTATAGATTGTTTGCAATGCCCCGTTTTTATAAGCGTAAAACGCAACGCATTAGAAATAATGCAGAAAAAATTCGAACGGCTGTGGAACTGGTACGTAATGGACTGTCCATAAGATCAGTAGCTACAGACCTTCAAATATCAAAGTCTGCACTACAAAGACATATCAAGAAATCTCAAGGAGCACCTGATGAACCTTACACATATTCTCCCAATACAACTAATAATAAGGTAGATATATTATAACATTTTTGTCAATAAACTTATTAAGGGTAGTTTTTTTTTTATTTTAAGGTGTTTTCCGAAGAACACGAGATGATGCTTCGAGAATATATAAAGACATCATCCAAAATGCACTATGGCTTAACCAAAATAGGCTGTAGAAAATTAGCATACCAATATGCCAAAAAGTTAACTCTAAAATATCCCATAAAATGGGATGAAACGCAATTGGCTGGTCGAGAATGGTTAGAAGGTTTTATGCACAGGTCGCCCGACTTATCCTTAAGAACTCCGGAACCCACAAGCCTTAGCCGTGCGACCAGTTTTAATAAAACAAATACAGCTTTATTTTTTGGTAAGCTTGAGGATATTATGCACAGAAAACAGTTTCCTCCACATAACATCTACAATTTGGACGAGACTGGCATAACTACTGTCCAAAAACCTCCGAAAATAATTGCAGTTAAAGGCCAGAAGCAAATAGGTCAGGCGACATCAGCAGAACGCGGCCAATTAATTACTATGTGCAATATAATTAATGCTGTTGGAAACACAATTCCTCCAGCGTATGTTTTTCCACGTGTCAAGTTTGTCGATCATATGCTGCATGGTGCTCCGGTAGGAAGCCTAGGCTTAGCCCATAAATCAGGATGGATGACATCAGACAATTTTGTACTAGTGATAGAGCATTTCATTAAATACAGTAATGCCAATTTGGACAATCCTGTTTTGCTATTGATGGATAACCACGAAAGCCATATATCTCTTGCAGTTATTGATCTGGCAAAGCAAAATGGAGTGCATATTCTTACTTTCCCACCACACTGTAGCCACAGGCTACAGCCTTTAGACGTATCAGTTTATGGACCATTTAAAGGTCGCTATAATATCGCCCTAAATGATTGGATGACAAGTAATCCCGGTAAAACTTCAACTATTTACAATATTGCAGGAATAAGTAATTTGGCTTTTAATCGCGCCATGATGAAGGAAAACATTTTATCAGCTTTTCGTAAGACTGGAATTTACCCGTTTAATGCCGAGATTTTTACCGACGACGATTTTCTGATGAGTTCTGTTACGGATCGGCCCATGGAAGAAAATAATGGTCCTGCAACTTTGCCTAATCGTGAGATAATTATTCACAGCAACATTCTGGTTGGCAAACTAGACAACAATGTTTCTGTCACTAGAGTTGATGACAATCTCCCTTCTACATCAGCAGGTACCGCCCGCACACAAAATTCCATTGAATCACAAACTTCTGAAGAAACTAATAGCAGTGATAAGACCAGTAAAGCATTCCTACGTCCAGAACATGTTGTACCTTATCCAAAAGCACCTGCAAGATCCAATAAGATAAATGGTCGAGTTAAAGGTAAATCTAGGATCTTAACAGATACACCTGAAAAAAATGAGATTATGCTAATGAAAACGCCAAAGAAGCCGATTCAAATAACCAGAGTTCGGAAAGTGACCAAGAAACTAAAAATGATGGAATCCGATTCAGATTCCGACATAAGCATAGAAACTAAAAACAAAATGACCAAAGATAGTTCATCCGATTTCAGTGATGAATCCATAGATGATTTTGAAGACTATGATAGTTCTCCCACCTTAGCTACGCCAGGTAGTTATGTTCTCTGCAAATTTATTACGGACAAAAATCCAGTTCACTATATTGGAATAGTGGAAAATAAAACAGAATCGACATTATCAATATCTTTTCTAAGAAGAAAGTTTCCCTTTTACCTATTTTATTACCCAGTTATTTTGGACAAATGTGAGGTAGCCTTAGAGGATGTAGTTATGACTCTACCAGATCCAAAGATAAATTCTGGAACTGTTCGCACGGCAAGAACCTTAGGATTTGCTGTCAACTTAGACAGTTATGGTTCCACATTACTGACATTACGCTAGATTGTTTGACCCATTCGTCCCCCAATAGTGTCCCATTAGCCACTCAGGGTAGGTGAAATGGGCCATCATGGAATGTTTACCATTTGTTTTTTTTTTTGTAAAAAAATAAAACCTTTTTTAAGTTACTTTACTGTGGATTATTTTCGAAAAAGGTCCTTCTATGGATATTGAACCCCTTAACTTACATTTTATTTACCAAACATATAGAACATATATTTTTCTTAAAACTGTCCCATTCCTCCACATCCTCCCCTATATAATCAGATAAAGTTCTTTTCACGAGAAATGGTTCTGATTTATTGACTTCAATAAAATGGATTCCAACTGCGGTCGTAAATACCCGTAAACCCACAGTATTCATTTTCATTTTGTCAAACACACAATGTTTCCACCAGTAAATATAAGCACTTTTCAAATATACGACGCAGAATAAAACTTCATTATAATTTCAAAACATAATTATAATTTTCAATAGAACAGTATGAAATAAAATATTGTACGTCATTCGTCCGGCAAATCCTTTACAGTATTCGTTCCAAAATTCCAGACTCGGCTCTTTCGTCGCCTCGTCTCGAAACATTTCAATCATAACACAAAATTATAGGTTTGGTTTCTGGGCTCATACTGTAAAAAATTAATTACCGGACTTATAACGTAAATATCTATTATAGTTCAGGTTATTATACTTATACTTAACAGGGGACTGACTTAACGCCAGTGCTACTGCGAGTGAGACTAAGTAGTAATTTGACTAAGATACTTCTGACTACAATGAAAGGAACCGTGTCAAATCCCATCAAATCAAGAAAGAAGCGTAAAGATGCGGGTTTCCATAAGTGTTTCGACGAAGCCGACAAGGACTTGATAAGGCGGAAAGTCTACACCATGTACGAGGAGCAACGCGTACCTACATTAGAAACTCTGAAGCAACGGCTCATTAATGACGAAACCCAAATAAGCTGTAGCATCACTAGCCTTTGAAGGGTTTTGTTTAAAATGGGTTTAAGAAATCGCACAATTGACAAGAAGCAAGTACTTATGGAATTCCAGCGATTACAAAAATGGCGTCGTGAGTATATAACATCGATAAGAAATTGTCGTTTTGAAAATAGTCCAATAATTTACCTCGATGAGACATGGTTTAGCATGCACGTCACACCATATAAAGGATGGTCCGATTCTTCTGGCAGGTATAAAACAAGAGCTGCGTCAAATAAAGAGGAAATAATTACCATGCAGTTTACATGCCGGGTCAGAAAACGGTAGGGTCCCAAATGCTGTATTGTGAGTTCCTACAAAGAATATTAAATCTTTAAGTTTTAAAGGCATTCTGTATAAAGAAAAGTATATGTTTGTGATGCATTGGCAGAGGAAATGAGACATACTGTGCTAGGGCTACCACCTTATTATTGTATTTTTAATGCCATAGAGCACATGTGGCACCAATTAAAATCAATTCTTAGGTCAGAAAACTTCTTCGACTTTAAGTTATAGTTTGTAGAATTAATAAAAAAATGTGTTAATAATATTCGCCCAGGTAGTTGGAAAAATTCAATCCATCATGTAATTACTGAAGAAAATTCTTATGTTACTCTGCATGATACAATTAAACCGATTATAATTAATTGAAATGAGGATAGCGACAGCGAAACAGAACTAGATATAAAATAACATTATAGATGTAAATAAAAAAGTAGTAAGTACTTAAAAATTTATAATATTTAGTTTTTTTTTCATTTCAATAAATTAATATAAACACATCATACGAGTATAATTACTTAATTTCCTCAGCCCGACCCTTTACTCACCTTTATACTTTACATATTTATTGTCCACACAATGGGATCGACCCTTTAGTTTTATTGCAATAAAGGTCAAAACCATTTATTGTGAGAGGAACTTTAATTTACAGCATTCTTTTTGTATTTTAGCTGACACTTTGCCTTAATCGGTTGGTGATAGCCGTGAAGGTAGAAAACACATCCTCATATTTTCCATTTTTGTTTAACATATTAAGACACTCTATATTTAGAACTGTAAACATCAGAAACGTCGCAATTTACGGGCTGTCAAAGTGCCAGTATTTTAAATTTAGTAACAAGGCGATAACAATTAAAGATCCAAATCCTGATGAAGATAAAATCATTATAAACAGAGAATTTTTGGATGTAAGTTTTTTTAAAGCCTGACAAACTGATTTTAGTTGATCAAAAAAAGTTAAATAATAAATTGTAGGAAATGCGTTTTTTAGTTGGCGCATCTGAACTAACCTCGAACGACACAGACACTGAAGGGTAGTTGGCGAATCATTTCTTAAACAATAAAATTTTAATGTCCTAATCCACTGAAAAGTGGGAAACACAAAGCTTCTCGTGATACTTTCTATTTACTTTAAATTGGTCAGCTAAAATCTTTCTTTGAGTACACGATCTAAGACAATACAACGGACAACAGCAATTATATCGTACTACCTTACATTTTTTATTTTACTGTCAACTAACGTCAAAAACTTCTTTTTTTTATATATAATATACAGGGTGTTCGTTTGAAAACTTCCCACCACGGATTTATCGAAAACCACTGATTAAAAGAAAAAACGCCGAGACACGTCAAAAGATTTGTCAAAGGGGACAACTTTTTAACCAAAAACTGCTTCACCCCCTTTTACCCTCTGCCCCCCGGGGTCATCCCCTTAAAAATTTTAAATGACAAGGGGTGTCAAGTAATAGCTTGTTTGAGAGGTCTTTCAAAGTGCTTTATTTTGAAGTTTGATTTTTTAAAATCGGTCGATTCGTTTTCGAGAAAATGAGAAAAATCTTTATTTATCTTAATTTGTTCAGATAGAAAAAAAAACACACGAAAATATCACTTTTTATTTCAATAAGTGTTCAAAATATTGCCCGTTATTGGCCAAACAATGATATAGGCGATGTTCAAATTCCTGACGGACATTTTCAAAAACATGTTGTGGGAGATCATGGCAGCTTTCGATGATGCGTTGACGAAGTTCATCCAAACTTTCAGGTTGGGGAGTGAACACAATATATTTCAAATGGCCCCATAGAAAAAAGTCTAATGGCGTCAAGTCAGGAGACCTAGCAGGCCATTCTATAGGCCCTCTTCGCCCTATCCATTTATCTGGAAACTCGTCGTCTAGCCATTGCCGAACCGGAAGAACATAGTGAGGAGGAGCACCGTCTTGCTGGAAATATATTTCAGCCTCATCAAGTATAGGGTTTCCATCGTCTTCGATTTGGTTTTCAATGGTTTCAGTGATAAGCGGATTGATGGTATTTTCGAACATATCTAAACAAATGCCTCCATTTAAATTCCCATTAATAAACAATGGCCCAATCACTTTGTTTCCTAAAATGCCTGCCCATACATTAATTTTTTGGGGGTACTGAGTATGCCCTTCTACAAAAGCATGAGGATTTTTATTGCTCCAATACATGCAGTTATGCTTATTAATAAATCCATTTAGATAAAATGTGCATTCATCACTGAAGCAGATATTCTTTACATGAATGGTATTATCATTAATCGCTGCAGTCATTTGTTCTCAAAACTCAACTCGCCTATCGAAATCATCTTCGGTTAACTCTTGCAATATTTTCATTTTGAATGGATGAAATTTATGTAATTTAGTAACTGTGTGTACAGAGCTCAATGAAATACCAGTCGCATCAACAATTTTGCGTAATGAAGTATTAGGATTTATGCCAAAATGACCCAAAACTTCAACTTGAGCGGCTTCATCCAAAACTCTACGATGATTACGTTTTTTATTTGCAACAGATCCAGTTTGAGTAAATTTAGTAACAAGGTCCAAAACATACCTAAGCGAAGTTATCTTTTCCGGATGTCTGGCGTTAAATGTGACGGCAGTTTGCCGAGCACATTGATTTTGGGCACCATAAATTAGAATCATTTCCACTCTTTCGGCTAGTGTGTAAACCATTTTGGAAGTAAAATCTGAATCAATAAATTAATTTTCACTATCCCAAGATTGTCACAAAGGTAACTGACAGCAAATTAAATTCTTTCTTTTCCTTAGCAACTATAAAAAACTAAACAGGTATAAGAATAAATGCAGTTCGCCCATGTTATCTGTGTTTATAAATAGATGGCTGAAAAAAAGTCGGGTTGTTATTTGGTTGCTGCCACGTCTAATCTTCCGAATTGCTGTTTATGTTGGTTTTTGAACATTTATTGAAATAAAAAGTGATATTTTCGTGTGTTTTTTTTTCTAGCTGAACAAATTAAGATAAATAAAGATTTTTCTAATTTTCTCGAAAACAAATCGACCGATTTTAAAAAATCAAACGTCAATATAAAGCACTTTGAAAGACCTTTCAAACAAGCTGTTACCTGATACCCCTTGCCATTTAAAATTTTTAAGGGAGATGACCCCGGGGGGCAGAGGGTAAAAGGGGGTGAAGTAGTTTTTGGTTAAAAAGTTGTCCCCTTTGGCAAATCTTTTGACGTGTCTCGGCGTTTTTTCTTTTAATCAGTGGTTTTCGATAAATCCGTGGTGGGAAGTTTTCAAATGAACACCCTGTATAGGCCCGAGTATAGACCTTTAATAGAGATGTTAGTAGAGGAAAACTAAGAGAGCTGGACCAGGTGGTGCTGGTGGTGCTGGTGGTGCAACTAACCCAGGTGGTTCGGTGGTGCGTTTTATGATCTAACCCGGGTGGTTCGGTGGTGCGTTTTATGATCTAACCCGGGTGGTTCGGTGGTGCGTTTTATAACCTAACCCGGGTGGTTCGGTGGTGCTGTTTACAAAATAACCCGAAATTAAACCCGACTTTTTACGACCTAACCCGGATGCTTTCATGAGGCGGCTTCTTATCTAACCCTAATTTGAACCTGAATATTTATGAACTGACCCGAGATAAAACCCGACTTTTTACGACCTAACCCGGATGCTTTCGCGAGGCGGCTTCTCATCTAACCATAATTTGAACCTGAATATTTATGATCTGACCCAAGATAAAACCCGACTTTTTATGATTTAACCTTAGTGCAAACGCCGCTGTTAAAGCGATATAGTAAAAAAAAAACTCGATTAAAATTTTATCTTGTTCACTAGACCAATTAATTTCCAAATATTATAATTAAAACATACAATCACTACACTGGCGCACCGTCAAAAATCGTGCTTGCACTATCCCAACGTACAGAGCGTCCGCTTCAGAAAATACGGTGCCGTATTTTTTGCGCCGAACGCTCTGGAGGAACACACTCCGATTTGCAAGTACATACACGCTTTGTCGCGGCAAAGCTCGCCGTCAAATTACGGTCACTCTTTTGCGGTACCGCTTTGTAGGAAACCAAAGCTTTAGTGAAACGCCGCTGCCCCAGAACTCTGTCCATATTCCTCTACTGTGTTAATTTATGCGGGTAATAAAACCGACAAGGGTCGGATCGGCCTGCATACTTATAGAGGTAAAAAACCGCTTTAGAATGTTTTTGGTATATCTTTTTTAGATAATTTTGGGGGAAATAATTTGCCTGAGAAGCCAATTAAAAAAGCCTACATTTAATTGTATTTTAGATTCTTGAATTTTGTACATGGATTAAAAATCTACTATTTCTTGAAATTGTATACATTATGCTAGATAATTATTAATATAATGTTATTAAGACTTTGTAAATATCTGTAAAAACTGTTCTAAATCGTGTCATTTCTGAAAATTGTATACTGAGTGATTAGAATTTAGTAAAAAATTAAAAAAATGTTTTAATGTTATTAAGACCTGTGAAAATTTGTAAAACTGTACAGAATTGTATTATTTTCTGAAAATGATATACTGAGTGTTTAGAATTTAGTAAAAATTAAAAAAATGTTTTAAATTTGTTAAATCATGCGAAATCTTGTATAAAATGACTAGAACCGTTCTTAATCATGGCATTTCTGAAAATTGTATACTGAGTGTTTAGAATTTAGTAAAAAATTAAAAAAAATGTTTTAACGTTATTAAGCCCTGTGAAACTTTGTAAAAAATGACTAAAACAGTCGCAAATCGTCCTATTTTCTTAAAAGTGTATACTGAGTGTTTAGAATTTAGTAAAAATTAAAAAAAATGTTTTAAATTTGTTAAATCATGCGAAATCTTGTATAAAATGACTAGAACCGTTCTTAATCATGGCATTTCTGAAAATTGTATACTGAGTGTTTAGAATTTAGTAAAAAATTAAAAAAAAAATGTTTTAACGTTATTAAGCCCTGTGAAACTTTGTAAAAAATGACTAAAACAGTCGCAAATCGTCCTATTTTCTTAAAAGTGTATACTGAGTGTTTAGAATTTAGTAAAAATTAAAAAAAATGTTTTAAATTTGTTAAATCATGTGAAATCTTGTATAAAATGACCAGAACCGTTCTTAATCATGGCATTTCTGAAAATTGTATACTGAGTGTTTAGAATTTAGTAAAAAATTAAAAAAAAAATGTTTTAACGTTATTAAGCCCTGTGAAACTTTGTAAAAAATGACTAAAACAGTCGCAAATCGTCCTATTTTCTTAAAAGTGTATACTGAGTGTTTAGAATTTAGTAAAAATTAAAAAAAATGTTTTAAATTTGTTAAATCATGTGAAATCTTGTATAAAATGACCAGAACCGTTCTTAATCATGACATTTCTGAAAATTGTATACTGAGTGTTAAGTATTTAGTGAAATGGTGGCTATTTAGTTAATTCGTGACTTGTTTTGTACAGATTCTTTAGCATTTCTTAAGAACCGAAAAAGAAAACAGAAAAGAAAAAAATAAAAGAAAAAAACAACTCCAAGTGTCTTTGCGAACAATCGGCAATAAAATAGAGTATTTCAGTTTTTAATTTTTCGTAAATAAAAGTTGGTTAGATTAATAGTCTCTGTGAATATAATAACATAAACAAAGTGATATGCCGTAAATTTAGGAGTACAGTATAAATTATGCCTCTATTAAAATATACCGCAATAACTAACTACCAAAGGATTTTTGATATTTTGAATATATTTGATGCTCATAGCATTATCACATTTCCAAAGGCTCTAAATTTTAGAAAAATGTTCTAATAGAATACGTCTATCAATATAAAGTAAAGGTATTGTTAGGTTTTTTTAAAAAATACGACCTACAACAGTCTCTGCTACAGCATGGCTGACTCTGTAGAAACTTCTGTGAAACCATAATAATTATATCAATAATCGAGTTGTCCTTATGATAATATTTTCTTCCAATATCCGACTCCACTATCCATAAAAGTTATGTTAGAAAATTCATAATTGAGCGCATTGTAATTTTTTAAAAAGAAATTCACTTCACACACAAAGATGTAGCCATTCAATCCATGAAAATAATGCAAGTCAGTATGCGTATGTTATGGCTAACTGTTTAAATGTCTATTCCTTCTACGTTTATCGGAAGAAATACTTTTTTTATACTAGTATTTTAGTTGAAAATAAGATCATAAATCATCTATACAAAACAAGCGTCCCTTATGGATTTGAACGAAAATCATAGATTCGACTATTTTCATGAAAAATAAATCTAAGTACGGAATAATGCAGGAAGATTATCTATTTTCTTGGTTTAGAAAGTGATGTAGTTAAGATTTATAACTTAGGAATAAATAAATTATTATTAATCTTTTCGACCTATTTCTCTTGCATATTTAATTTCTTTGATAGTAAGAACTAATCTTTTTATTTTACAAAGTAAAAAAAAAAGCTAAAGATCGGCGTTGTCAGTCAGGTATAAGAACTGATTTAACACGATGGTTTTTGTACAAACGTTCACATACAATTGTATGCTTTTTAACCGATTGTGTCGGAAAAAATGACGATTTATAGATTAGATATTTAGACGAAGAGCTAACCTTCTCAATAAAGTATTGATTATTGCCCTGCTAGCTAGACAACACTTTTTATGTTAGTCAAAAAAAAATTTTTTTTTTTTCGGACGCTATTACAGATTTCATCGTTAACTAACAAACATTAAGACCAAAAAATTAGCGTGCAAGATGAAATGTATAGGTTCACTTCATTTCTACATTATTTTACAACTCTCAATCGCATTAAAAACAAGATCGAATAAAAAATAACTTATGACATATGGACGAAAAATGTTTTTCGGGCTATTTAGGTTAGCGACCGCATTACGTCTGAAATACTACATTTTTCGAGCTTATAACATAATTTACTATTTTAACGTTAAAATAGGGGAAATGATGTATCAAAATGGATACTTTTTTTTTTGTCGGTCACGAGATTATAGTTTCTTTTAAAATGAACTCTAATATTTACAACACAAATTATCCTTTAAACCACATTAGTTTAAAACTCGTCTGTCGCTTTCCCTCTATTGTGAGTTTGATTAAAGTATAGCGTAGTATATATTTAGATGAATTTCGCAAATGTTGAATACTTTCAAAACTGAAAAAGCCGCCCTTTGCAATAAATATCTCCGTAGAGTTAGGTACCCTGCAGATTAAGGGTATTTCAGCGGATAATCATATACAAATTCAAAGATTTTGTCTATTTTAATGGATTAACAAACAATATCTATAGGATGACTTTACTGATAAAAAAAAAATAACAAAAATCCATAAAGTCTAGGCTCACATGAAATTCCATAAAGAGCAGCTGCATAGCCTTATCACATCAAACTATATTTTTATTTCGTTCTATTGTCAAAAGTCTGTGTTTAGGAGATTATCGTTCATTTTAAAATGAACTCTAATATGTACATCACCATAAACTACCTCTTAAGCCATCGTAAAAATACACTTTTCGATTTACCTCTATATTGATTTTCTAATATTAAATATCTACAATAGTCGAAATTCGCTCGCTAATACCTATGCATGCAAGGTTTCTTCAAAAAATGACAATTTTGTTGTTTAATGGCTTGAAAAAAATGGAAAAAGGAGGTTTTTGCATCCATTTATTTCCAGATGAGTGTTAAAAATACTTATAAAACTCGGTATACCGAAGATCAAGCATTAATGAGAGGGTTGAGTCCTGTTTGCCAAATCCTGATTTTTAATTTGACGTTGGCAACGGTACAATTTTTTAACATTTATCATAAGAGGCGTATATTTTTGGAGCTTAGATCTACCAGTTTATCCACGCCCCATTTATTGTTAGTGCTTTAGTAATTTTACTTTCCAATTTTTTTTTACCAAAACGCGTAGTTGAAACAGTGTCTATATCAGACGATATAATAAATTTTAAGGATTAATTTGCTTACAAATACACTTTAATTTATTTAGGCTAAAGCAGCCAGACATATACTGGAACTACGAAAACCCTATTACAATTTGGTTGCCTAGAGAAAATTTTGTAAAAAACATAGCTTTCTACACAAATGCTTGCACATTATGTACCTATCATTTTAAGATACCTGCCGACATCAATGTAAGCATTGACATAATGACGCAAGATATAGGTAGGTACTAGAATATCCAAGATTTCTATTAACGATACACTTCAGCATACATGCGAGATGTCATTAATGTCTACGGAAGGCAACAGACATACCAGCTATTTTTACATGGGATTCCATAGACTTGGACGCTTCTTGTTTAGAAATATTTGATGTCATCTTGAGGAGTTCCGTATTGAAGCATCAAACCTACCTGCCAAATAATTGACGAAATATGGGATATCATAAAATATGCCCCCCATCGAACTAAATGATCCTATAAACCAGCTTCACAGACCGTAATTTGTGATGCTAACACGATTAATACGCAATAGAACAAGATTAAGAAACAAAATTTAAAGTAGCTCTTTATCACACGAAAATAATTAAATAATTTACGGTTACAGAACAATAATTATTTTAAAAAGCTGTATAACTAAATATATTATGTTATTAGGAATATTCTGTCTAAAGTAACAGCTAATCTTAGTCGAAAATGACATCGTATTATTGATTGTTGAATTCGTTAGGTATGAAATAAAATTAGAGATTTCGTCTATTTTTTCACGATTAAAAAAGAATACCTCTATTTAGCTAAAAATGAAACGATTACAGTGGTAGATTAATTCACTTTACCAAGCATGTAAACTACTAATTTTGCAATAAATATCTTCTATATTTCTAGGTAGGTTTACTCGAAAATGTGGGGCTATTTTCATCAAAAATCCCGATACGAAATTGAAAAATTTGCCTATTTTTGTCGGTTTACAAAGTGATAGTGGAATATTGGTTTGATCAAAGAACAATAATTATTTTAAAAATGTTGTATAATTAACTAAATGTCGGTGTTATCAGGCAGGCAAGAAGTTATTTATCTGAATCTTATTTGTACCATTAGCGTTTATATACAAATGTTAGTGGTTTTCAAAAATTGATATCTCGGAAATTATTAGGTTTAGACTTATAATACGCTTATTAAAAAATAATGACTACTTTATGCAAAATTCAAAAATATTATAAGATGTAGGGTATCCCAGTAACTTAACCAAAGATTTTCGGTCTTCGTAAAGCTTTACACGTTTCTTCAGCGTACCAAACATTCACTTTTTTTAAATATTGACATCGGGTTAGGATTCTGAACATAGGATTAACATCACTCCAATAGTGAACATGTTGCGTTGTCACAGTTCCATTCGTTGAAAAGTAAACAAAACCGTTTGAGCTACGTGGGGAATAAATAAAGTTGGCTTGTTGAAAAATTTTAATATTTATTAAGGTAAAAGACTATAAATATATCGATACAACACTTTGGCATTTCTAATACTACAAACATGAATATCTAAAATGTGATATTTACAACCGTCAACTCTCTCTCCCTTCTCTAATTTTGGTACACCAATGCTGTCTTCTAAGTTTATAATATATGGCGTCCTGCAGTTTAATTCCGAAAATGTTTTAACTAAAAATTCCTCTTTAACACATCCTTTAACGTAAATAATGTCTGCGTCTATCAGATTGTTGGATATGATATTATGTAGTTCCTTGTAATCGGTATCACCATAATTATAAAGGATACCATGATGATTTCCAAATAGATATTTTACTTGTTTCTTGCAAGCCTTACTTAAGGTGTCGAATGGTTTAACTGGTTTAAAAAAGTAACTTTTCATACTATTCCCATCATAAATAGCCAATTCTTTCGCGCAAAATTCAGGTATGTTAAATCCTTGAATATCGACTACAACGAACTTCATTGTCTGAAGACTCAAATCAAACAAGTATATTTTCATATTTTTATCGCTCTTAAGTTCGATTTCAAAAGCACACCCCCACTTTTCGATAATTTCACAGTCTTAGCACATAGATCTTATATTTTTATTTACGATCAATTCATCTTTATTCGCCAATCGTCTCAAACGAGTCTGCTTTTGAAAGTAATATAGCCTTAGTATTCAGAAAATATTAATGATATCGGAGCCTAAAACATCCTTGACACTAAAAAATCATTGTGTTTCCTAACAAAACCCATCATCTTGTCTATTTAGCTTGCTTTCCTATTGTTTAGCAGGTTAAATAAAATTATTATTTCGCTCTTTTTGTCTGTACTGAATCGTTAGGGGAATACGTTTCTAGTTCTATAAGAGAGACAGTTAAAATTTATGTAAGCAATCAAAAATCCTACACTATGAGCTACTTAGTTAAAATTTCATATTTCCTTCCTGGGTCAGGCAAAATTTGTGATGTGTCGGACAAAATTTATAAAAATACAAAAAAAAAAATGCTGGATGCATTTTTAGCGTGACTTTCTATTTAATACCATCTTATTTCAAGGTATAATTCGGTTGTCAAAATGAGAATAAAATAATTTTCCCATGGTTTATGTCATCTTAAAAAAGTCAAAAGGTTATATTCTGTAGAGGGTCAGATACATTTAAATTTAAATATTTTCTCCAAGAAGAATTTTAAGATAGTATTATAGTAAATAAAAATTCTATACCTCCAATATTTCATGGAAACATATCGTGTTCTAGCGACATAACCCAAAAGTACCTCTATTCAGAAACGCATCGTACTTTTCTTGTCAATAATTGTCTCATTGTCCCATCCATTACATTATTATAATCTTAAAGCACCTGTTACCAGCATTATCTGTTTTTATGGTTTTCATAAAACATAGCGATTACCAATGAAAATTAAACGAAAACTTAATAAATAACTTTTTTTTTCAACTGAAATAGACTGATTTTCGATGGAAAAATGTTACTTATAACTAAAAATGAATATAAGTCATATACGCAATGATATTTAGAATAAATCAATCTTTTCTAAAATTACTATGAAATATTCACAAAATCGTTTCGTTATAACCAAAGTAGCAAGGCTTGCAGATTTCGTATAGAGTTCAAACGCGATACTGAGATGATCTTTTTTTTTTATATTTTTGTAGGATAATGCACCACTACGTTGTAAGTACTTGAGAGAGGACTTTCTTGAAAAATCCTCAAATTTCTCTGCAATTTTTTTCCTTCTAGAGTTAAATTCACACAGAAAACCCCGTATTCTTATCTTTCAGGTTGGTATATTAAAAAGGGCTTATTAGTATGGTTTAGAAAACAAGCAATATTAATTAACGGATGTTTTTTCATCGTATGAAGAGTTGAAAATTTTTTTTTTCCACTCCAATGGTTACGATGCAGAGAGTCGGGTTTCATCATAATCTTTCAGGGTAGCTCAGGTTTGATTGCATGTAGAGAGTCGGGTTTCATCATAATCTTTCAGGGTAGCTCAGGTTTGATTACATGTACTAAGGTTAGTGCTCCTTGCAATCGGTTTCAGGTTTGACGCGCCCCCCTCAGGTTTGTTCAGGTTTCTCAAACGTTTGAGAAACCTGAACAAACCTGAGGGGGGCGCGTCAAACCTGAAACCGATTGCAAGGAGCACTAACCTTAGTACATGTAATCAAACCTGAGCTACCCTGAAAGATTATGATGAAACCCGACTCTCTACATGCAATCAAACCTGAGCTACCCTGAAAGATTATGATGAAACCCGACTCTCTGCATCGTAACCATTGGAGTGGAAAAAAAAAATTTTCAACTCTTCATACGATGAAAAAACATCCGTTAATTAATATTGCTTGTTTTCTAAACCATACTAATAAGCCCTTTTTAATATACCAACCTGAAAGATAAGAATACGGGGTTTTCTGTGTGAATTTAACTCTAGAAGGAACAAAATTGCAGAGAAATTTGAGGATTTTTCAAGAAAGTCCTCTCTCAAGTACTTACAACGTAGTGGTGCATTATCCTACAAAAATATAAAAAAAAAAGATCATCTCAGTATCGCGTTTGAACTCTATACGAAATCTGCAAGCCTTGCTACTTTGGTTATAACGAAACGATTTTGTGAATATTTCATAGTAATTTTAGAAAAGATTGATTTATTCTAAATATCATTGCGTATATGACTTATATTCATTTTTAGTTATAAGTAACATTTTTCCATCGAAAATCAGTCTATTTCAGTTGAAAAAAAAAGTTATTTATTAAGTTTTCGTTTAATTTTCATTGGTAATCGCTATGTTTTATGAAAACCATAAAAACAGATAATGCTGGTAACAGGTGCTTTAAGATTATAATAATGTAATGGATGGGACAATGAGACAATTATTGACAAGAAAAGTACGATGCGTTTCTGAATAGAGGTACTTTTGGGTTATGTCGCTAGAACACGATATGTTTCCATGAAATATTGGAGGTATAGAATTTTTATTTACTATAATACTATCTTAAAATTCTTCTTGGAGAAAATATTTAAATTTAAATGTATCTGACCCTCTACAGAATATAACCTTTTGACTTTTTTAAGATGACATAAACCATGGGAAAATTATTTTATTCTCATTTTGACAACCGAATTATACCTTGAAATAAGATGGTATTAAATAGAAAGTCACGCTAAAAATGCATCCAGCATTTTTTTTTTTGTATTTTTATAAATTTTGTCCGACACATCACAAATTTTGCCTGACCCAGGAAGGAAATATGAAATTTTAACTAAGTAGCTCATAGTGTAGGATTTTTGATTGCTTACATAAATTTTAACTGTCTCTCTTATAGAACTAGAAACGTATTCCCCTAACGATTCAGTACAGACAAAAAGAGCGAAATAATAATTTTATTTAACCTGCTAAACAATAGGAAAGCAAGCTAAATAGACAAGATGATGGGTTTTGTTAGGAAACACAATGATTTTTTAGTGTCAAGGATGTTTTAGGCTCCGATATCATTAATATTTTCTGAATACTAAGGCTATATTACTTTCAAAAGCAGACTCGTTTGAGACGATTGGCGAATAAAGATGAATTGATCGTAAATAAAAATATAAGATCTATGTGCTAAGACTGTGAAATTATCGAAAAGTGGGGGTGTGCTTTTGAAATCGAACTTAAGAGCGATAAAAATATGAAAATATACTTGTTTGATTTGAGTCTTCAGACAATGAAGTTCGTTGTAGTCGATATTCAAGGATTTAACATACCTGAATTTTGCGCGAAAGAATTGGCTATTTATGATGGGAATAGTATGAAAAGTTACTTTTTTAAACCAGTTAAACCATTCGACACCTTAAGTAAGGCTTGCAAGAAACAAGTCAAATATCTATTTGGAAATCATCATGGTATCCTTTATAATTATGGTGATACCGATTACAAGGAACTACATAATATCATATCCAACAATCTGATAGACGCAGACATTATTTACGTTAAAGGATGTGTTAAAGAGGAATTTTTAGTTAAAACATTTTCGGAATTAAACTGCAGGACGCCATATATTATAAACTTAGAAGACAGCATTGGTGTACCAAAATTAGAGAAGGGAGAGAGAGTTGACGGTTGTAAATATCACATTTTAGATATTCATGTTTGTAGTATTAGAAATGCCAAAGTGTTGTATCGATATATTTATAGTCTTTTACCTTAATAAATATTAAAATTTTTCAACAAGCCAACTTTATTTATTCCCCACGTAGCTCAAACGGTTTTGTTTACTTTTCAACGAATGGAACTGTGACAACGCAACATGTTCACTATTGGAGTGATGTTAATCCTATGTTCAGAATCCTAACCCGATGTCAATATTTAAAAAAAGTGAATGTTTGGTACGCTGAAGAAACGTGTAAAGCTTTACGAAGACCGAAAATCTTTGGTTAAGTTACTGGGATACCCTACATCTTATAATATTTTTGAATTTTGCATAAAGTAGTCATTATTTTTTAATAAGCGTATTATAAGTCTAACCCTAATAATTTCCGAGATATCAATTTTTGAAAACCACTAACATTTGTATATAAACGCTAATGGTACAAATAAGATTCAGATAAATAACTTCTTGCCTGCCTGATAACACCGACATTTAGTTAATTATACAACATTTTTAAAATAATTATTGTTCTTTGATCAAACCAATATTCCACTATCACTTTGTAAACCGACAAAAATAGGCAAATTTTTCAATTTCGTATCGGGATTTTTGATGAAAATAGCCCCACATTTTCGAGTAAACCTACCTAGAAATATAGAAGATATTTATTGCAAAATTAGTAGTTTACATGCTTGGTAAAGTGAATTAATCTACCACTGTAATCGTTTCATTTTTAGCTAAATAGAGGTATTCTTTTTTAATCGTGAAAAAATAGACGAAATCTCTAATTTTATTTCATACCTAACGAATTCAACAATCAATAATACGATCTCATTTTCGACTAAGATTAGCTGTTACTTTAGACAGAATATTCCTAATAACATAATATATTTAGTTATACAGCTTTTTAAAATAATTATTGTTCTGTAACCGTAAATTATTTAATTATTTTCGTGTGATAAAGAGCTACTTTAAATTTTGTTTCTTAATCTTGTTCTATTGCGTATTAATCGTGTTAGCATCACAAATTACGGTCTGTGAAGCTGGTTTATAGGATCATTTAGTTCGATGGGGGGCATATTTTATGATATCCCATATTTCGTCAATTATTTGGCAGGTAGGTTTGATGCTTCAATACGGAACTCCTCAAGATGACATCAAATATTTCTAAACAAGAAGCGTCCAAGTCTATGGAATCCCATGTAAAAATAGCTGGTATGTCTGTTGCCTTCCGTAGACATTAATGACATCTCGCATGTATGCTGAAGTGTATCGTTAATAGAAATCTTGGATATTCTAGTACCTACCTATATCTTGCGTCATTATGTCAATGCTTACATTGATGTCGGCAGGTATCTTAAAATGATAGGTACATAATGTGCAAGCATTTGTGTAGAAAGCTATGTTTTTTACAAAATTTTCTCTAGGCAACCAAATTGTAATAGGGTTTTCGTAGTTCCAGTATATGTCTGGCTGCTTTAGCCTAAATAAATTAAAGTGTATTTGTAAGCAAATTAATCCTTAAAATTTATTATATCGTCTGATATAGACACTGTTTCAACTACGCGTTTTGGTAAAAAAAAATTGGAAAGTAAAATTACTAAAGCACTAACAATAAATGGGGCGTGGATAAACTGGTAGATCTAAGCTCCAAAAATATACGCCTCTTATGATAAATGTTAAAAAATTGTACCGTTGCCAACGTCAAATTAAAAATCAGGATTTGGCAAACAGGACTCAACCCTCTCATTAATGCTTGATCTTCGGTATACCGAGTTTTATAAGTATTTTTAACACTCATCTGGAAATAAATGGATGCAAAAACCTCCTTTTTCCATTTTTTTCAAGCCATTAAACAACAAAATTGTCATTTTTTGAAGAAACCTTGCATGCATAGGTATTAGCGAGCGAATTTCGACTATTGTAGATATTTAATATTAGAAAATCAATATAGAGGTAAATCGAAAAGTGTATTTTTACGATGGCTTAAGAGGTAGTTTATGGTGATGTACATATTAGAGTTCATTTTAAAATGAACGATAATCTCCTAAACACAGACTTTTGACAATAGAACGAAATAAAAATATAGTTTGATGTGATAAGGCTATGCAGCTGCTCTTTATGGAATTTCATGTGAGCCTAGACTTTATGGATTTTTGTTATTTTTTTTTTATCAGTAAAGTCATCCTATAGATATTGTTTGTTAATCCATTAAAATAGACAAAATCTTTGAATTTGTATATGATTATCCGCTGAAATACCCTTAATCTGCAGGGTACCTAACTCTACGGAGATATTTATTGCAAAGGGCGGCTTTTTCAGTTTTGAAAGTATTCAACATTTGCGAAATTCATCTAAATATATACTACGCTATACTTTAATCAAACTCACAATAGAGGGAAAGCGACAGACGAGTTTTAAACTAATGTGGTTTAAAGGATAATTTGTGTTGTAAATATTAGAGTTCATTTTAAAAGAAACTATAATCTCGTGACCGACAAAAAAAAAAGTATCCATTTTGATACATCATTTCCCCTATTTTAACGTTAAAATAGTAAATTATGTTATAAGCTCGAAAAATGTAGTATTTCAGACGTAATGCGGTCGCTAACCTAAATAGCCCGAAAAACATTTTTCGTCCATATGTCATAAGTTATTTTTTATTCGATCTTGTTTTTAATGCGATTGAGAGTTGTAAAATAATGTAGAAATGAAGTGAACCTATACATTTCATCTTGCACGCTAATTTTTTGGTCTTAATGTTTGTTAGTTAACGATGAAATCTGTAATAGCGTCCGAAAAAAAAAAATTTTTTTTTGACTAACATAAAAAGTGTTGTCTAGCTAGCAGGGCAATAATCAATACTTTATTGAGAAGGTTAGCTCTTCGTCTAAATATCTAATCTATAAATCGTCATTTTTTCCGACACAATCGGTTAAAAAGCATACAATTGTATGTGAACGTTTGTACAAAAACCATCGTGTTAAATCAGTTCTTATACCTGACTGACAACGCCGATCTTTAGCTTTTTTTTTTACTTTGTAAAATAAAAAGATTAGTTCTTACTATCAAAGAAATTAAATATGCAAGAGAAATAGGTCGAAAAGATTAATAATAATTTATTTATTCCTAAGTTATAAATCTTAACTACATCACTTTCTAAACCAAGAAAATAGATAATCTTCCTGCATTATTCCGTACTTAGATTTATTTTTCATGAAAATAGTCGAATCTATGATTTTCGTTCAAATCCATAAGGGACGCTTGTTTTGTATAGATGATTTATGATCTTATTTTCAACTAAAATACTAGTATAAAAAAAGTATTTCTTCCGATAAACGTAGAAGGAATAGACATTTAAACAGTTAGCCATAACATACGCATACTGACTTGCATTATTTTCATGGATTGAATGGCTACATCTTTGTGTGTGAAGTGAATTTCTTTTTAAAAAATTACAATGCGCTCAATTATGAATTTTCTAACATAACTTTTATGGATAGTGGAGTCGGATATTGGAAGAAAATATTATCATAAGGACAACTCGATTATTGATATAATTATTATGGTTTCACAGAAGTTTCTACAGAGTCAGCCATGCTGTAGCAGAGACTGTTGTAGGTCGTATTTTTTAAAAAAACCTAACAATACCTTTACTTTATATTGATAGACGTATTCTATTAGAACATTTTTCTAAAATTTAGAGCCTTTGGAAATGTGATAATGCTATGAGCATCAAATATATTCAAAATATCAAAAATCCTTTGGTAGTTAGTTATTGCGGTATATTTTAATAGAGGCATAATTTATACTGTACTCCTAAATTTACGGCATATCACTTTGTTTATGTTATTATATTCACAGAGACTATTAATCTAACCAACTTTTATTTACGAAAAATTAAAAACTGAAATACTCTATTTTATTGCCGATTGTTCGCAAAGACACTTGGAGTTGTTTTTTTCTTTTATTTTTTTCTTTTCTGTTTTCTTTTTCGGTTCTTAAGAAATGCTAAAGAATCTGTACAAAACAAGTCACGAATTAACTAAATAGCCACCATTTCACTAAATACTTAACACTCAGTATACAATTTTCAGAAATGTCATGATTAAGAACGGTTCTGGTCATTTTATACAAGATTTCACATGATTTAACAAATTTAAAACATTTTTTTTAATTTTTACTAAATTCTAAACACTCAGTATACACTTTTAAGAAAATAGGACGATTTGCGACTGTTTTAGTCATTTTTTACAAAGTTTCACAGGGCTTAATAACGTTAAAACATTTTTTTTTTAATTTTTTACTAAATTCTAAACACTCAGTATACAATTTTCAGAAATGCCATGATTAAGAACGGTTCTGGTCATTTTATACAAGATTTCACATGATTTAACAAATTTAAAACATTTTTTTTAATTTTTACTAAATTCTAAACACTCAGTATACACTTTTAAGAAAATAGGACGATTTGCGACTGTTTTAGTCATTTTTTACAAAGTTTCACAGGGCTTAATAACGTTAAAACATTTTTTTTTTAATTTTTTACTAAATTCTAAACACTCAGTATACAATTTTCAGAAATGCCATGATTAAGAACGGTTCTAGTCATTTTATACAAGATTTCGCATGATTTAACAAATTTAAAACATTTTTTTTAATTTTTACTAAATTCTAAACACTCAGTATACACTTTTAAGAAAATAGGACGATTTGCGACTGTTTTAGTCATTTTTTACAAAGTTTCACAGGGCTTAATAACGTTAAAACATTTTTTTTAATTTTTTACTAAATTCTAAACACTCAGTATACAATTTTCAGAAATGCCATGATTAAGAACGGTTCTAGTCATTTTATACAAGATTTCGCATGATTTAACAAATTTAAAACATTTTTTTAATTTTTACTAAATTCTAAACACTCAGTATATCATTTTCAGAAAATAATACAATTCTGTACAGTTTTACAAATTTTCACAGGTCTTAATAACATTAAAACATTTTTTTAATTTTTTACTAAATTCTAATCACTCAGTATACAATTTTCAGAAATTACACGATTTAGAACAGTTTTTACAGATATTTACAAAGTCTTAATAACATTATATTAATAATTATCTAGCATAATGTATACAATTTCAAGAAATAGTAGATTTTTAATCCATGTACAAAATTCAAGAATCTAAAATACAATTAAATGTAGGCTTTTTTAATTGGCTTCTCAGGCAAATTATTTCCCCCAAAATTATCTAAAAAAGATATACCAAAAACATTCTAAAGCGGTTTTTTACCTCTATAAGTATGCAGGCCGATCCGACCCTTGTCGGTTTTATTACCCGCATAAATTAACACAGTAGAGGAATATGGACAGAGTTCTGGGGCAGCGGCGTTTCACTAAAGCTTTGGTTTCCTACAAAGCGGTACCGCAAAAGAGTGACCGTAATTTGACGGCGAGCTTTGCCGCGACAAAGCGTGTATGTACTTGCAAATCGGAGTGTGTTCCTCCAGAGCGTTCGGCGCAAAAAATACGGCACCGTATTTTCTGAAGCGGACGCTCTGTACGTTGGGATAGTGCAAGCACGATTTTTGACGGTGCGCCAGTGTAGTGATTGTATGTTTTAATTATAATATTTGGAAATTAATTGGTCTAGTGAACAAGATAAAATTTTAATCGAGTTTTTTTTTTACTATATCGCTTTAACAGCGGCGTTTGCACTAAGGTTAAATCATAAAAAGTCGGGTTTTATCTTGGGTCAGATCATAAATATTCAGGTTCAAATTATGGTTAGATGAGAAGCCGCCTCGCGAAAGCATCCGGGTTAGGTCGTAAAAAGTCGGGTTTTATCTCGGGTCAGTTCATAAATATTCAGGTTCAAATTAGGGTTAGATAAGAAGCCGCCTCATGAAAGCATCCGGGTTAGGTCGTAAAAAGTCGGGTTTAATTTCGGGTTATTTTGTAAACAGCACCACCGAACCACCCGGGTTAGGTTATAAAACGCACCACCGAACCACCCGGGTTAGATCATAAAACGCACCACCGAACCACCCGGGTTAGATCATAAAACGCACCACCGAACCACCTGGGTTAGTTGCACCACCAGCACCACCAGCACCACCTGGTCCAGCTCTCTTAGTTTTCCTCTACTGATGTTGCAACACAATTATCAAAACCTTTCTTTAACACTTCGCGTGTGTATTTATTGCTTTTAGGTGTACCTCAAAGCACCACCAGTAGTTGAGGTATTCAATATCGATGATAAAGGACTTAAATTACGCGTTACTGCATGCGATTCCAGCTCATCGGACGTTTTATTGTACAATCCTTGGATTGAAAGCGGCTACGTTCTGGAGGACTCTCTACATAATGTGGGCGAATATATGGAATGTCTTGGGGTAAATGGACATTTATCTATCTTTAATTAGAAGAATATACCTACGCTACGGAATAAATCAAATACGATGGGTGCTAGTGTAGCATGACCTAATAAATTAATCATTTTCTTTGATCGTACACATCTTCATTAATCGGAAACAATGGGCGCGTTTAGCGAGCATCAACAGGTTACTGATGATCTAAACGAAGATGTTTGTTTTCAGCTGTAAGCAAAACGGTCTGCGAAGTTATTTTTATGTTTGACGGAATTTAAACCTAAAAGTTTTTGTATCCTGTCGAATGTTTTTGAAAGGAGAAAAGTTTGTAGTAAACTGTCAGGTTGTGGCAGGCTAGGATAACTCATACGGGGAGGTTCGTTCCCCGGTCGTTTAATTCTTCAACCAGTCGCTGGTGACGCTATGTAGGGATTTGTTTTATATCTAAGGTTGTTCATATTCTAACGTTGGTAGTGACTGTAACTAACCTGCGTGTTTATGGTACCAGTTGGTTAAACTTCTGTGTATAGATGTGAAAATGCATTATTAAATGTAAAGTGTTGTAGTTAAATTAGGCCTATTTTCGAAACGTAAAAGCATTCGTTACTCGAAACCGATTTCCATCGCTTTTCTTTACTAAAAATAAAATAAGACCGATCTAGTTTTTAAAGAATTATTATGTAAGTAACAAAGGTGCGCCAGGTCAAGGGGGGAGGGGGGCAATTACCTCCCTTCGCCCCCCTGTGGCTACGCCACTGATTGGAAAGTAATATATGACAATTTCATATCATCTATCAAAAACATAGACGATGACGGTAAACTCAAAATTTTAATTCATTTTATCACTGAAGTAAAAAAGCTGCTAGATCTCTGGATTTTATTTTTACCAAGCCTGAAAACAAGATATTTGCCAGACACTGTTTAACTACTTGACAATAAGTAAATATCTGAGCCCAATCGGTAGAAGGTGCACAGGAAAACTCAGAAACTTATATTATGCTACCGTCAAGTTTTATAAATTTAGTGACGTTCGGAGCTTTTATAGGGTATCTCCGTAATTGTTAGTGCTATCAAAAAAGTAATATAGGTGTCATGTGCTCTCAACTTAAAATGGTAAAATCAATATTTGAAAATTTTCGCTAACTTTAGAGATACGGGGGAAAATAAAAAAATTGACAATTTCAAAATTACCCTATATTCTCTTAGTTAAAAGAGATACAGAAAAATGTTTTATACAAAAGTTGCTTTATAATGATTGTTGAATAATCTGCCCTTTTCAGAATAAGTATACGGGGTCAGATAAAAAAGTTATCGGACCTAACCTCATTTTTTTAAACGGAACACCCTGTATATTTTCATTTAAAAAGATAGCATTTTAAATTCTTTTTTCAAATATATAACACACCATGGATGATATTGGTTTCCTAGGCGATTTATTTGAACTTTATTACTTTGAAACGAAATAAAAGCTTCAGATTTGTTGGCGAACAGGTCGTACCATGTGGGGATTTGTGGAGTTGCAATGTCTTTCATTAGGTATGTCCGTTATGAATACCGCAACTTGTAATTCGACATTCATCTGACCAAATTATTTTTTGGTGAAAAGAACGATCCTCGTTAGATTTATTTAAAAACCAGTGACAAAATTCCAATCGTCTCACATCATCACCATGATGTAAATATTGGGTAATTTTAACAACTAAGGGAAAATATTTATTGGACGTCAAAATTCTTTGCGCCTTAGATTTTGTAATTCCAGTTTCAGTATCTACGTTTTTGACGGACGTAGATTTTTGTTCCTAAAATTACAAGGTGATTTTAGAGAATAAAATTAGGATGTGTGCTTAAGACCACAAGACAGAAGTGAAAACCTCACCAAGACGAGATTAGTAGAGAGAAACGGACAGAACGAGATCAGGTGGTGCTGGTGGTGCTGGTGGTGCAACTAACCCAGGTGGTGCAGGTGGTGCGTTTTACGATCTAACCCAAGTGGTTCGGTGGTGCGTTTTATGATCTAACCCGGGTGGTTCGGTGGTGCGTTTTATGACCTAACCCGGGTGGTTCGGTGGTGCTGTTTACAAAATAACCCGAAATTAAACCCGACTTTTTACGACCTAACCCGGATGCTTTCATGAGGCGGCTTCTTATCTAACCCTAACTTGAACCTGAATATTTATGAACTGACCCGAGATAAAACCCGACTTTTTACAACCTAACCCGGATGCTTTCATGAGGCGGCTTCTTATCTAACCCTAATTTGAACCTGAATATTTATGATCTGACCCGAGATAAAACCCGACTTTTTATGATTTAACCTTAGTGAAACGCCGCTGCTAAAGCGGGATAATTAAATCCCAATTTTTATAAGCCATCCTTAAACCCAACTTTTTACGATGCGACCTGAGTCATCCTTAAACCAGACTTTTTATGATTTAACCTTAGTGAAACGCCGCTGCTAAAGCGGGATAATTAAATCCCAATTTTTATAAGCCATCCTTAAACCCAACTTTTTACGATCCGACCTGAGCCATCCTTAAACCAGACTTTTTATTATTTTCCCTTAGTTGAAACGCCGCTGTTAAAGCGGTATAGTAAAAAACATTATTTATATTTTCTATCTTAGTGAAACGCCGCTGGTGGGTAGTAAAGCGAAATAAAACCCTAATTTATATGGTCTAACAAGATAAGTATATTAAGGCGGCACATTTGTCACCCCGCAATAATTATTTATACCTAAATAACCCTCTCAAACCCTCTGCCGACTCGATTTAAAAAGAAAGGGACATAAACCTTTATTTATTATTCCGAAGGACCCTCATTAAAATTCAGTAGCATATCTAATAATTGATTCCAATTTTTGCACCACTTATATAAAATACAATAAAATAATTACCATCTAGAACCATTAACTAGAGATTTCTTTGTACTGGAAATGGATAAATTATAGGACTATCTTGTAATGAGAACAGAGTAATAAAAAGTAAATAAAACTTAAATACGTATAAAATACCAAGCAGGTATAGGTACTATACAACTTGTGTTCGCCATCAGGTAAAAGCCCTCATAATGCTTTTATAAAAATTTCGGATAATATCATATTATAAGTAAATAGGCTACAATTTCAGGAAAAAAGTAAAAAAAATTAATTCACAGTGTAAAATTGTAGTTAAATGGATTGTAAATACGAAATAATATAAAAAGCTACCTTTTGTTTGCGATGATGTATGCACAATAACTCTATATTATTCGGCCCTTAAACTGAAAATACCCACTAGATAGGTATCATAAGCTGTATTTGTCATCAGGTAGAACCCCCAATAAAATTATGAATATTAGGCGTAGGCATCAAAGTAGCAAATCACGTTGGTTTTTTAATTTATTATTAATCTGGCTAACTTAAGAAACTCACAATATAACGACCATCCAAAAAAAAACATAATACATTACTGGGTGTGAAAGCAATTGCGCTGCAAAATATAGTGTATACCGACTCTGAGGTAGTTAATTAAAATCCCAATTAGCGCTAAAAAAAAATCAATTAGATATTTACTTTAGATATTTTAATAAAAAAATTCAATATTCTCACCAACATTTAACTTTTGAAATTAACATAATAACAAATCCTTTACAATGAATTAAACAAACGCATACATAATTTTAAAATCACATAATAAGAATATAAGCTAAAATCTAACAAGTTCGGACTTCTCGAATGACGTCAGTTTACATCTGTAGAGAATACACAACCCTCGAATCATAAAAAAATGGTCAAACTTTGTCGGCAAATACCCTTCTATGATGTAGGGGAAGGACAGGTAACTCGAGATGTTTATAAAGAACATTATTTGCTTATTTCTAGACTCTTAAAAATTAGATGCAATCGAACAATAAATGTTTTCATCATGTATATTTATCATTAACACATTACCTTCGACATACGTAAATTCAAATTGATAATTACTTGTCTTAGTGCTTTTTTAGAAGCTTGAATCATTGCATATAACCGTCTGAGGGTACCCAAACTTCCCCTAACATATTTCTCCGTAACCGGGGAAAAAGAGGTATAAAAAGTAAAATAACAACTCCAAGTGTCTTTGCGAACAATCGGCAATAAAATAGAGTATTTCAGTTTTTAATTTTTCGTAAATAAAAGTTGGTTAGATTAATAGTCTCTGTGAATATAATAACATAAACAAAGTGATATGCCGTAAATTTAGGAGTACAGTATAAATTATGCCTCTATTAAAATATACCGCAATAACTAACTACCAAAGGATTTTTGATATTTTGAATATATTTGATGCTCATAGCATTATCACATTTCCAAAGGCTCTAAATTTTAGAAAAATGTTCTAATAGAATATGTCTATCAATATAAAGTAAAGGTATTGTTAGGTTTTTTTAAAAAATACGACCTACAACAGTCTCTGCTACAGCATGGCTGACTCTGTAGAAACTTCTGTGAAACCATAATAATTATATCAATAATCGAGTTGTCCTTATGATAATATTTTCTTCCAATATCCGACTCCACTATCCATAAAAGTTATGTTAGAAAATTCATAATTGAGCGCATTGTAATTTTTTAAAAAGAAATTCACTTCACACACAAAGATGTAGCCATTCAATCCATGAAAATAATGCAAGTCAGTATGCGTATGTTATGGCTAACTGTTTAAATGTCTATTCCTTCCACGTTTATCGGAAGAAATACTTTTTTTATACTAGTATTTTAGTTGAAAATAAGATCATAAATCATCTATACAAAACAAGCGTCCCTTATGGTTTTGAACGAAAATCATAGATTCGACTATTTTCATGAAAAATAAATCTAAGTACGGAATAATGCAGGAAGATTATCTATTTTCTTGGTTTAGAAAGTGATGTAGTTAAGATTTATAACTTAGGAATAAATAAATTATTATTAATCTTTTCGACCTATTTCTCTTGCATATTTAATTTCTTTGATAGTAAGAACTAATCTCTTTATTTCACAAAGTAAAAAAAAAGCTAAAGATCGGCGTTGTCAGTCAGGTATAAGAACTGATTTAACACGATGGTTTTTGTACAAACGTTCAAATACAATTGTATGCTTTTTAACCGATTATGTCGGAAAAATGACGTTTTATAGATTAGATATTTAGACGAAGAGGTAGCCTTCTCAATAAAGTATTGATTATTGTCCTGATAGCTAGACAACACTTTTTATGTTAGTCAAAAAAAAATAATTTTTTTCGAACGCTATTACAGGTTTTATCGTTAACTAACAAGCATTAAGAGTGAAAAATTACCGTGCAAGATAAAATGTATAGGTTTACTTCATTTTTACATTATTTTACATTCGACAAAGAATAAACATCAATTTATTGTTTATTTTTTGAGGGAGTACTGGATGGTACAACTCTTCTGGTGGGAGAATTGTGCATTTAATTAAACCATCTATATTATTTAGGTTTAATTTGTTACACGCATCTCCTACATACACTTCTGAATGTGATAGTGGAAATTTAGAACTCTTACAGATGTACGGATAGAGGGAACAAACATCGGCGTATTTAATTTTTTCCGTATCTTTTATTTCATAGTATTCGCATGTATTTCCTGTTCGTCCTCCATAAAAAGCATCTCTTGGATTTAGTTTTGTCAAAATTTTATTGTAATGGGTATTAGTATAGGATTTTATCTCTGGATTATTTTTTAATAAATTTCTAAAATCACACTCCCACATTTCATTAACTAAAAAACCGAAATCTTTTAGTCTCATAATTTTTGCCTTTGTGGTTTCATATCTTAAATTTAGCGTTTCTGAGGGGTCCTCGGAAAGAGGATCGTTCCTGCCGAACTTGTAGCATACAGTACATCCATGGAAATAACATCCTTGAAATTCAAATACCTCATTTGTTTCGGAGCAGTAACCATCAACTTTTACACCATTTAAAACAGCTTCTTTACCATTAGCAGCATGTAAGATGTTGATTTTTCTGTGATTCTCGATCCAAAGTAACCAATCTATGGCAATTTTGCTCTGCCTGTTTCTCCATCGGTATCCATTTTTTGGTATGATTCCTATAGTATTAGGCTTCAAAAAATTTCTTCTAAAAATTGTATTGCATGCTGAAGCAATAGTTGTAGCTTCAGTAAATGGACATACATTGATAGTTTGTATAAGTTGTTCTCTAAACTTTAAACATGATTGCGCAAGGATTTCGACATCCGATACGCAGTAGTCTACCAGATCTCTTTGCATATCGAAACCATCATTTTCATGTTCTACAAACCATTTAAGAAATTTGGCTCTGTCTTCTTCTTTCATACTATCTGAGGAGTAATATTCAATTGATGGTAGAGGTCCTATATAGTTTTCATTTGCCTTTGTATTAAATAGGTGCAGGAAGTAGCCTTTTTTAAAAATATCCTCAAGTCCAAATGCCTTTGGTAGTTTGGCTTAAGGCATAGGGAAATAGTTAAGTGAGTCGATAAATTTTACATTTTCAAGTTGCATCGTAATTATTTTGGTACCTCTCATGATTAACTCAGGTGTAAAATCTGTCTTTGTCATAATGTAGTTTAATATAAACTGCTGATCAAAAGCCTGACCATTATGGGCTATTACAATAATTTCTTTAAAGTTTTTCCTCATTTGTAACAAATGGTTAGTAAATGTTCCCGCTGGGTCTATACCTCTGACTTTTTGTAACTTTAGACCACATTTTTTTACAAGTATCTGCTTCAGAATCCATACACTCATCGCAGTATTGTTTGAAAACACAGAGATTGACTTGATGTAAAAAACGTTGAATTTTCCAATAGTTTGTCTTGGCTCGTCTCTAAATCGTAGAATACAAAAAAGATCATCTTTAATCTTAGGTTTTCCCTTATCAGGCCGAATATAACATAGATGATCCTCGGATGCATGTTTATTACAAATTTTACAGTAAATTTCACCACATGCATGTACTCTTTTGGCTTTAATGGTTTTTAAACAAATAGAACATAGTTTAATTTGTTCGCATACTGTAAATTTGCCTGACGAATAATCCTTTTTATGATTTTCGTAACAGTTTTTACTTCTAAAAAATCATAGACAGTCCTGGCATTTAATTTTTATTGCTATTTCACAAGCAGAGGCTTGCTGACATGCCTGACAGCTTCCACCACATCGGTGCTCATTTTTGTGATCATATGGGACGTAACACTTTTCACAAAAATAGTTAGAGCAAAAAGCTGCTGTCAGCGATGTAATTACATTAAAATGGCTTTTGTAATGTAATAAGTTCAGCCGTTTATTGCTTTCAGTTGAACCTTCAAATATAATATTTCGTCCTTTTGATCCATAGCTATAAACAACTAATTTATATTCTTTTAGATGATTTTGAAATTGTATTAACTCGGGAATTCCACCTCCTGCCTCAGGAATGCTAATTTTAGCTCTCTCCAACAATGATCTTGTTCTTTCGGTTTGAATTTTACTAATATCTCTTCTAACCTTACTGAATTCGGGATCTCTTTTATTATGGGCAATGGCGACTACCAAAGCACGTGGTAAACACAGGTTATCGGTATTTTTAATACTTATAATACCTCATCGCTTGTCGCATTCCTCGTGAAAGCTGTTATAATTTTTTCCTCTTCCCCCACCAACAGATAATCTAATAGTTGTCACACTAAGACAAAATGATTCTGTATTAAGACCTGCTGAGTTTGACTGATAAATGCCACTTATAACACTCCAAACATCTTAAAAGGTTATGTCTTTAGCTGCTTTGAAGCGAATCCAACCTTCTCCTCGGTTGAAGTCTTTAGAGCAAAAACTAAAAGCCACACGATCTAAGGGTTGTAGGCCTTCTGTAGCGTTTTGAATAATTTGATTAATTCCTTTTCCCACCCAACCAACTGGTTCAACTCCCTGTGGAACAGGTTTTAACTTAAACTCTAGAGTGCATCCTGTAAGGTTAAATTCTCGTAACTTTTTAACAACGTCTTTAACAATAATAAACTTCTCCATCTTTCTTTTTTTTTTTTGTTGTTTTATAGTCTACTATCTACCTACATAAAAAAAAAAAAAACAAGTATATTTTCATATTTTTATCGGTCTTAAGTTCGATTTCAAAAGCACACTCCCACTTTTTGATAATTTCACAGTCTAAGCACATAGATCTTATATTTTTTATTTACGATCAATTCATCTTTATTCGCCAATCGTCTCAAACGAGTATGCTTTTGAAAGTAATATAGCCTTAGTATTCAGAAAATATTAACGATATCGGAGCCTAAAACATCCTTAACACTAAAAAATCATTGTGTTTCCTAACAAAACCCATCATCTTGTCTATTTAGCTTGCTTTCCTATTGTTTAGCAGGTTAAATAAAATTATTATTTCGCTCTTTTTATCTGTACTGAATCGTTAGGGGAATACGATTCTAGTCCTATAAGAGAGACAGTTAAAATTTATGTAAGCAATCAGAAATCCTACACTATGAGCTACTCAGTTAAAATTTCATATTTCCTTCCTGGATCAGCTAAAATTTGTGTTGCGTCGGTCAAAATTTATAAAATACGAAAAAGATGCTAGATACATTTTTATCATGACTTTCTATCTAATACCATCTTATTTCAAGGTATAATTCGGTTGTCAAAATGAGAATCTAAAAAATCCTCGTGTTTCCTCACAAAACCCATCATCTTGCCTATTTAGCTTGCTTTTCTATTGTTTAGCAGGTTAAATAAAATTATTATTTCACTCTTTTTGTCTGTACTGAATCGTTAGGGGGATACGTTTCTAGTTCTATAAGAGAGACAGTTAAAATTTATGTAAGCAATCAGAAATCCTACACTATGAGCTACTTAGTTAAAATTTCATATTTCCTTCCTGGGTCAGACAAAATTTGTGATGTGTCGGTCAAAATTTATAAAAATACGAAAAAAAATGCTGGATGCATTTTTAGCGTGACTTTCTATTTAATAGCATCTTATTTCAAGGTATAATTCGGTTGTCAAAATGAGAATAAAATAATTTTCCCATGGTTTATGCCATCTTAAAAAAGTCAAAAGGTTATATTCTGTAGAGGGTCAGATACATTCAAATTTAAAAAATTTTCTCCAAGAAGAATTTTAAGATAGTATTATAGTAAATAAAAATTCTATACCTCCAATATTTCTTGGAAACATATCGTGTTCTAGCGACATAACCCAAAAGTACCTCTATTCAGAAACGCATCGTACTTTTCTTGTCAAACTTGACTTTGTTGTAATGTTGTATGCAGAGCACTTTGAAAACAAAAATTAGATTAGAAACCGCCGCCTCTTAAGGTATACTTTTTTAGGTCTTACATAGGGTACACTGGTATACAGAACAAATGTCATCTTTAATTGTCTCATTGTCCCATCCATTACATTATTATAATCTTAAAGCACCTGTTACCAGCATTATCTGTTTTTATGGTTTTCATAAAACATAGCGATTACCGATGAAAATTAAACGAAAACTTAATAAATAACTTTTTTTTTCAACTGAAATAGACTGATTTTCGATGGAAAAATGTTACTTATAACTAAAAATGAATATAAGTCATATACGCAATGATATTTAGAATAAATCAATCTTTTCTAAAATTACTATGAAATATTCACAAAATCGTTTCGTTATAACCAAAGTAGCAAGGCTTGCAGATTTCGTATAGAGTTCAAACGCGATACTGAGATAATCTTTTTTTTATATTTTTGTAGGATAATTCACCACTACGTTGTAAGTACTTGAGAGAGGACTTTCTTGAAAAATCCTCAAATTTCTCTGCAATTTTGTTCCTTCTAGAGTTAAATTCACACAGAAAACCCCGTATTCTTATCTTTCAGGTTGGTATATTAAAAAGGGCTTATTAGTATGGTTTAGAAAACAAGCAATATTAATTAACGGATGTTTTTTCGTCGTATGAAGAGTTGAAAAATTTTTTTTTCCACTCCAATGGTTGCGATGCAGAGAGTCGGGTTTCATCATAATCTTTCAGGGTAGCTCAGGTTTGATTGCATGTAGAGAGACGGGTTTCATCATAATCTTTCAGGGTAGCTCAGGTTTGATTGCATGTACTAAGGTTAGTGCTCCTTGCAATCGGTTTCAGGTTTGACGCGCCCCCCTCAGGTTTGTTCAGGTTTCTCAAACACTTGAGAAACCTGAACAAACCTGAGGGGGGCGCGTCAAACCTGAAACCGATTGCAAGGAGCACTAACCTTAGTACATGCAATCAAACCTGAGCTACCCTGAAAGATTATGATGAAACCCGTCTCTCTACATGCAATCAAACCTGAGCTACCCTGAAAGATTATGATGAAACCCGACTCTCTGCATCGCAACCATTGGAGTGGAAAAAAAAATTTTTCAACTCTTCATACGACGAAAAAACATCCGTTAATTAATATTGCTTGTTTTCTAAACCATACTAATAAGCCCTTTTTAATATACCAACCTGAAAGATAAGAATACGGGGTTTTCTGTGTGAATTTAACTCTAGAAGGAACAAAATTGCAGAGAAATTTGAGGATTTTTCAAGAAAGTCCTCTCTCAAGTACTTACAACGTAGTGGTGAATTATCCTACAAAAATATAAAAAAAAGATTATCTCAGTATCGCGTTTGAACTCTATACGAAATCTGCAAGCCTTGCTACTTTGGTTATAACGAAACGATTTTGTGAATATTTCATAGTAATTTTAGAAAAGATTGATTTATTCTAAATATCATTGCGTATATGACTTATATTCATTTTTAGTTATAAGTAACATTTTTCCATCGAAAATCAGTCTATTTCAGTTGAAAAAAAAAGTTATTTATTAAGTTTTCGTTTAATTTTCATCGGTAATCGCTATGTTTTATGAAAACCATAAAAACAGATAATGCTGGTAACAGGTGCTTTAAGATTATAATAATGTAATGGATGGGACAATGAGACAATTATTGACAAGAAAAGTACGATGCGTTTCTGAATAGAGGTACTTTTGGGTTATGTCGCTAGAACACGATATGTTTCCAAGAAATATTGGAGGTATAGAATTTTTATTTACTATAATACTATCTTAAAATTCTTCTTGGAGAAAATATTTAAATTTGAATGTATCTGACCCTCTACAGAATATAACCTTTTGACTTTTTTAAGATGACATAAACCATGGGAAAATTATTTTATTCTCATTTTGATAACCGAATTATAGCTTGAAATAAGATGGTATTAAATAGAAAGTCACGCTAAAAATGCATCCAGCATTTTTTTCGTATTTTTATAAATTTTGTCCGACACATCACAAATTTTGTCTGATCCAGGAAGGAAATATGAAATTTTAACTAAGTAGCTCATAGTGTAGGATTTTTGATTGCTTACATAAATTTTAACTGTCTCTCTTATAGAACTAGAAACGTATTCCCCTAACGATTCAGTACAGACAAAAAGAGCGAAATAATAATTTTATTTAACCTGCTAAACAATAGGAAAGCAAGCTAAATAGACAAGATGATGGGTTTTGTTAGGAAACACAATGATTTTTTAGTGTCAAGGATGTTTTAGGCTCCGATATCATTAATATTTTCTGAATACTAAGGCTATATTACTTTCAAAAGCAGACTCGTTTGAGACGATTGGCGAATAAAGATGAATTGATCGTAAATAAAAATATAAGATCTATGTGCTAAGACTGTGAAATTATCGAAAAGTGGGGGTGTGCTTTTGAAATCGAACTTAAGAGCGATAAAAATATGAAAATATACTTGTTTGATTTGAGTCTTCAGACAATGAAGTTCGTTGTAGTCGATATTCAAGGATTTAACATACCTGAATTTTACGCGAAAGAATTGGCTATTTATGATGGGAATAGTATGAAAAGTTACTTTTTTAAACCAGTTAAACCATTCGACACCTTAAGTAAGGCTTGCAAGAAACAAGTCAAATATCTATTTGGAAATCATCATGGTATCCTTTATAATTATGGTGATACCGATTACAAGGAACTACATAATATCATATCCAACAATCTGATAGACGCAGACATTATTTACGTTAAAGGACGTGTTAAAGAGGAATTTTTAGTTAAAACATTTTCGGAATTAAACTGCAGGACGCCATATATTATAAACTTAGAAGACAGCATTGGTGTACCAAAATTAGAAAAGGGAGAGAGAGTTGATGGTTGTAAATATCACATTTTAGATATTCATGTTTGTAGTATTAGAAATGCCAAAGTGTTGTATCGATATATTTATAGTCTTTTACCTTAATAAATATTAAAATTTTTCAACAAGCCAACTTTATTTATTCCCCACGTAGCTCAAACGGTTTTGTTTACTTTTCGACGAATGGAACTGTGACAACGCAACATGTTCACTATTGGAGTGATGTTAATCCTATGTTCAGAATCCTAACCCGATGTCAATATTTAAAAAAAGTGAATGTTTGGTACGCTGAAGAAACGTATAAAGCTTTACGAAGACCGAAAATCTTTGGTTAAGTTACTGGGATACCCTACATCTTATAATATTTTTGAATTTTGCATAGAGTAGTCATTATTTTTTAATGAGCGTATTATAAGTCTAAACCTAATAATTTCCGAGATATCAATTTTTGAAAACCACTAACATTTGTATATAAACGCTAATGGTACAAATAAGATTCGGATAAATAACTTCTTACCTGCCTGATAACACCGACATTTAGTTAATTATACAACATTTTTAAAATAATTATTGTTCTTTGATCAAACCAATATTCCACTATCACTTTGTAAACCGACAAAAATAGGCAAATTTTTTCAATTTCGTATCGGGATTTTTGATGAAAATAGCCCAACATTTTCGAGTAAACCTACCTAGAAATATAGAAGATATTTATTGCAAAATTAGTAGTTTACATGCTTGGTAAAGTGAATTAATCTACCACTGTAATCGTTTCATTTTTAGCTAAATAGAGGTATTCTTTTTTAATCGTGAAAAAATAGACGAAATCTCTAATTTTATTTCATACCTAACGAATTCAACAATCAATAATACGATCTCATTTTCGACTAAGATCAGCTGTTACTTTAGACAGAATATTCCTAATAACATAATATATTTAGTTATACAGCTTTTTAAAATAATTATTGTTCTGTAACCGTAAATTATTTAATTATTTTCGTGTGATAAAGAGCTACTTTAAATTTTGTTTCTTAATCTTGTTCTATTGCGTATTAATCGTGTTAGCATCACAAATTACGGTCTGTGAAGCTGGTTTATAGGATCATTTAGTTTGATGGGGGACATATTTTATGATATCCCATATTTCGTCAATTATTTGGCAGGTAGGTTTGATGCTTCAATACGGAACTCCTCAAGATGACATCAAATATTTCTAAACAAGAAGCGTTCAAGTCTATGGAATCCCATGTAAAAATAGCTGGTATGTCTGTTGCCTTCCGTAGACATTAATGACATCTCGCATGTATGCTGAAGTGTATCGTTAATAGAAATCTTGAATATTCTAGTACCTACCTATATCTTACGTCATTATGTCAATGCTTACATTGATGTCGCCAGGTATCTTAAAATGATAGGTACATAATGTGCAAGCATTTGTGTAGAAAGCTGTGTTTTTTACAAAATTTTCTCTAGGTAACCAAATTGTAATAGGGTTTTCGTAGTTCCAGTATATGTCTGGCTGCTTTAGCCTAAATAAATTGAAGTGTATTTGTAAGCAAATTAATCCTTAAAATTTATTATATCGTCTGATATAGACACTGTTTCAACTACGCGTTTTGGTAAAAAATAATTGGAAAGTAAAATTACTAAAGCACTAACAATAAATGGGGCGTGGATAAACTGGTAGATCTAAGCCCCAAAAATATACGCCTCTTATGATAAATGTTAAAAAATTGTACCGTTGCCAACGTCAAATTAAAAATCAGGATTTGGCAAACAGGACTCAACCCTCTCATTAATGCTTGATCTTCGGTATACCGAGTTTTATAAGTATTTTTAACACTCATCTGGAAATAAATGGATGCAAAAACCTCCTTTTTCCATTTTTTCAAGCCATTAAACAACAAAATTGTCATTTTTTGAAGAAACCTTGCATACATAGGTATTAGCGAGCGAATTTCGACTATTGTAGATATTTAATATTAGAAAATCAATATAGAGGTAAATCGAAAAGTGTATTTTTACGACGGCTTAAGAGGTAGTTTATGGTGATGTACATATTAGAGTTCATTTTAAAATGAACGATAATCTCCTAAACACAGACTTTTGACAATAGAACGAAATAAAAATATAGTTTGATGTGATAAGGCTATGCAGCTGCTCTTTATGGAATTTCATGTGAGCCTAGACTTTATGGATTTTTGTTATTTTTTTTTTTATCAGTAAAGTCATCCTATAGATATTGTTTGTTAATCCATTAAAATAGACAAAATCTTTGAATTTGTATATGATTATCCGCTGAAATACCCTTAATCTGCAGGGTACCTAACTCTATGGAGATATTTATTGCAAAGGGCGGCTTTTTCAGTTTTGAAAGTATTCAACATTTGCGAAATTCATCTAAATATATACTACGCTATACTTTAATCAAACTCACAATAGAGGGAAAGCGACAGACGAGTTTTAAACTAATGTGGCTTAAAGGATAATTTGTGTTGTAAATATTAGAGTTCATTTTAAAACAAACTATAATCTCGTGACCGACAAAAAAGAGTATCCATTTCGATACATCATTTCCCCTATTTTAACGTTAAAATAGTAAATTATGTTATAAGCTCGAAAAAATGTAGTATTTCAGACGTAATGCGGTCGCTAACCTAAATAGCCCGAAAAACATTTTTCCTCCATATGTCATAAGTTATTTTTTATTCGATCTTGTTTTTAATGCGATTGAGAGTTGTAAAATAATGTAGAAATGAAGTGAACCTATACATTTCATCTTGCACGCTAATTTTTTGGTCTTAATGTTTGTTAGTTAACGATGAAATCTGTAATAGCGTCCGAAAAAAAAAATTTTTTTTTTGACTAACATAAAAAGTGTTGTCTAGCTAGCAGGGCAATAATCAATACTTTATTGAGAAGGTTAGCTCTTCGTCTAAATATCTAATCTATAAATCGTCATTTTTTCCGACACAATCGGTTAAAAAGCATACAATTGTATGTGAACGTTTGTACAAAAACCATCGTGTTAAATCAGTTCTTATACCTGACTGACAACGCCGATCTTTAGCTTTTTTTTTTTACTTTGTAAAATAAAAAGAATAGTTCTTACTATCAAAGAAATTAAATATGCAAGAGAAATAGGTCGAAAAGATTAATAATAATTTATTTATTCCTAAGTTATAAATCTTAACTACATCACTTTCTAAACCAAGAAAATAGATAATCTTCCTGCATTATTCCGTACTTAGATTTATTTTTCATGAAAATAGTCGAATCTATGATTTTCGTTCAAATCCATAAGGGGCGCTTGTTTTGTATAGATGATTTATGATCTTATTTTCAACTAAAATACTAGTATAAAAAGAGTATTTCTTCCGATAAACGTGGAAGGAATAGACATTTAAACAGTTAGCCATAACATACGCATACTGACTTGCATTATTTTCATGGATTGAATGGCTACATCTTTGTGTGTGAAGTGAATTTCTTTTTAAAAAATTACAATGCGCTCAATTATGAATTTTCTAACATAACTTTTATGGATAGTGGAGTCGGATATTGGAAGAAAATATTATCATAACGACAACTCGATTATTGATAAAATTATTATGGTTTCACAGAAGTTTCTACAGAGTCAGCCATGCTGTAGCAGAGACTGTTGTAGGTCGTATTTTTTAAAAAAACCTAACAATACCTTTACTTTATATTGATAGACATATTCTATTAGAACATTTTTCTAAAATTTAGAGCCTTTGGAAATGTGATAATGCTATGAGCATCAAATATATTCAAAATATCAAAAATCCTTTGATAGTTAGTTATTGCGGTATATTTTAATAGAGGCATAATTTATACTGTACTCCTAAATTTACGGCATATCACTTTGTTTATGTTATTATATTCACAGAGACTATTAATCTAACCAACTTTTATTTACGAAAAATTAAAAACTGAAATACTCTATTTTATTGCCGATTGTTCGCAAAGACACTTGGAGTTGTTATTTTACTTTTTCTACCTCTTTTTCCCCGGTTGCGGAGAAATATGTTAGGGGAAGTTTGGGTATCCTCAGACGGTTATATGCAATGATTCAAACTTCTAAAAAAGTACTAAGGCGAGTAATTATCAATTTGAATTTATGTATGTCGAAGGTAATGTGTTACTCATAAATATACATGATGAAAACATTTATTGTTCGATTGCATGTAATTTTTAAGAGTCTAGAAATAAGCAAATAATGTTCTTTAACGTTTCTTTATAAACATCTCGAGTTACCTGTCCTTCCCCTGCATCATAGAAGGGTATTTGCCGACAAAGTTTGACCATTTTTTATGGTTCGAGAGTTGGGTATTCTTCGCAGATGTAAACTGACGTCATTTGACTAGTCGAAACTTGTTAGATTTTGGACCTGCTACGCATTATAATTTTAGTTTATATTCTTATTATGAGATTTTAAAATTATGTATGTGTTTGTTTAATTCATTGTAACGGATTTGATATTGTGCTAATTCTAAAACTTAAATGTTGCCAAGAATATTGAAATGTGATAGCGATGCGATAATCGAGAGAATCATGTAAAATAATATTCCCAAAGTTTGTCATTCTTGTTAAGCCTATATGTAGGTTCTATAAACGGATAGGTGGCGCTAATAATATTGAATTTTTTTATTAAAATATCTAAAGTAAATATCTAATTGATTTTTTTTTAGCGCTAATTGGGATTTTAATTAACTACCTCAGAGTTGGTATACACTATATTTTGCAGCGCAATTGCTTTCACACCCAGTAATGTATTATGATTTTTTTTGGATGGTCGTTATATTGTGAGTTTCTTAAGTTAGCCAGATTAATAATAAATTAAAAAACCAACGTGATTTGCTTATTGTTGCCTACGCCTGATATTCATAATTTTATTGGGGGTTCTACCTGATGACAAATACAGCTTATGATACCTATCTAGTGGGTATTTTCAGTTTAAGGACCGAATAATATAGAGTTATTGTGCATACATCATCGCAAACAAAAGGTAGCTTTTTATATTATTTCGTATTTACAATCCATTTAACTACAATTTTACACTGTGAATTAATTTTTTTTTACTTTTTTCCTGAAATTGTAGCCTATTTACTTATATTATGATATTATCCGAAATTTTTATAAAAGCATTATGAGGGCTTTTACCTGATGGCGAACACAAGTTGTATAGTACCTATACCTGCTTGGTATTTTATACGTATTTAAGTTTTATTTACTTTTTATTACTCTGTTCTCATTACAAGATAGTCCTATAATTTATCCATTTCCAGTACAAAGAAATCTCTAGTTAATGGTTCTAGATGGTAATTATTTTATTGTATTTTATATAAGTGGTGCAAAAATTGGAATCAATTATTAGATATGCTACTGAATTTTAATGAGGGTCCTTCGGAATAATAAATAAAGGTTTATGTCCCTTTCTTTTTAAATCGAGTCGGCAGAGGGTTTGAGAGGGTTATTTAGGTATAAATAATTATTGCGGGGTGACAAATGTGCCGCCTTAATATACTTATCTTGTTAGACCATATAAATTAGGGTTTTATTTCGCTTTACTACCCACCAGCGGCGTTTCACTAAGATAGAAAATATAAATAATGTTTTTTACTATACCGCTTTAACAGCGGCGTTTCAACTAAGGGAAAATAATAAAAAGTCTGGTTTAAGGATGGCTCAGGTCGGATCGTAAAAAGTTGGGTTTAAGGATGGCTTATAAAAATTGGGATTTAATTATCCCGCTTTAGCAGCGGCGTTTCACTAAGGTTAAATCATAAAAAGTCTGGTTTAAGGATGACTCAGGTCGCATCGTAAAAAGTTGGGTTTAAGGATGGCTTATAAAAATTGGGATTTAATTATCCCGCTTTAGCAGCGGCGTTTCACTAAGGTTAAATCATAAAAAGTCGGGTTTTATCTCGGGTCAGATCATAAATATTCAGGTTCAAGTTAGGGTTAGATAAGAAGCCGCCTCATGAAAGCATCCGGGTTAGGTTGTAAAAAGTCGGGTTTTATCTCGGGTCAGTTCATAAATATTCAGGTTCAAGTTAGGGTTAGATAAGAAGCCGCCTCATGAAAGCATCCGGGTTAGGTCGTAAAAAGTCGGGTTTAATTTCGGGTTATTTTGTAAACAGCACCACCGAACCACCCGGGTTAGGTTATAAAACGCACCACCGAACCACCCGGGTTAGATCATAAAACGCACCACCGAACCACCCGGGTTAGATCGTAAAACGCACCACCGCACCACCTGGGTTAGTTGCACCACCAGCACCACCAGCACCACTGGTCTCGTTCTGTCCGTTTCTAGCTACTGAGATTCTCTATTGACCTTTCACAATCTAACATCCGCAAATCTTAAATTCAAGACGATAAAAGAATCGATCCATATAAAGCAAAAATACACTATGCATTTGGTCATATTTTAGTATCTTGCTTTTCTTCCCGACTGCATCATGAGCGTTGCATAGCCGAATCTGACGGCTTAGTCTCATTCAATACCCACTAAAAGTCCTAAATGCAAAATAAAAGTTTAGCTACTACTATTCAAAGCTATCAAGCCTATCACAGGATATATTACCTGATTGTTGGCCTCGACAAATCCTAACACGCTTATTTCTTCATTTTACTTGTTTTCTTTATTATAAGTTTTTGATCTTAGCATCGTAAAAGAGCTGTATGTTTTTAAGTTATGTTCCAGTCGTCGGAATATATCCTTAAATGGTTGCCGTCTTTCCGGATAGCGAACAAAATATAAATTTTATGCGATTTCTTCGTTTTTTCCACTTTCAATATAAACTGATATCATATCAAGTTTTTCAAACTGTTGATAAGTCATTTTCACAAACGAATATGTAAAAATAAAATTGACGGTAAATGTTAATAACAACCAGAATGTCAACATAGTTGTTTCTTGGATATTAGCTTTTGTTTCATGGCCTACTGTGGTTTAAAGTAATAAAGTTCAAATAAATCGCCTAGGAAACCAATATCATCCATGATGTGTTATATATTTGAAAAAAGAATTTAAAATGCTATATTTTTAGATTAAAATATACACGGTGTTCCATTTAATAAAATGAGGTTAGGTCTAATAACTTTTTTATCTGACCCCGTACACTTATTCTGAAAACGGCAGATTATTCAACAATCATTATAAAGAAACTTTTGTATAATACATTTTTCTGTATTTCTTGTAACTAAGAAACCAAAGGGTAATTTTGAAATTGTCAATTTTTTTATTTTCCCCTAAATTTTGATTTTAACATTTTAAGTCTGACCCAAAAAGAGCACATGACACCTATATTATTTTTTTGATAGCACAAACAATTACGGAGATACCCTATAAAAGTGTCGAAAATGGGACACCCTGTACCGGGTGTCCTACTAAGAATGGCTGTCGGCCGTATCTCAGAAAGTGTTAGTCGTATGGCTTGCGGAAAAAAATATATTGGGTAAAGTGGTCATGAGAAATTGCTGGAAATTATTTTCAAGTTTCTCAGACTGGCGCTAGAGGGCGCAACAGTAACGGTAAATATGAATCACGAAGTTTCCTCAAAAGTCGCCTAGTTAAGGTATCCCGAAAATAACATTTTCGTATATTTCGAAGATTTATTAATAAAATTCGCCTATAGAACGTGTTCGCCACTTTTCAAATAAAGTGGTGGGGGAAAGTTGAACATATTTGTAATATATGCTGATAACTCCGGTCTGGCTTAACATAATTTAGTAAACTTAGTTTTGTTAAAAAGGGCTTTTCTCACTCTATATATCATCTTATGAACTACGGCAATATGTGTTTTACACTAGGCGATAGGGGGCGCTGTCTTGCAACTTCACAAACATTGCGCGTTTTTTCCATAATTGTAAATATATTAGTATATTCAATTTCACCTGATTACAAGGATGATTAAAAGTCTAAGAAGTCAGCGAAAACCGCAAGTTAATATCTATTTTCAATCCGGAGATATCAACAACAATAATCATAATTACGGAACATTATGATTTTATTTTCAAGTTGCCATTGTAAAGGTTTTTTTAAGTCAATTAGGCCTTGGAAAAACAAAATATGAAGGTACGTATGTTTCAAGCAAATGTATCGTTACGATAATAATTGTCAGTGGCGCCCTTAATGTTCAAATTGTCGCCCATCGTTCTGTATACACGACTCCAATCTCTCCATGGTTGATAATACTGCAGTTTCCACCTCTGCCACAGGGATACGGCGGCTGCTGTCCATTATCCTTTCTATGATGTTTTCCCTCGTGGTGGGCCTGGTAACGAAAACAAGATCCTTCAATCTCCCCCATAGATAAAAATCTAGGCATGTTAAGTCAGATGATCTAAAATAGAAATTACCACTTTCATTAACAGTATCACAATATATCCTATAATATTACCTGGCAGGCCACGGAAATATACTCCCTCTTCCTATCCACCTTGCAGGAAATGTGTCGTCAAGAAAGTGACGAACGTTTGCCGCAAAATGTGCAGGACATCCATCGTGTTGGAAAACCATAGTTCTGCGAATATCCAAGGGCACATCTTCAAGAAGAATTGGGAGTTCGTAATTTAAAAAATGTAAATATCTTTGCCCAGTAAGCGACTCATTAAATACAAACGGTCTAATTATTCTGCCACCCAAAATGCCGCACCAGACATTGACACTCCATCTTCCTTGATGCTGCACCTCCCATATCCAATGGGGATTATCCCGCCACCAATAATGCATATTATGGCGGTTTACTCCTCCATTACTATGAAAAGTAGCTTCATCAGTCCACAAAATTCTGGAGAGGACATTTCTATCTTCCAATATCATATTGAGCAACCAATAGGAATGATCCAATCTTCTATCATAATCTTGCGGGGTTAAAGCCTGGTGGAGCACAATATGGTAGGGATGTAGCCTAAAGAAAAACAAAATATTTATTACATTGACTTGAAAACTATTAAGAGTAATAGGTATTGGCATTATTCTAAACTATTTAAGAGTTATACCATATAGATATAATTACTTACCTTTCTTCTAATAAAATCCTATGCACAGTATAGCGAGTAACACCCAAGTCTCTAACAATTAATCTAATACTAATTTGTGGATTAAATTCCACATATGCCAAAACATTTACAATGTTTTCCTCGGTTCGACCTCGGCGGCGTCTGCGATATACAGGGCGACGAATACTTCCAGTAGTACGAAAACGGCTAGCTAAACGATTAAACATTCTACTGTCGTATCGGCGCCTTTGAGGGTATCGTACTGCGTAAACCCGTTCAGCAATTATTGCATTTCCCAAACATTCAAAATACACCGCAATGATGTCAACCGCTTCTTCAAGTAACAGAGGCACTTTGAAAATCAAATACGACACAACTCTGTTGGCACGATAAAAATTTTGACGTAATAATGAAAGGTGACACGCGTGCACAGTTTCAATTCATATTTTGTTTTTCCAAGGCCTATTTGACTCTTAAAAAAACCTTTACAATGGCAACTTGAAAATAAAATTATAATGTTCCGTAATTATGATTATTGTTGTTGATATCTCCGGATTGAAAATAGATATTAACTTGCGGTTTTCGCTGACTTCTTAGACTTTTAATCATCCTTGTAATCAGGTAAAATTGAATATACTATTATATTTACAATTATGGAAGAAACGAGCAATGTTTGTGAAGTTGTAAGACAGCGCCCCCTAGCGCCTAGTATAAAACACATATTGCCGTAGTTCATGAGATGATATATAGAGTGAGAAAAGTCCTTTTTAACAAAACTAAGTTTACTAAATTATGTTAAGCCAGACCGGAGTTATCAGCATTTATTACAAATAATGTTCAACCTTCCCCCACCACTTTATTTGAAAAGTGACGAACACGTTCTATAGGTGAATTTTATTAATAAATCTTCGAAATATACAAAAATGTTATTTTCGGGATACCTTAACTATAGGCGACTTTTGAGGAAACTTCGTGATTCATATTTACCGTTACTGTTGCGCCCTCTAGGCGCCAGTCTGAGAAACTTGAAACTAATTTCCAGCAATTTCTCATGACCACTTTATCGAATATATTTTTTTTCCGCAAGCCATACGACTAACACTTTCTGAGATACGGCCGACAGCCATTCTTAGTGGGACACCCGGTACATAAACACGGGAGAAACTTGAAGATCAAATTCCTTCTGCTTTTACTAAAATGGCTTGTAGGTAACTTATACTCCGGTACCAAAATAATTGGCAGTGACTCATTTTTACCGAAGACGTAAGGGAAACGCCAATTCCAGAGGCATGTCATTTTAAACAATAATAATTAAAAAAATATATGAATTTCTTGTTTATTATTATAATATATTTACATTTACTATAATAAATATAATATTATAAATTAAACTGAGAAATAAATTAAGCTTTTACATTTGGTGATCTAATGAAGTAATTAGAGAAACTAAATTACGCAGGTATAAAATCCAAAAATAATAATAAAGCAACGGTATATGTTATTTTCATAATGTTTTTATTATACTACATGATAATAGAAACATATAATAGTGAATTAAGGGCAAAACCTAAACCTAAATTATAATGGTTTATAAATTTCCTAACCATTGTTACCTAATGAACACTAATTGATAATAATTTGACAAATTATAATCCACGCCGACATTAAAAAGTATTATAATGACAATACGTTACAATTTTAAATTCATTATTACCATTACAGCGATTATTCACTATCCGACGAAGAGAACATTTCATTACTGTCGCTACTGCTGTCATCTGCAGGTTCTATAATAATAGGTTATACCATGACTTCAACGCCTACATCTAAGTCCCACATTTTTTTTTTCTACGCCCACACTTATGCCAATCTGCTGCTTGTACATTCACTATTGCCGTTTTTAACAGTTCTTTAACAGCTCGATTGGATTTAGTTCACAATGGTAAGGCGGTAAACGTAATATTGTAACACCTCGTTCACGAGCTATTTCATCTACTACATATTTCGTATATTTTTTTTTGTGAAGTCTTGCAAGATCGAGCAACTGCACTTTTAGCATTTTTTCGCCAAATGCAATATCTTTTTCTTGGAGCCAGTTATCAATCTTTCCTTTTCGCCACGCAGAAGTTGGCAAAGCTTCCACCCGACGGCTGTGGTATGGTGCATTATCCATTACGATTACCGACCCACGTTCAATACGCGGTAAGATGGATTTAAACTAATCTTCAAACCTTCAAACACTCCCGAGTTCATATCCTCATGATAATCACCGGTTTTACGAGATTCAAACACGTTTAACCTTTAACCCACCTTCAAGAAAACCAGAATCACTCCCGATGTGGGTTATAATTAACCGACGACCTTCTCCTGAAGGAGCTTCCAATCCAGTGGACAGTCCATTGATAAAGGCGTTACGTGCACTTTCCGACGAATGGCTAACTTTGTTTGCTGATCAATAAAAATCTTTTTCTGTTCTCTTGTTTTCTTCTGATCGGACACTTTAGTATTCCTATTGTCCTGGATAGTTCTATAAACAGTACGACAAGATGTCTTAGTCAATGTGGTACAACGTTCTGCTGCATCAGTGATTGATATTCCACTGTGTGTACTTAGAATTCCCTCATGCACAATTTTTACCATTGTACGCTCCCCAGGTTTTAAGTGACTTCGTTTTGTAACTTGTTGGTTACTATCACTTAAAGAACTCGCCTGCATTATAATATTTGCTGTTCTAAATAACCACAAAAATAAGAACAAAATAATAAAACTGAATTGCTAATATCATCTTGATTGAAACTTGTCTACGACACTGAACGTTAATTATTAGAGGCGATAAGAAAGCGTGCGAGCGCCTTTAGACATGGGTTTTGCCTACTTGCGTTGCCAAATTAAGTAAAACAGGTACCGTAGGGTGAAAAGGCCCTTAATGACATGCCGATTTCGGTAAATTTTATGGAAATTTCAGTGAAATCTATTAAAACTTTTCAACATGTAAAGTATTTATGCACAATCTTCTCAAGCGGTTTGGATTGCTTTTATTTAACTTAAAGGTGGGCGAATCAATGTTAATTATTTTCGCCGCACACCGTTAATGGTTATATGAACAGTTTGCCATATATTTTGAGACCGTAGTATAGGTTTAATTATTCTTCTTCCGTAAAATTGCCTAATATTATTAACATAACGGCAGGATCTTAAAGGTCAAAAAAGTCCAAATAATCACAAATCGGTCGGTTTAGCGAATTGCCAACGCAAGTAATCGAACTCACCGCTTTCTTGATAACTCTTGTAAACTGCGGACGTTCGCGAAACGCGCCCAATTCACAATAATATAAAATTATTTTTATCAAAATTGCATTTTGCAAACATTTTAAGTTCATAAAACTTAAATTGAATTTGAGTTGCTCTAGGTTGGAAATGGTCACATACACTCCGACATAAGACTTGAACCGAAACAGACGTGGGAATCCCAACAAATTATTGAAGTTGTCGATGAAGAATTAGACAGGAAAGTAGAAAGGTGTTGTCGGTTGTTAAATGATCCATGGGAGCTATTTAAAGACAAATGCTCTCTTAACACCTATTAAAATAAATCAAAAATAATGGAGATGAAAACAACAACCTCAAACAAGTACCTAAGCAATTATTTATTACAATGTAATTGATATAGATATATTATTAAAGAATATATAAGCTACGTAATAAAACACCGTATTAATTTTTCAAGCTCTCCGTGGATGCCAGTGGCGTACATACGGAGGATTTGGAGGGTCAACCCAGTTGCTTTTGCAACCCTAAACAAGTTGTTTCTTTATTCTATGATGCCAAATTAGTTCTACCAGCAGAGGACCCACTACAATTCACAATTTGTGCGATGCGATCACCATTCAATATTACAGTGGGTCAGTGATAGATGATGTAAACACTTTCATTAAGCGTATTAAAATTTTCTATTCGATGATCTTTCTATATTACGCATACCAATCTAGATATATTTCGTTAGGAAAGATGTAAGGCTCTTACGGACATAAATAAACTATACTATACTTAGTAGCTTTATTAAAAAATTTTTTTATTAATAATCGTTGCAAATTAGCTTCTTCACGCAGTTCCACGACTGAGATTTCTTACCCTTGTAGTTACAGAGACAAACGTCACACTGCTCCCTGGGAAATGTACTTCCGGGTTCGCAATCATCAGCTGTTAAAATAAACAAAAAATAGAGTTAAATGCATTCTGCCTATTGATCTTTATCATATTGCTTTATGTTCTCCATTATGCCCATACAACGATGATTTTTTCAGAGCATAACATGAAGAAAGTTACCTACATATTATCTACAATGTAAATTGATCGTTAAAAAAAATATGTAACAGTTATTAGTGATGAAAAATAAATATCTACCCGTTACTAAGTAACGGGTATTTGCCCAATACCCAAAGTACCCATTCCCTGATATTTAAAATACCCGTTACTTTTGTAAATATTTATATTCACGTTTTAGAAATACTGCCGCGTATCGCGTTCGCGATATTGAGATGGTCTGCATCGGCTCGCAGTGTCGGTCGTCGGCGTCGGTACAAATTTGTTTTGGTTGATAATTATTAATTATAAACATAATACTATAGACACAGTCATATTATACTTAGGTAGTTATTTATTTTGTTTGTTGTGTTATGTGTTACTTTTACCCTCTTATCGTGTTAAGTACCTAATAAATGAAGAAAGAAAAAAATGTATTAGCGTTATTGCCATCTAATACTTATCAGAATTACATATCGAGCGAATATACCCGTAAGGTAGATTAGGTACGAATACCAATATTACTATTACTCATTCTATTCTCATGTGAAAAGATACTAAAAAGTATCTAACTAATAAATCTACCCGAAAGTAAAAGTAACAGTAACGGGTATAAAGTAACGGGTACTAATATTAAAAGTAACTACCCATAACACATATTTAAAAGTAACGGAAGTTTACACCACTAATAGTTATACCTCTGTAAGGCAATATTTTATGAAGCTAATCAGAAACGATATAATTGTATCCAATATGCAATGACTAAAATCACTTGCTGTAATTTTATATTATACAAGGTGTCAGGTAAGTATATGACATACTCTGAGGAGCGTATAGGGGAGGTCAAAATTACTCTAATTTGGCTTAGAAGGAAAATTCCTAAAGTACCCTTTAACGGAGATACAGAGTCCCGAAACCCAGCGACTCATCTCGTCGGCTCTAACGTTTGAACCGATATGTATTGAAATTTTAATATTTTATGTAGGCCATAAAAACTCATAAAACCATACTACAGTAGATATTTTACATCGTCAGGGAAGTCAGGAACGGACTTGCCACCACACCTTTTTAAATACTCTGGTTATTCCTCTTTCAAAAAGCTAACTGAACATTTGTTTCGATAAAATTAGCCTTTCCAAACCTCTACAAAGTTTTGTTCTTAGAATACAGACATTGAACGAATATTTCGTAAAGATTATAATAGACTATTACAAACGAACGGACGTTTCGACGAATATACTAATAGCAGACCCACCATACAAGAGCCAGACTCAGTGGCGTAACTAGAATTTTTAGGCCCCAACACAAAATATATAAGAAGTCCCCCCCCCCCCTTTCGGTCACAAATCACAAATACTAAATAAAAATATAACAGCGAGCTTTTTTCTTATTTGCTTTACATATAACTTAAGAAGATATTTCTTTTCATCAAAGAAAAATAAAACTTTGAAATAACTTTAAATTTAAACCAAGTCCAATAATTAGTTATTAACGAAGTCAAATTGTAATAAAATCTCCAGAGTTTAAAACAAAACTCAACCTAAATTTATTAAACCTCAAAATAATTTTTTTCTCGCTCTATATATTGCAAACTCATTAATTAAACCTTTAAGGTCTAATTTGTTCGCAGCTTCACTTTCGTCGGAAATTAGACAATAACTACAGTGGCCCCCCCAAGCTTGGGGGCCCCAACGCATTGCGCTCACTTGTCTTATGGTAGTTACGCCACTGGCCAGACTAGACTCAACCTCGAGCTACCTAGAGACTGGCTGCCTATGTGAGAGTCCGATTACCAGTAGAGAGACACTGGAAACAGTGGAGAGGTACTATTCGACACCGTCTAAAAGACGGTTAAAGGCGCTAAAGCTAGCAGCCTCATAAAAAATCCAAAGAAACACACACGATAAATAACCAACAAAAGCTTCCGCCGAGTTACAAATTTCAAGTTTCAATGAGATTGCCTAATAAGCAAGCAAAGAAAGAATAAATGTCAAAGGATTTACCTGACATAAAAACCCCCTACAAGCCGTTTTCGAAGAAAATACATTTTTTGTATAACACGTTATTGAAGTAATAAATTAGAATACTACAATAAAACACCAGTTGTTTTTATTTCATTAACAATCTGTTATTGAGAACACTTTTCTAAATTATCTGATTGATTGAGTATTGATTGATTATTCCTATAGTAAATATGCTGATATGCATATAATTAATCGACGTTTACCGCACCGAAGAACTTTTGAAAGGATAGGAGAAACAGGAAAAAAAATGAAGTGAAATAAAAAAAAAGCTGAAAGTAACTAATATATCTTTTGCCAACCCATTTTAGGAAGTTTTTTTCCGCATCGTGATGAAGAATGCCCTCCAAGAAGAGCAAGGAGTTAGTTAGAGGAGGAGATTCTGGATTAGATTGCTGAAAATCCCTCTAATAGTGTAAGAGATCTATCGGTCCAAGTTCATGCGACGAAGTGGGTTGTCCACGAGACCCTACCCCTTCGAGAACAACTGATACATCCTTATCGCGTCCAAAAGGTACATGCCATATATCTCGCTGATTATCCTGCAAAGTCAACTACGTAAATTGGGTTTTGCAACCGTTTAGGCAAAATGTATATATCTAAATAGACACAACTTTTAAACTTGTGCAGAATTAGTACAAGTATCGACATTAAATTCAAGTATTGTCTTCAAATATATATTTTAATATTAAATTTTTTAAGCTTAAAATTATGTACAGCGGTACTATTTACCTGCAATTTTAGAAAGCAATGGTATAAAAACTAATTCGAGTCTAGGTACTTATTCCGTTTCTGCTCCAATCATTTTATTTCTTTTTTTTTGTACCTAATCCTGGTTACCTTACCTGTTTGCTAATTATGTGATTATTATGCTTTTATGTGTGCCCCTATTGAAATAATACACCTATATATATATATATACATACCTACCTTGGGTGTTTATTTCTCAGTGAAACTAGTCAAAGTGTGTGTCAGTGTTTTTTAAATTGAATATGGAGAATTTTCAACAATTGCCTAAACGCCCTAGAATCGGTCCATGTATAGAAAATGAAAAAAAATTGTTACGATTCTATTAAAAGTAAGAATGCGGATTTGAGTGTTAACAATTCAGTGCAATTTACAGGAGATATGCTTAACGTTGGGCAAACAACAATATATAAACTTTAAAAAGAAGAAAAAAGTGTTGGCGTCAAGCCTCCAAAAACTTCTCCAGGGTGACCAAAACTTCAGCTGGATGACATTCTAATACAGAGAATAAGGAAAAAAGTTCATAGTTTCTTTTTAAAAAAAGAAATGCTGACGCTGGGCAAAATTTTGTCCTCAATCCGAGGAGACCAGGACTACCCATTTCTGTGTGGAAATACGCTTTGGAAATTAAAAAAAAATGGGTTCTCGGTGAAAAAACATAATAAGCAATCGATTTTAATAGACGGAAGTGATATCGTCTGTTGGAGAAGAAATTACTTAAGAAGCATCCGAAAAGTCAGAGATGAAAACAAAAAAATATTTTACCTACCTAGACGAAACATGGCCTAATGAAGGCCACGCTGTGACTAAATTTTGGCAGGATGAAAATATTAAAAGTTTAAGGCAAGCTTTTTTGGAAGGATTGTCCACAGGATTAAGACCGCCATCTGGAAAAGGACATCGACTTATCATAACCCATATTGGAAGTTCTGAAGGATTCGTCAAAGGTGGTCTACTGATGTTCTAATCTAAAAATACAGAAGACTATCACGAAGATATGAATGCCTATACCTTTGAACAATGGTTCGAGCAAATGTTGGATCTTATACCAAAAGATTCAATAATTGTATAGGATAATGCAAGTTCACTCTAGGCTGACGGAAAAATTAGCGAAAGGTGCGTGGAGTAAAAGTGAAATAACAGAATGGCTAAGTTTAAGACAAATAGAATTTCCATTAGATTCCTTAAAAAAGAACAATACATTCAAAAAATATGTAATCGATGAAATGGCATGGAATATCTGTGCCCAGACTCCCTCCTTACCACTGTGAATTAAACCCGATCGAACTTATATGGGCTCTAATAAAGACAGATGTCGCCATGTCGCCAGAAAGAACACGACTTATAAATTAGTGGATTTAAAAAGACTCTTTAATGAAGCTATGGGTAAAATCAGTGCGGAAAAGTGGAAAAAGTGTATCGATAATGTGATAGAAGAAGAAGCCAAAATGTGGCAGGTTGATATAATAATCTAAGAAATGTTCTGATGGTATCGACCTTAACTTGGTGAAGATCCATAATAAAAATTATGTAAGAAAAACACTATTGTTTTATGATTTTCACTATGTTTTGTCAACATGACACGTGTTTCACCGTCATGCGGCTTCATTAGATGTGAGGTATACAAACAAAAATCTTAATTTATAGGGTCTAAATTACAGGTAACAATGGGAAATACCAGTACTAATATTTAGGTCTTAATTATTTAAGAAAGAGTTGTAAAGTATATTTATGGTAACATTAAGTTTAACAAAGGAGAGGTGCATAAATCTAGTTTATCATTTAGTAAATTAGGGGAATTTTTCATTTTGTTAATCTCCAACGATTCCAATAAATTCAATTTTAACCCTTTTTGTTCGACATGTAAAATATTATAATTATTATTAAAATTGTGATTTTCTAATTTCAAGTGATCTGCGTATATAGAATGTTTATTCTGTTTCGTAAACGAATCTTGATGATCTTTTATTCTTGTACGAAATGAACGACCTGTTTGGCCTGTAGTGTTTTTCTTACATAATCTAAGAAATGGTTGAACCGCTTATTATAAACGATGTTAATAAAAGCTCATCTACCAAATCTGACGATGATTAAGCCATAACGAGAAGGACAGCGAATCTTACCATTCTAGTAGTCCATAAGGGCTGTTACAAAATTTCATTAAAATATACAGGGTTGTTTAAAAGTTATCATCGAACTTGTAAATCTTCTGGTGCGTCCTTGGGGCCCGACATTTTTGTTCGGAGGGACATTAGGAAAAATGATTATATGAACTATTAGTATTATTTTGACCGCTCCTGTACGCTGGCGAAATATTGCCCTTGACTTACCGGACACTCTGTATGCATACTCTTAAACTTTTAACTTAAGTGTGTGCTCTGCAAAAAAGGTATATCAAATTACATAATTCTAATCTAGTTTCCCCTATGCATTAGTACTTATCTATTACTATAAAAAATATTAACTGCAGGTATTATAAGTTTGGTTTAAAAAAGAAATCTCTCTCTCTGCACAAACCAGAAAAATAGGAAGAATCCTAGTTCAGTTATTGTCCGACGCATGCGCATGAGTCTACAGCTACGAAAAGAATTTAAGGAATGTGGTTCAAAACACAATATTGTTGCCATAACAATCTGTTTTAATTTTCATAAAATCTTAATGGAGCGCGCATTCCTGGACCCCAAATTATCACCTGGGCTTTAATACCGCTTTTGTCTCTTTCTATCGTATATAATATTGAATTTGTGGAAGGTGCTTGTTATCATGACATCTTCAAAAATTTTACAGGCATTGGCGGAGTTTAGAATTATATTACTTAATTTATAATTAATAATTATATTTAAACGTGTGCTTGTCAAAAATTAATCGCACTACTTGAAACGTATTATACAGTGAGTTCGATTAAAAATTAGTGATGCATTTTTCGGAAAAAATGCTTGAATACGTAAATTTTTATTTTCATTTGCGCATTTTTTGACGTGAAAGTTTAGTATACAGGGTGACACATGTTAAAGATATGACGTAATTTGTTGTTTTTTCTTATGGAACGAATTCGATTTTTCAATTCTAGTAAAAATTCTAAACATATCTGGTAGCATACCCTAGGTCTAAAGTGAAAGATTATCGAGAAATTTTCGATTAAATTATAGTATTTTTAAAGTCACCTTGAGTTTTATTATTTAAATAGGTATAGACCAGTCCTTCAAATGTGTTGTCATTAGTTGTCAGTTTATAGCTGACAGTTATCAAGTAACATTTAAGTCATCTTGTCTCATGCAGCATTTCGTACTACTTAACTAAATAAAACTGAAAATTCACAAAAGAAAATGCTTAAATTGACTGAAACTCAGAGAATAGATGTTTTAATTATGATAGGATGTGGTGATCGTATTAGGACTCAAAGGGAAGTTTGTGAATTATTTAATATAAAATATCAAGACATTCAGATATCTCAGTCCAACGTAAGCAGAATCGAGAAGGGATTTAGAGAAACGGGACAGGTACGAGATCTTCCTAGGTCCGGTCGGCCTTCAATTTCAGAAGATAAACAATTAAACGTTATATTATCCATTGAAGAAAATCCACATAAACCTACTTAAGAGCTAGCTAGCATTGGATAACGAAATTGGAAAATCATCTGTAAAAAGAATTAAAAAAAAAGAGAAATATCATCCATATAAAATAAAATTAATCCACGAGCTTAACGAAGATGATCCAGATCGTCGCTTAGAGTTTTGCGAAACTCTAATGAATATTTGCAATAATGATAATTTTTTTGCACGTAGGATTATATTTTCTGACGAGTCGACCTTCTGTCTGAATGGGGTGATGAACAGACAAAACTGTCGCTACTGGTCTTCTACTAATCCACACTGGGCTGTTGAAGCTCACACCCAGTATAAACAGTCTGTTAATGTTTGGGCGGGTATTGTAGTCGACAGAGTCATAGGACCGTATTTCTTCGATGGCACGCTAACAGCTCAACGTTACTTGGAGTTTTTAAGAAATGAATTGATCCCCGCCTTATGCCGTTTGTTTCCAAATGCGAACAACCCTAATATTCCTGGAGATTTTGTTTGGTTTCAACAAGATGGCGCGCCTCCGCACTTTAGTAGGGAAGTGCGCGAATATTTAAATTACGTATTTCCGGGTCGTTGGATAGGGCGAAGGAGGCAAATAGAGTGGCCTGCTAGGTCGCCGGACCTAACTCCAATGGACTTCTCTATATGGGGCTATCTTAAACATAAAGTGTATATGAACAAACCCAACAATATCGAAGAATTAAAAAATAAGATCAGATATGAAATCCAATTAATAACCCGTGAAATGATTCATAACATTTTTGAAGAGTTTGAATTGCGGCTTGCTTGCTGTTAGGAAGTCAATGGAGCACAGTTCGAACATTTACTAAATTAATGATTAGAGTACTTTTTAATATTTTAAGCGTTGATACCCCCAATTTAATAAATATTTTTATAACTTAGTCTTTTTTATTCAATCGAAAATTTCTCGTTAATCTTTCACTTTAGACCTAGGGTATGCTATACCAGATATGTTTAGAATGTTTACTAGAATTGAAAAATCGAAAAATATACGGGGTGGGGTGTTCCATAAGAAAAAATAACAAATTACGTCATATCTTTAACATGTGTCACCCTGTATACTAAACTTTCACGTCAAAAAATGCGCAAATGAAAATAAAAATTTACGTATTCAAGCATTTTTTCCGAAAAATGCATCACTAATTTTTAATCGAATTTATGCCGGACTTCTGGTCCTCACTGTATATATCTAGAGACTTTTATTTATATTCTTATGTTTTTACGAATTTAATAATAAAAATAAATATAATATATAAATATATAAAATATTAATTATAAAATACACCGCACGCCTATGCCTTTATAGTTAAAACTGACTTTTTTCACGCCTTTCACCCTCTGTCTCCTCAGCCGTCGTAGCCACAGACTCGTAAGGCAGACTATAGATTTTTAGTTTAAACCAAACCAATAAAACCAGCCGTAAACAATATTTACTCGCTAGATAACTGTCGTGATATATTTTATTTGGATCACAAGTGGTTGTGCATTCGTAATATCCAACGTGTCCGGCCATGTTACAATGACACTCGATACAGCCTCTTCGAAATCCTGTACTTTGAGTGACACATTCCTGTCCTAAAAATATTAATGTCAGTGGTGAAGCAGTCACTTTTCTGAAATAAATGATGTTAGTTTTGAACTCAAAGATACTAAGGCACTGAAATTTGATTACGAGTTAAGCACTACCTGGAGGGATCTTACCAGGGACGGGCTGGCTCGGCGGGCAATTTAGATTGATACCATCCAAGACAATATTGTAGTAGATCAATGTTCAGTTATTGCAAGGTACGTTAATCAAAGTAAGGTATACTTTTTCCAAAGCCAGTTTGATGACATAAAAAAGCTTCGACCGGGCTTCAAAGGGACCGACATCATAATCAGGGTTGTCAGATCTTCTTTTAAAAATTCTTTTAAGTTTTTATTATTACAAGTGTTTTTTTATATGAGTATTTAATTGATAGTAAGTAACTCTCTTTTAAAGCTAGTTTGCAAATGTACTTTGAACCAAGAAACTCTCAATGTCAAAGAAAGAAGGAACAAGCCATCCATGAATATTATAATAATTTTTTAGTACTTCAGAAATATTATTTATACAGAACTAATTTAAATCAAACTGAAAATGAATTTCACAGTTGTTAAACAAAAAAAAATAAACAATTAACAAGCCCCTATGTTCCTCGTACACTTACGAAAACTTTGTAGAACTGGCAACACCCTGGCGATAGACCGTCGAGGCCCACTGACAATTTAAAGTGCGAACTATTTTTTCCTAGTGAGAAAATTAATAGAGTAGCATATAAATACAAGTTAACATGCTGTAGACGAGAATAGTAAATAGTTAAAGGTTCTGCCAATTGAGTGATCCCTTATCAGCTTTAAAATCAGTTGATGTTTGAGGTATTCATTGGGAATCAGACAGCGGCGTAACTGGTTGAAACAATTTATTGTAATTTACATATTTCATTTTCTGCTATAACTGTGAGGTTTTAGACAAGTAAGTGTTCACTTGGTACCTATATTTTATTATTACAGTTTACAGCCAGCTTATCTGGATGATTTTTTAATTCGGACTAATGAGGTTCCTAACTATCCTACAAGAACAAATAATAATTTCTATGTACCAAGGACAACTTTTAAAAGTAAACGATTTATTTTTCAGAGGATTAGTTAGCTACAACAATCTTCCTAATGAGGTAAAACAGAGTTCTAGTGTTGAACTTTTTAAAAGAAATTTACTCAGAACGATTGTTTAACTATTTGTCTATGTGTTTAACTGTATCTTTATCTGTCTTTATTGTGTTGGTGTAGTAAAGTTGTGTATATGGCCATTTATTGAATGTTTATAATCTAAGAACTTTCAACAAATTTATATTTTATATTGTAAATTTCCTGATGTTACATATTAGGCTTGCCTATTTTGAAATAAATAAATATCAGTTTGGCTTTTTGGCGACAATTGGAAACAGATGGTCAAGGTGAATTATCGCAGGAATATAGTGAGTCGGTGCCAGAGTCGGCCATCGAAATCGAAATAAGTCCGGAATTAAGAGACAGAGATTTACTTGTTCAATGTCAACGCATTATTTTAAATATGTACGCGTGTTTAAAAAAAGAAAATCCGGGAAAAACTGATAACGCGCTTTGTACAAGAATGTACTTGTAACACAACTTGGGTTTCATAACAATTAATAACGTAATTAATTTGGGGACTGTAACCGGTCATTTCATAAAGCGGAAACCACTAAATTAAAAATTCAAAACGGCTGACAATACTATATACTAGGGATTTTAGTCTGCGAACTATTTACAACTTTAACGAGGATAATATAGTGCCAACTTTAGAACTGATTCTTGATAAATTGCGAGGTTACCCTGATTATACGTACCAATCTTTAGAAATATTGCGTGGTGTTTTGCTAAAATGTGGCTTTAAACATAAAAAATTAGATAATCTAATGGTTATAATGGAATCCATGCGTACCATTGAACTACGACAGGACTATTTGCGCAAAATAGAGGAGTACCGTGAATCCGATAAAAGTATAATTTATTTAGACGAAACTTTGTTTGATTTTCATGATGTTGTTAAGTACGGTTGGGTAGACAGAACAGTCAGCAAAGAATGTGACTCAATAATCAATCTCCAACTTTAAGTGCAGTTGTCCTTGATAATATTCGGCAGGTAATAACGAAATGAGTAGCGATGTATGGAAAAATTGTGTAGCTCATGTTATAAATACAGAAAATGGATATTCTGTTTCACCACCTATAGCGCCAGTATAGTAATCTAACCTGGGAACGATTCTACTTCTACAAGTTCTGACTAGTCCAGTCATTAAATTGTTTATGAATTTTCAATTAATTATGTTCCTTAACACGTATCTTAAAAACTTGTTATATTACAGAATGTTTACTGTGATTCTGCTGATCAATTTGTTATTAAAATATATATAGTGAATTCCAACTATTACTAACTGTATATTACAACTAACATAGTACCTATCCCTATTCTTTCTTGGCAAGGAAACTCTTACCACCTGGCGGTCCTGGCTGGAAAAAGACAATTTTTTTAAATTGTTTTCGGCAAAATGAGCATTTTTTCTTACCGAAAGGCCATTTTAAAAATATTAAATGCGTGTGCTCTTTGCACGCGAAGTCACGGGTACAAACCTCTTTCGATATTAACTATATTTTTAAATTGTTTTTGGCAAAATTAGCATTTTTCTTTACAGAAAGACCATTGTAAAAATATTCTCTGCAGGCGAAATCACGGGTACAAACATTTTATCGATATTAACTATAATGAACAAGCTGTGATATACACTATTTAACCATATTAAAAATTTACAACAATCCGCATTTTAATTATTGAGTAGAAGCGACGCCTATGGTAAGGAGTTTAATGCTTTTTTATGTCATCAAATTAAGCTTGGACCAACTATATACGAAAGAGTGATTTCTATCATTCATTTTGAGTCCGGAAAGGGGGAAAATTAAATTAGAATTGTACAGAATGTGTTACGAAATATGAAAATTGATATAAAAAAGTGTGTAGGCAATTCTACTGTTGGAGCAGCAAACATGCAAGGTCAGTATAAAGGTTTCGACAAATATTTAAAAGATGCTTCACCTGAACAAATACATATGTGATGTTATGCTCACGTATTAAATTTAGTTATGTTTGAGACTACCACTAAAATGATACCGGCTTTCAATTTGTTTGGTCTAATGAATAAATGTGCCGTTTTCGTAAGAGACTCGTGTAAAAGAATGATTGTTTGGGAAAAAATATCAGAAGTTTGTAAACATGATTGGTGACATCAGATGGTGGGCAAAAGAAGGTGAAAATTTTTTATACTGAAACAGACATCTACGTTAATCTTTGTGAAGCATTGCACTGTATTTTCACCAATGAAAATATTAACGCAGAAACACGATTTACAGCAAACAGTTACTTGGACAATTTCCTTAAACTTGAAACGAATTAACGGGTATTTTATTTTTAAAATTATTTCGGTGCCTATCGGATGATAGAAAATACACACTGATAAAATTAATTATTTGAGTCAAAAAAATTTACCGTTGACTCAAATAAATATTTGTTTCCTATAAGCCAAACAAATATGTATTTGAAAAATACCAAGGGATTATTTGCCTCTATTAGTATCATCTGATTTGATACAAATTACTTTTTATTTGGAATTAATCACTAAATACAAAATTCAAGCCAATATTTATTTCCTTAACACCAACCTAACTTAAATAAGCCGTTTCAATGACTTAAGGTAAATAGGTTAAAAGTTAAGTTAACAAAATGTTTATTTGATTGATATTTATATATATTTTATCAAGTACATATTTATTTTACTTTTGTTTTACATGTATTTGCCGTAACAACAACGTTATTTAATTAAACAATTTAAGTGATTTGATTTAAATAAACCGGTAATTTCCATCAAAGTGATTGTTTTTTTATTCAAGTACATAATTGTTTAACTTGTCTTTTATATTTATTTAGATCAAATATTAATTTATTTGGTTTAAATACCTTTTTTTAATTTTCAATAGATCAGAATGTTCATTCAAATCAGTTCTTATTTTATCCAAGTACGTGTTTATACAGACGTCACATAAAAATAAGAAATATTGAAATGTTGCTATTGTATATGGTTTAATCAGTACCTATACCATAATAATCACAAACCTTATCAAATTGTTTATAGTGTTCAAATAATAAGGCAAACCAACAGAAAAAAACACATTTTTGCCGAAAATAAAGGTTATGACAAATTACGCGCACGCGCACAACGATTTTTACATAAAAATAACATAAAATTTAAAAGATAACCATCTCTTATTTTATTTCTTATTTTTATGTTATGTTATGTGTTTCTATAAACGTCTTATGGCAGATCTGTAGATTCAACTCTTATTTTATTTTTATGTTATGTTACCTTGCTGTTTAAACCGACCATTAGTTGTTGTTCCCCTTAAAATATACGTCAATAAAACATTATAGAGAAGTTAATCACTTTGATAAAAAATTAAATAAAGGCAAATTTGCAAATATTAGGTACAATAATTATTAATATTATATTAATTATATTATATTTTTTACGTTAGGAGGTTTGATAGGTATTGCATTATGGTGAAAATTGAGAAAAACTGTCTTATTTGTAACCTAGGTAGCCATGATTTATAAATACCTGGCTACTAAAAAGATTTTGTGTTCGAAATTTCAAATTAGGTATTACAAGTATCTTTTCTTTGCCTCTTATCTTACTTTTTTAACTCGTTTCATGCGTACCTAACTAAAATATTCAAATTTAGATTCCTACCTTGAAAAGTATCTAACATAATATGGGATATACCCCTCGATATACCCCAATCTTCTAAATAATTATTCATATTACGTTTATTCCCCATATCTTCGTTTTAATTTTTGATGGAACCACTAACTTCTGTGCCACTAACAAAGAAGATTTTACTCTCACTCATAAATTTTTACAAGACAAAATCGAACACCAATGACCCAAAACGCGATGATCAGGCCACTTTTGTATAACCAATCAAATTACTCAAAGCCCAAAGTAGGCGACAGGAGTTCATTTAAATACTTAATTATTTGTTTGGATAACCGAATTATTTGAAAAGTTCGGCAATGAATGATTTAAATTAAAGTTAAAGGTATTTAGTTCTTAACTTGAAATGTACTTCGATTAAATAATTAGTTATTTGTAAATATTTGGTTGTTTTATATTAAGGATTTAATGTAAATACATAATTATTTAGTTTAAATGACCTAGACATTTAAATAGTTCTCTATTGGGTGATTTAACTAGCGATTAACGGTATTTAGTTCCTAAATAAAAATTAGATCGATTAAATAATTACTTATTTAGATTTTTTTATTTTAGTGCTTTTTTTGGTAAGATATTTGTTTGAAGGGTTCTATTATTTGACACAAATCAACCAACAGTCAAATAATTTTGCAAATAAAACGAAATACTCTCATTTATTTCAGTTAAATAAAATTTAGTTAATTAAAATCACATTTATTTATTACCAATAATTATTCACCAAATAAATCAGATTATTTGATTAAGGGAGCACAGTTTTATCAGTGCAGTTTTAAAACTTGAAGTTAATTCTAGAGAATATAATAATTTATTTGAAGAAACGCAAAAGTAAGTTGCAAAAGTAAATGAGTGCTTTGAAAATAAGGACATAGATCTAATATCAGAAGATACGTTTTCTCAAGTAAGACAAAGGTTACAAAAAGCACTTGCCGGTGAGAGCTCTAGTTACGTTACTTTTACACCAAAAGAAAAATATGGTATTGAACTATATAATGTTACGTACGATACAGCGGTGGAATGCATTAAATCTAGATTCACAACTCATAAAACACTAGACATGGATTTTTAATGCTTACACCCATCGGAATTTACAAATATAAATAACATACCAAATTCTGCATTTAAAGCAATATGTATTAAAATTAAACTATTTTTTCCAAATATTGACTAAGCTGTTTTAAAACAAGAATTGGAAGATTTTGCTGGCAAATGGCCACAATTATCAAAATCTCTCGCTGAAGAATTTTGTGAATCTTTACCTTTACCATGTAAATCCTGCCATAATTGCATTTTATGTTGCTATAATGCTATACAGGGTGTTTCCTAACTACAGTACGAAACTTCAAAGGGTGATACGAAAGGCTGTTTTAAGAAAAAAAGTTCCTATCATTATAAGTCCGGAGTTGCTTCGTTTCTGAGATACTGGGCGTTGAAGTTTAAAAAAAAAACGGTTATAAATATCCTTAAACCGATTTGGTTAAAACTTGGTTCTGTTGTTTAAAGTAATAAGGCGCTTATTTAGCCCTAACTAGATTGAAATTATTAGGTCCAGTGGCATCTCAGTGGGCACCACAGCCAATTATTATTGAGAAGAAGAAGGACGCCACTGCCTTTTTTTTATTTGTTCAGATTAAGCAACTACAAATACAACTTTTTGGTCTCTTGTGTTTTTTTCATATCCGGCTTCTTTTGCGACAAAAAAAAATAAAAATCACTTTAACTCATTCCAAAATCTATCCATGGACAACTTAAAATAACAACCAAAAATAAAAAATAAACAATTTCGACCTTACAGTAAATGAGCAAAATGTCCACTTTCTATTAAATGCACGACTGCAATCGATTTGTCATTGATTGTCTGACGCGTTCAAAAATACCTGGAGTATTCCTGACATTGCAATTGTCAATTATCAATAGTAATATGTTAAGTGCATGTAAAATTGCTGAAAATCATGCATGAAGGTTTGTTGCCCTAGAAACAGCTTGAATGCATTTTTATTGTTATTTACCCTTCGGTCGGGCACTTTTTAAGGTAAATAACAATAAAAATGCATGAAAGCTGTTTCTTTAGGGCAACAAATCTGAGTGCATGATTATCAAGCCATTTTACATGCACGAAATATATTTTTTAGACTATTTCCTGAATCATTTTGATAAATTGACGCGAAATTGTCAAAGCAGAAATTTCAACTTGTTGTGACAGTGACGGTTATTCTCGTAGGTAACCAACAATGAAAAACCAGAAGAGTGCAATTTTCAGCTCAATCGCGACCGAGGGCTGATTTTCACCGAAAATCAAGTGAAAAGCGCATTGTAGTTACAGTATATGAGGGAAATAGTCAATAGTAATATGTTAAGTGCATGTAAAATTGCTGAAAATCATGCATGAAGGTTTGTTGCCCTAGAAACAGCTTGAATGCATTTTTACTGTTATTTACCAAAAAGTGCCCGACCGAAGGGAGGGCACTTTTTAAGGTAAATAACAATAAAAATGCATTCAAGCTGTTTCTTTAGGGCAACAAATCTGAGTGCATGATTATCAAGCCATTTTACATGCACGAAATATATTTTTTAGACTATTTCCTGAATGAAAAACTAGTAAATTGACGCGAAATTGTCAAAGCAGAAATTTCAACTTGTTGTGACAGTGACGGTTATTCTCGTAGGTAACCAACAATGAAAAACCAGAAGAGTGCAATTTTCAGCTCAATCGCGATCGAGGGCTGATTTTCACCGAAAATCAAGTGAAAAGCGCATTGTAGTTACAGTATATGAGGGAAATAGTCTGATTAATTTCAATAATAATCGGGTGTGGTGTCTGAGACGCCACTGGACCTAATAATTTCAATCTGGTTAGGGCTAAATAAGCGCCTTATTACTTTAAATAACCCAACCAAATTTCAACCGAATCGGTTTAAGGATATTTATGACCGTTTTTTTTTTAAACCAACGGCCCTGTATCTCAGAAACGAAGCCACTCCGGACATATTATTATGTTCATAGGAACTTTTTCCTTAAAGCGACCTTACGTATCGCCCTCTATAGTTTCGTACCGTAGTTAGGAAACACCCTGTATATAAATATAACTTATATGCGAATGCCTATGTTCAGCTATATAAATATATGCTTACGCTATCCATAAGTCAGGTTAGTTCAGGTTAGTTGGTCAGGTGACACGTGAAAGGTCATTTTCAAAATTAAAGTACATTCTCAATCGAATACGAAATAACTTCTTTCTTAAGTCTTCATGCATGTGTCTCTAGAAAGGGATATATTAATGTCACTTAGTAATGACGACATCCTAAATGATTTAGCTGTAATAAAGAGTAAATTTGTTGTGTTACTCTTTGGCTGTAACTAGTAATTTTTTTTTTTAATAACTAAGGCAACGACTGAGATCAAGTGGCCAGCATCTTTGTCTGCCCTACTTGCTATATGTTACAATTTTTTTGAAGTTCTTATTTTTTTTATGTATGTCCACGGATGGGGTTTACAAGAGGACAAATGGACTAAAAATTGAAAGATACGAAAAAAGTCACTCTTAATAAACGTTTTTGCTTGTCTAGAAAATACGATTCATCATAAGAAACCGTTTAAAACACATTGTTTTTGCTACCGCAGTACCAAATTATATTGAAGTGCTGAAGGGCAGAATTATCCAGGCTGTCCAATCGATATCTCAGGAAGAAATCAGAAATTCTTTTACTTATATGAGAAAGCAATTAGAAAAATGTGTCGTGTATGGGGGTGGAGTTTTTGAATTATGAAATCGTTATCGTATTTTTTCATGTTAATAAAAATACGTATTATTATTATTATTATTATAATTACTTCATTAAATAAAGACATTGACAACAAGTATCACCTATTCATTATTCAAGTAAAAACGTTTATTAAGAGTGGATTTTTTCGTATCTTTCAAAATAAAGTATATTTACTCTTAAGCAAAATAACATTTTTGCAGTTTTTACCCACCCTGTATAAAAAAATTGAAGTTTCTTATGATGAATCGTATTTTGTAGACAAGAAAAAACGTTTATTAAGAGTGACTTTTTTTCGTATCTTTCAAAATAAAGTATGTTTACTCTTAAGCAAAATGACATTTTTGCAGTTTTTACCCACCCTGTATAAAAAAAATTGAAGTTTCTTATGGTGAATCGTATTTTCTAGACAAGCAAAAACGTTTATTAAGAGTGACTTTTTTTCGTATCTTTCAATTTTTAGTCCATTTGTCCTCTTGTAAACCCCATCCGTGGACATACTGTAAGTCTTGTATATTTTTTTGTAAAAAATTGGGTCAAAATGTTTTTTTTTTAATTTGTTTTTAGGATATTATTGGTAATTTGATCCCAGTCTGCGTCCCTGGTTTTTACGCTATGGGCACATCTCAGTTGCAACATACAGGGTGGTCTAAAAATACCGTTTTGGTTACTTGGAAAATTCCTAAAACTACGTCTTTCTTGCAATGAAACACTCACATATTTTTATTGATTTGAAAAGCTGCTGAAATTTGTTCTTCTTTTCTGTATACTGTCTACCAAACCTATACTTTAATTAGTCAAATTTCTGACCCTGTATACAGAGATCAATTCTAATATATGTAATTACAAGCATATAGGTACATATAGGGCGGATCGAAATAATCAATTTTAGAAATCTAAAACTCCTACACAAGAATAAATATAATAACCAGACGGATTTCTCTGATGAGCGCATCGCCGGCAGTCGTTAACCTTGAAGCGTATTTACCCCGAAATTATCGCCTGAAAATGTCAGTGCCGTCGGTAGCAATACGGGCGAAGGTACGTGCTGTATTATACCTGTCAGCATCCACCCTTAACATGTGCGCAGCCACCCTTAAGCCGGACGGGACCACCACCCCAAGATGCACTTGCTTATGGCTACATGTGTTTATATTATTAGTTATAGGCTAAGTATTTTTAAGGACATAGATTTACGACCTGCCTGGCTGTTTTCGTGATATGTGTTAGAATGTTTATTGGATTTTAGAAAAGGGAGAGGTCTTCCGTCTAGCGTACTGAACGCATGGGCCTTTTTCCTAGACGAGATTATTTTTCTTATAATTTGGATTGTGAAAAATATATATTTTAAAATATCGAGAGTTATTTTCTTACATACCTAATACTTTGCCAGTTTATGTTTTCTTTAGTTTCCGCTGTGTGGTTTCATTGACTTTATGTTAATAGTTTTGTGACATGGAAGAAGAGAAGTGAAAAACAGGTCATGTTTGCAGTTATAGATTGCTCAAATAAACCCTACGATGGTACTACACTGTTTTGGCAGAAATTGCACAACATATGGGAAAATTTTGTATCTATGAATTTAGTAAATTTATTTTATTTCAGAAAAGTTCTGCATATCTTCAAACCAAAATAACATTAATCAAATCCGGTAAAAGTTTTATGATACACGAGGGAGAATCAAAAATTGGAAATTCCGTTCAGAGTAAAGTACCTTCATTTTCCATTTTTAAAAAAATTTTTATTAAGAAATATTGTTTCAATTTCACAGATATACTCAAATATCAAATTTCGCTTGTTTTGGACAAAGAATAGGATTTAATCGGTTTTTCTTAATTACCTTGTATAAAAAGTACATCGCAACCAACGGCGTAGCTATAGCTTCCGCAAGGGGGGGGGGGGGTCCGACACTGTCAGGCGCTGATAAAAGAAAAGTGCGCCGTAGGCGAAAATTTTTTGGGTGCCACGCCCCTTTTTGAATCAAGGTGCTTAGTTTTGAAGTGGGAAAAGTAGAAAACACAACACAAAATCCTCAAGAAAATTACAAAAACAACCCGGTGCGTTTAGGAGGGGGGTTTAATATTTTTACCTATCTTTCAGAGAATTTCTACTTTTGAGCAGTTATTGGAGTCGGAGCTGAATTGACATGGTAATGGTTTAATCAAAAGCTGAATCTACAGTATTATTTGTTTTATATTTGAATCAAAGATTATAATTAGGTTTGGCATCGACTTTGGCCTTCAGTTTGACTTTAAATTAAAAGCTAATATAATCAAAATGGGAACATTAATTTACATTTATTATTATATTAAATCTTTTACGTCTTATTGCTAACTTATCTATAATTTCTTCGGAATCTATTTGCACTGCCAGATCACGATGAGTGCTCATTAGAGCAAGGCCAGTCAGTCTTTCATCTCCTGTTTTATTTATAAGGTAAGTTTTTAACCTCCTCAGAGTGGTCGCAGTGTACACTGGAAGTGTAGCTAAAATGATAAGGAGCTTCTTTGTCAAAGGGAAAAACTGTTCATCGCACTGATCGATAACTTCTATTGCAGTGGCAGGTTTTTGCGCTACAGATTTCCAGTGATTGTGCCAAATCTCGTATTCACTCGGATAGATTCTTTGAATAGAAGAAAGGTTGCCATTGCATATAAGTTTATTATTATTTTAAAAGTTCACTTAAAATTAGCGTGGGGCATCAATGGGGGGGGGGGTTCGGACCCCCTAAACCCCCCCTTATATACGCCACTGATCGCAACCATACAGTACGCAAATTGTTATTCTGTACACTTTGTTGGAGATAACCGTAAAGAGTATATCAAATTAGTTAGTTTTAACAATATTATGGCGCTTTAAAATAAAAACAATTTTTGCTGCACATCGTATTTTATTTTTTGAGGAAACAAAATAATTTTCTAACTTGAACTTGACGTACCTTCTAAAATGTATATTTATACATAAAAGTACGAAATTTTTTTTTATTTAGATTTTAATTGTGATCGTCATAAAAAAAAATTAAAAATTGAAAATATTTTTTGTATGGATTTTATTTGACACGCAAAACGAGGATCAATATAATTTTTATTTAGGGAGAGGAAGGAAAGTCAAAAAGTCTTTCTCCACTGGTTTAATAAAGAGCAATCAAAGGCTCAATTTTATAATAAAAGATTGTCAACATGTTTCGAAGGTAGTGACCTTCATCTTTAGGAGGCAAAATTAGTGTTGCCGTGTTGCTGTTGGTATTAGCAATAAAGAGAAATTATTGGTGGAAGGTTACGTTGATGGAGCTTTAAGATTTGAAATTTAAAAATGTATTAAGCAGTGAACCTAATCAACATACTAAAATCTTAAATCAAAAATTTTAATTAAAAGTAGGTACTTATAAAATGTTTGTCACATTTAGTAGGTTATAAAGAGAGATGATGTTCTTTCCATGAAAGTTTCAAGAAGGGATATACAAAGCTGCCCAGAAGTCCGGAATAAAATTAATATAGCCTTAACCTGTAACTTTTGGGGAAAATGCTCGGACGCGTCAATTTAGTTTTATATATGCTCACATTTTGACGTTGTTCGTTTGTTTTTTTATAGACATTTGGCAAAGATATGACGACATCGATCTTTTTTTAAAATAGAAACATATAGCTTGTGATACATCATTTAAGAGCTAATATCTCGTACAGTATGCTCATAAATTTTGGCGCGATTCTATCAAGCTATTTCAAAATGGCGACTGTTAAAATTTAAAAAAAAATCCCTATTTAAATAAGCGGAAGTGATAAATCATTGATGTTCTTTTTACCTTTCAAGGTAAGAAATTTTCATTGTTTCACGTTCTGACATTTTGTGACATTGTGAACTTGTAAAATTAATTTAGGTATTTCCGAAGTATGATTTTACAATTTTCTAAACAAAAATGGTTTTGTCGGAAAGGCAGCGTATCGAAGTCTTGATATTGTTAGGATGTTGATATAAAATAAGAAGTCAAAGTGAAGTGTGCACTTTATTTAATGCTAAATATCCGGAAAATCAAATTTCACAGGGCACTGTTAGTAAAATATTCCACAAATTTGATGAACATGGCACAGTAAAGGACTTGCCTAGGAATAGACGGCCACGTGTTTTAGGCGACGATGAAAAATTGGATATTGCATTATCTCTGCGGGATAATCCGCATGTTTCAACAGTGTCATTGGCTCAAAATCATGATACATCTAGAGGTACTATTGGAAGTTTTTTGAAAGCAGAAAAATACCACCCTTATAAAGTATGTCTTGTCTAAGAGCATTTAGAAGATGAATATGATAGGCGTTTGCAATATTGCGCAGTAATGATGAGACGGTGTGACGAGAATAATAGGTTTCTACAGAACATATTATTTTCGGATGAAGCTACTTTCTATTTAAACGGGGTGGTTAACAGACATAATTATCGTTTCTGGAGTCGAGAAAATCCACGATGGATATTTGAAGCGCATACTCAGCGGCCCCAGAAAGTAAATGTATAGGCAGATATCATTAATATCCTAATTTTAGGGCCATTCTTTTTGGAAGAAAACCTCACAGCTGAACGGTACCTGGATTTCTTAACCTTCGACTTGAGGCCTGCCCTAGCTGTAATTTTTCCCAACGAAGTAGATCCAGATATACCTAATGAAACAATTTGGTTCCAGCAAAATGGTGCTCCCCGCATTTTGATGTCAATGTGAGAAGATATTTAGATCAAAGATTTCCAGGTCGCTGGATTGGACGACGTTGTACAATTGAATGACCACCGAGGTCCCCAGACTTAACGCCTCCAGACTATTTTCCTTGGGGATATTTAAAAGAAAAAGTTTATCAAAATAGGCAAAATAATATTGAAGATTTGAAAAACAAAATTAGATTGGAGACACATAACATACCGGCTGAAGCCATTCGAAATTCCGTCGACGGATTTTACCATCGTCTGGGAGCATGCCAAGTAGAGGGTGGAGGACATTTCCAGCATTTGCCACGTTAAACCACCTTTTTGTTGTGTTTTGTTTTGCTTCGTTACATTTTTATTTTTTTTTGACAAAGTGAATAACAAATAAACCATAACTATTGTTAAGTCACAATGTCAGAACGTGAAACAATGAAGATTTTTTTACCTTGAAAGGTAAAAAAAAACATCAATGACTTATCAATTCCGCTTATTTAAATAGGGATTTTTTTAAAACTTTTAACAGTCGCCATTTTAAAAGAGCGTGACAGAATCGCGTCAAAATTTATGAGCATACTGTACGAGATATTAGCTTTCAAATGATGTATCACAAGCTGTATGTTTTCATTTAAAGAAAAAATCGATGTCGTCATATCTTTGACAAATGCCTATAAAAAAACAAACGAATAACGTCAAAATATGAGCATATATAAAACTAAATTGACGTGTCCGAGCATTTTCCCCAAAAGTTACCGGTTAAGGCTATATTAATTTTATTCCGGACTTCTGGGCAGCCCTGTATAAATGGAATTGTGTAACATTTCAATTCATATTGTGATATTTGCTTAAAGGCAAGGAAGAGAGATTTTGCTAGAATTTAAGAGTGAATTCATTTTGTTGAAGACTCATTATAAAGGTTTAAAACATATTTGTCAAAATTTTTGGGGGTACCAAGGACCTAAGGCCTCATCACCCGTAATTAAGTAAGTCTCATTTTTGGAGAGAATTAATCAATCAAGATTGATCAGAAAATTAAAACTTTTTAAAAAACACAAAATTTTTAATTTGTATACCCTTAAAGATGGAAACAGGGAGACAAACACAATTAAAATTTTTTTATTTTTTTTTTTTAATTCTGTTTTTCTGTAGATCCTCACTTCAGTACCCCCAAAAATTTTGACAAATATGTTTTAAGCCTTTATAATGAGTCGTCAACAAAATGAATTCACTCTTAAATTCCAACAAAATCTCTCTTCCTTGCCTTTAAACAAATGTCACGATATGAATTGAAATGTCCCACAATTCCATTTATATATCCCTTCTTGAAACTTTCATGGAAAGAACATCATCTTTCTTTATAACCTACTAAATGTGACAAACATACTACGTAACGTACTTTTAATTAAAATTATTGATTTAAGATTTCAGTATGCTGATTACGTGCACTGCTTAATACATTTTCAAATTTCAAATCTTAAAGCTCCATCAACGTCACCTTCCACCAATAATTTCTCTCTATTGCTAATGCCACCAACAACACCAATTTTGTCTCCTGAAGGTAAAGGTCACTTCACACCTTCGAAACATGTATTTTTTGTTATAAGATTGAGCCTTTGATTGCTCTTTATTAAACCAGTGGAGAAAGACTTCTTGACTTTCTTTCCTCTCCCTATATTTTAACTCCACTTTGAGAATGGACTATTTCTTTAAATTAATTTTTGTTTATCAAATAAATTTTGAGGATAATCAAACTCAAAAATAGAAAACGAAAAATATTAATAATTAAGACTATTTACATTAATAATAATTATAACTTTATACTTATTTCTACATCTCCTCCTCCATTTTTTACACATTTACACAACTACGTTTCCTACAGAAGTTGGGTTATTTCTAGCGATACATCGTCTAATAGTATTTTCTAGATGGTCCAAATTTCTAAAAGGCCGATATTTATACATTTCGCTTTTTACGTAACCCTAGAAAAAGAAGTCTAGACGAGTAATATCTTGCAGGCCAGGGATTTTCTGAAACCCGAAGAAAGGAGAGCAGGTTGCAATTGGTGCAATGTTCGTGAAGACACTATACATACATACGTACATACAAATATATCAAGGCATCTTTTATCGTACTCTTGTGTATCCATTTGGATACGCAGGCCTTTTATTTGGATACCCAGTAAACATGAAATGGATACGGAAATGAAAATGCAAAATGCATAAATACAAAAAAGAATCAACTACCGAGAAAAAATAATGTTTAATTTAAAAACGTAAAACAAAATCAAAATTAAAAATAAACTCTTTTTGGTCTAATACAAAAACATAACATACTACGATTAAGACTGGAAATCTAACTAAATAGGACACTCTTTGGTATTATTCAGCAGGAAAAAAGTGAATTATTAAAATGTGTTCCACTTTTAAAATAAACTATAAATAGGTATAATGATTTAGATAGTTAAGCAGACTAGGTACCAGGTACATAAAAATAAAAAATACCACAAATCAAAAGGAACTCGTTACGTACTCATTGTCATTGAAAAAGGAACTTCATTAAATAGATAATAGTTTAGGATCATCTTTAAAAAATGTCCTAATAAGATCTCTAGTTTTGTATATTTCAAGAGTTGGCTCTCTAAACCTACGTTCTTTTTTCTTTAAAAACTCCGCGACTGCCGGTCTTGGATCAAAATTGGCTGTTCCAACTCCATTCAATGACAATAAGAGGCGATCATTCATTGTATCTTCATTTAATGAAATTCTTCCTGGCGTTTTTATTTTGTTGTAATGGGAAATAATACTCTCAGTAGTCATTGAATGAGGACTCATTAGCAACAACGAGACTAAAAGCTTTTGTAATATACCCTTAGTGCAAACTATAAGTTTTCTTAATTTATTAGCATGTCTGGTGCCTTCATCGGGAATATCAATGTCTGGAATTTCTTGAATTAAAGGCAAGCAATCACACACGGAAGTCGCAAATTTGGACACTTTCTCTGAACCGAAGAGATTCTCAACTAATGGTCGGCCTGCGGATATCATTTCAGCTTCAGATTTGGCACCAATAAGGGTTATCATATTTTTAATTGTTTAATCTTCTTCAAGGTTGAGTCTAATATTAAGAAAATTTTTAAAGGACAACACAACTTCCTGACCAATTTCGCCTACCCGTTGTAACGTATGCATTAGATGTACTACGCGTACTTTTGTTGGTCACTGCTGAGGTCGACGCCTCTGAAGAATTTTGATTACAATCATGGTCAATATCAGCTAGTACCTGTTCTTCCTTACCTCCTGGCCAAGGACCAGTAGCCATGCAGCATATCCAATTTTCTCATAGCTGCATCTCTAGCAGAATGTACGGTTTTTTATTAAATTCATAAAAATTCGTGTAATGTGAAAAAAAAAATGAAAATATTTTATTTTTTGTCAATCAAAAAGTCTCATGCGTATTTTACCCAAAAAAGGGCGTGGCACCCAAAAAAGGGAGCCTCTTCGGCGCACTGATGGATACGCAGTAAAAAATCACTAAAAGATGCTACACTGATAAAATTAATTATTTGAGTTAAAAAAATTTACCGTTGACTCAAATAAATATTTGTTTCCTATTAGCCAAACAAATATGTATTTGAAAAATACCAAGGGATTATTTGCCTCAATTAGTATCATCTGATTTGATACAAATTACTTTTTATTTGGAACTTATCACTAAATACAAAATTCAAGCAAATATTTATTTCCTTAACACTAACCTAACTTAAATAAGCCGTTTCAATGACTTAAGGTAAATAGGTTAAAAGTTAAGTTAACAAAATGTTTATTTGATTGATATTTATATATATTTCATCAAGTACATATTTATTTTACTTTTGTTTTACATGTATTTGCCGTAACAACAACGTTATTTAATTAAACAAATTAAGTGATTTGATTTAAATAAACCGGTGATTTCCATCAAAGTGATTGTTTTTTTATTCAAGTACATAATTGTTTAACTTGTCTTTTATATTTATTTCGATCAAATATAAATTTATTTGGTTTAAATACCTTTTTTTAATTTTCAATAGATCAGAATGTTCATTCAAATTAGTTCTTATTTTATCCAAGTACGTGTTTATATAGACGTCACATAAAAATAAGAAATATTGAAATGTTGCTATTGAATATGGTTTAATCAGTACCTATACCATAATAATCACAAACCTTATCAAATTGTTTATAGTGTTCAAATAATAAGGCAAACCAACAGAAAAAAACACATTTTTGCCGAAAATAAAGGTTATGACAAATTACGCGCACGCGCACAACTATTTTTACATAAAAATAACATAAAAATTAAAAGATAACCATCTCTTATTTTATTTCTTATTTTTATGTTATGTTATGTGTTTCTATAAACGTCTTATGGCAGATCTGTAGATTCAACTCTTATTTTATTTTTATGTTATGTTATCTTGCTGTATAAACCGACCATTAGTTGTTGTTCCCCTTAAAATATACGTCAATAAAACATTATAGAGAAGTTAATAACTTTGATAAAAAATTAAATAAAGTCAAATTTGCAAATATTAGGTACAATAATTATTAATATTATATTAATTATATTATATTTTTTACGTTAGGAGGTTTGATAGGTATTGAATTATGGTGAAAATTGAGAAAAACTGTCTTATTTGTAACCTAGGTAGCCATGATTTATAAATACCTGGCTACATTTTTCTAAAAAGATTTTGTGTTCGAAATTTCAAATTAGGTATTACAAGTATCTTTTCTTTGCCTCTTATCTTACTTTTTTAACTCGTTTCATGCGTAACTAAAATATTCAAATATAGTTTCCTACCTTAAACAGTATCTAACAGATGAGATATATACCCCTCGATATACCCCAATCTTCTAAATAATTATTCATATTACGTTTATTTCCCATATCTTCGTTTTAATTTTTGATGGAACCACTAACTTCTGTGCCACTAACAAAGAAGATTTCACTCTCACTCATAAATTTCTACAAGACAAAATCGAACACCAATGACCAAAACGCGATGATCAGGCCACTTTTGTATAACCAATCAAATTACTCAAAGCCCAAAGTAGGCGACAGGAGTTCATTTAAATACTTAATTATTAGTTTGGATGACCAAATTATTTGAAAACTTCGGCCATGAATGATTTAAATTAAAGTTAAAGGTATTTAGTTCTTAACTTGAAATGTACTTCGATTAAATAATTAGTTATTTGTAAATATTTGGTTGTTTTATTTTAACGATTTAATGTAAATACATAATTATTTAGTTTAAATGACCTAGACATTTAAATAGTTCTCTATTGGGTGATTTAACTAGCGATTAACGGTATTTAGTTCCTAAAAAAAAATTAGTTCGATTAAATAATTAGTTATTTAGATTTTGTTATTTTAGTGGTTTTTTGGTAAGATATTTGTTTGAAGGGTTCTATGATTTGACACAAATCAATCAACATTCAAATAACTCTGCAAATAAAACGAAATACTCTCATTTATTTCAGTTAAATCAAATTTAGTTAATTAAAATCAAATTTATTTATTACCAATAATTATTCACCAAATAAATCAGATTATTTGATTAAGGGAGCACAGTTTTATCAGTGTATGAAATATATTTGAAAGTTATGGCACTATGGCAGTCATAAGATCATAGCAACTATACGACAATTTTTTACGCAAGCGACATGGTTAAAAAGTAATGCAAGCAATGTATATAAATGTATGCAGGGACATGCAATGCAATGAAAATGCGAGCAATGCAATATAGCGCAATGCCATCCAATGCGAAAATTTAGCGATGTGTAATGTTTTTAAAGCAATGTAATAATGAGTATGAGTGTATAAAGTTGATTTCAGCGGTTTACCCCTCGATTTAAATACATTTTCACAACAAATTTTCACATTTTTTTTACCAAAAAACGCGCCTATGAAGCTGAGCTGTTTATCGAAATCCTAGGTCCCTTGCTGTCGGCATCGACCACAAAAGGATTATCTGCAAGAAATTCTTTTGGTTATTATATTTATTCTTTCGACACCTATATGCGGAAAAGTGGCCCGCTGGTAAGTTATTAAACATGGTAAAATTTGAATTCAATCGATTAATGTTTACCGATACCCCCACGACTTCAAAGTTGAATGCCGCGGAGCTGATGCCGCTGGGCGGCTTAATTTGTTTCAGTCGCGAGTTGTCGTCCTTTCCGTGTAGTTTACGCGTTACAGATTGCAGACAATTGTGTTAGAACGTGTTAAAACTTGTTGGACCATATTTATATGCACTGAAGGTTTCACAAAGCGTTTGGTTCGTTGACGTTAGCATAAATTTGTGCATTTTGCTGGTGCTGGTAAGTACCTAGACTACCTAGACCTAGAGTTTAAAATGCCTAAAACGAGAACCGAAACTATGTGTCCCGTATTTGGTGCACCTTTAAAATTTATGGTGGATTTATACAGACAAATAACATAAAATAGAAATAAAATAATAATTAAATAAAAGTAATGATGCAAGGGGCGAATATTACCATCAGAAATTACGGAATATTACGTAAATTACGGTAAAATTATTGTCGAGTTGGGTAACGTTCCTTCGTTACGGCAAGTCGGCAAAGAAACTTATAGCTAAGTTTCTTTGATATTACCACAGATCTATATACCTAGCTTTGCGTAGCTATACAGTGTGTGTATAAAGTCTGGAAACGGCTTAATAGCATCACAATTTATTGGCCGATTTAAACCAAATTTGGTACAGTTGTGTAAGAGGATCTAACGCGCCGAATGACGATATTGGCGTTGTTGCCAGCTTTTTAGTTTATCTGGAATTCGAACAAATTTTATATTTTTAAATGTAACACCCTATATATTTTTCCATATAAAGTTTTTACTTTAAATTTGTTACACTTTTGGTATAACATACTTTGTTCCTAATATCAGCAGTTTTCGAAATAATGGGTACTTACAATTTAGAAAAAATTAATTTTTTTATTTTAAATGTTCAAACTGTTTTCCCTGTACAGCTTGGCAGTGTGCTAATTGAAAATAAAATTTTTCAATTGTGTTTTAAATCATTTCTGGCGTTATTAATTCAAATTCGTCTAAAATTCGAAGCTGCAGATCGGCCAAATCTTGAGGTTTTGTGGTATAAACTCTGTTCTTCAAGTGTCCCCATAAAAGTAGTCGTAGGCGACAAGTCAGCAAGTCAGGGGACCTAGGTGGCCACTCGATTGTACCCCTCTACCGATCCACCTATTCGAAAAAGTGTTGTTCAAAAATTCGCGCACGTTTCGACCAAAATCGGGAGGAGCTCCATCCTGTTGGAAGAATATCCTTGCATAATTTGGACCCATCACATTTCGTATAGTAGGCACTATTTGCGTTTCCAAGAGCTCAAGGTAAAGTTGTGATGTCAAATTTCCATCAATATAAAATGGACCGATCTTGTGGTTACCCAGAAGCACAGCAGCACAGCCCACACATTCAATTTTCCAGGGCGTTGTGTATGACCTTCTCTCATCCAGTGTCCAGTGGGGATGTTCATTTGCCCAAAACCTACAGTTGTGTCTATTGACTTTACCATTTAACATAAATGTTGCTTCGTCCGAAAATACTATAAATTTGAAAAACTGGTTTTTGTCAAACCTTGACATCATGATATCACAAAATTCAGTTCTTCGCTCATAATAATCTTTTGATAACTCTTGAACTACATGTATTTTGAAAGGGTGATATTTATGTTTTATTAAAACATTATGGACGGATTTGAAGCAGACGTCACTTACTTGAGAAATTCTTCTTAATGAAGAAACATGTTGTAAAATTTCTAAACTTTTCTCTTCATCTACTACTGCTGGTCGTCCTGATCGTCGCCTTTCTCTACAGTTTCCAGTTTCTTCGAACCGTCGGCGTCGGTCAGTTTTTAGAACAGTTGCTTTTGAAATTGGATTTCGGTTTGGAAATGCGTCATTAAATAGATTTTTAACCTCTTCGTAAGACCTGACCCTATCGCCATATCCTCTCATCATAAGAATTGTTATTCCTTCACTTTCAGGTAAAGACATTTTTGCATGTACAGCTTTTATGACTTTACATCAAAACTGAACTGGTCTTTTATTTATTAATAAATAAAACACAATTTGTTGATATTTTTAAAATTCGTCGTTATTTCGAAAACTACTGATATTAGGAAGAAAGTATGTTATACCAAAAATGTAACAAGTTTAAAGTAAAAACTGTAAATGAAAAAATATACAGGGTGTTACATTTAAAAATATAAAATTTGTTCGGATTCCAGGCAAACTAAAAAGTTGCCAACAACGCCAATATCGTCATTCGGTGCGTCAGATCCTCTCACACAACTGTACCAAATTTGGTTTAAATCGGCTAATAAATTGTGATGTTATTAAGCCGTTTCCAGACTACATACACACACTGTATATCTGTGATATTACCGAGGATATTACTAATATTAGTGTAACTTTACAATTTTTTGAATACATACACACACTGTATATCTGTGATATTACCGAGGATATTAGATACTAATATTAGTGTAACTTTACAATTTTTTGAATACGCAGGCGGGATGCCCCTATCTCTACTTGCAGTTCAGCGAATTAACTATACCTACTCGAGGAAAGAATAATATTGAATTAAAGAATAATTATTTAGGAATAATTACCATGATATTTTCTTATGCATTCCGCAGCACTCCAATGTGGCTTACATACCAGCTCCTTAGTAAACTCTTGACATTGAACTATAAAATGAGAAAATTTAATTTGTATCACTTAACTATTAAATATCAAACTCAATGCTTTAACGTAAAACTTATTCTTTTTCTAATTATTCGATGTTTTGTTTTTATTATTTCTTGTATAATGAAAAGCTTAGATAAAGTTAATTTTATTTTTAGTTTTTAATAAATTCGATGGGCTATACAAAATGCAAAATACAAATATTGGGTTGCAGTTTAAACATATTACAGTAGAGTCTCGATATAGTGAACTAATTAATGAACGGCTTTATCACTTCACCGAGGTCGTTCACTATTTAGAGTGCGGATAAAAATATACAACACGGATACCTACAACGTGTTTATTACTGAATAACTGAATATTTTAAGTTATAAAAGTTACCTATAAAATAGGTACATACCTATTTTCACATTAAAAAAAAATAGTATGTATACAGTGTGTCTACTTAAGTTGGCTACATATGGGAAACTTTTTTATTATTAATTTTACGAAAAAAAGTTATCCTTGATAAAAAAGTTCTGCATGGTCCAAAACCTAAAACGCAATCATCACATATTAAATTTTCCCAAGTTTATACGAGGGGTGTAACAAAATATGAATTTTGCTCAAGAGTAAAGTACCTTTATTTTTGACGATATCGAAAACTGTAATTATGAAAAGTTGTTCGGAATGAAAAACTATATTTTAATATGAAATTACATCTTTCTACTTAAGATTTTTTTTTATTCTTACAAAATTTCTCAAATTACCGATACAGAACATTTATCTTTTTTATTTATTAAAAGCATGATAACCTTTCCGTTTTGTTCAGAAGGTAATAAGTAAATTTAATTAATTAATCAATACACCATTGAAATTAAATGAAACATTTAATCTAGGATGCACTGACAAGAATTGTTTGACAGTAACTTCAAAAAATCAGTTGTATTTATAAAATTTAGTAGAAATGCCAGCAACGTTAAGTACTCAAGATAAAATTGAAATTGTGTTAATTGTGGGTGACAATTATAAAACAAATCGAGAAGCTGCAGACATTTTTAATACCCGACACCCACAGAAAAATCTTTACTATACCACAGTAAGGAAATTATTAAACAAATTTAAGATTTTTGGAGATGTAAGAAATAAGTTTAGCAACAAACGCCAAAAACGGGTCGCCAGTGATGACATGGAATTTGATATAATTCTCTCAGCAATTGACCATCCTAAAAATTCCTTGCGAACACGGGCAGCTTCGATACCGAATTCTATAAGCAAAGATACGGTTTCAAAAATTCTAAAAAAAACAAGTTGCACCCATACAAGCCCCAATTTATTCATACGTTAAGACCAGGAGATCATGATAGACGCTTTGAATTCTGTTGTGATATCCAAGGAATGTTAGAAGACAATCCATTTATGGGAAGACATATTATTTTTTCGGATGAAGCAACATTTACATCAAATGGAACAATCTCTACCCAAAATTGCCGTTGGTGGAGTGATACTAATCCAAATTTTACCATCGAAATTCGGGACCAGTATGCATTGAAAACAAACGTGTGGTGTGGAATTTATGGAAATACAATAATTGGACCTTTTTTTTTCATGAATCTTTGAATACAGACCGTTATCTACATTTTTTAGAGAATGAATTAGACAATTTTCTTGACAACGATCCCCTCCTTCAACGTCAACAGATATGGTTCCAACAGGATGGTGCCCCTTGGTTAGATGTAAGGCAATACCTTGAAAATCGTTTTAATGGAAGACTTATACATCGGTTTTCGGAAATTTCTTGGCCACCTCGGTCTCCAGATTTGACCCCACTCGATTTTTTCTTGTGGGTTACCTAAAACAAAAGGTGTATCTTCAAAGACCATTTACAGATGTTGCCCATTTGGAAAGAGTCATTACAGGATCGGTTCAGAGTATTACTCCGGCTATGGTTAGAAGAGTATTGAAAACATTTTGCGATAGAACAATTACCTGTATTGACAGAGAAGGCGGATATGTTGAGGCGTTTGTGAATTGAGGAAGTTAATAATGTTCGTTAAAATTATTACAACAAAATGAATTATTATGGTATTATTCATTTAAATGCATCGCTAAAATGTTACAAGACAGGCATTAAGTCATTGAAAAGTTATCAAGTGTTAAAAAAAAATAAGAGATTACTGTTTATTATTAATTATTGATACAATTTCGGAAATTTTTTTAAAAATGTTTAATTTGTAGTATGTCAACTTAGTCATCAATTAATTATAAGTTTGGAAAGAGTAAAAAATAAGTTGAGGTAGATGGATCTGATTACATTGTACCTGAACGATTTTTTATTTTAATGGTGTATTAATTAAATTTTTAGAAATAAATTTTGTTTTGTTAGAATTTACTTATTATTTTATAAATGACACGGAAAGGTTATCATGTTTTTAATAAATAAAAAAGATAAATGTTCTGTATCGGTAATTTGAGAAATTTTGGAAAAATAAAAAAAAATCTTAAGTAGACAGATGTAATTTCATATTAAAATATAGTTTTTCATTCCGAACAACTTTTTATAATTACAGTCTTCGATATCGTCAAAAATAAAGGTACTTTAATCTTGAGCAAAATTCATATTTTTTTACACCCCTCGTATACACTTGGAAAAATTTAATATGTGATGATTGCGTTTTAGGTTTTAGACCATGCAGAACTTTTTATGAAGAATAACTTTTTTTAGTAAAATTAATAATAAAAAAGTTTCCCATATGTAGCCAACTTAAGTAGACACACTGTATGTATGTAGTAGAAATATGTACCGGGTGTCCAAATAAGAAAGGACGCCGGCTATATCTCAGGATCTATTAGTCCCAGAGCTTTCAGGAAAAAATTTTTTGTGCAAAATAGGCCATAAATAATTGTTGAAAATAATTTTTAAGTTTGGTAGTCGTCCGCTAGGGGGCGCAACGAATACTCGAAAACATAATTCTGTGCTTATCTCCAAAAAGACATACTAAGGGTATCCTAAAAACACTTATTTGAAATCTTGATGAGATTATGAAAAAATTTAGTTTGGGACTTTTTGCCATTACTCTTCAAATAAGGGGTGGGGGAAGGTTCAAACATGCTATTAACAAATGTCTTACAACTTTTTGTTTTTTAATCGATTTCAATGATTTTGGCATCATTTAAAAGAGCTTTTCTTGTTTAATAAAATTCATAATGAAAATAACAAAATTAAATGATTTTGTCGCCGCTATTTTAAGAGGTCGACAATTTTCTCAATTTCCTAGGAAATTTCAAATGTAATGAGGTATTTTTTTACATTTAGATGGAAAGAGGATAAAAAAATAAGGAATTTAGTAAAAACCGCAAGGCGATATCTTAATCCTATCCCAAGATATACAAGAATATTTTGGGAAAAAACCTTTTGCCTTGCGTTTTGGGTAAGTAGGCCTGGAAATGCAAATATTAAACAAAACATCTGTAGTTGTCACTAAGGCTTATTTATATTATTATATTTATTGTTGTGGTATTGCAATTAAGCTTAAAACAATGAGAATTCCGAATGAAATAATATTTAATATGCTAGCCGTTTATTTTGAATGCTACCAGAACTCAACAATAGCATCAAGAATATACGCGATGAGGTATCCTGGACAGAGACGATATAATAACAGAACCTTTACAAGATTGGTCTAACGGATACGAGAAAATGACAGTACCATATTTAACATAAAAACAAAATTAAACACACAAGATTTGGGACTAAAATTACATATGTAAAAAAAAATCAGCTAATGTCTTTCAAGATGTTCAAAATGTCCACCATCCCGTTACATTAACAGCGGCTTCCACTTCGGCAATAGATATGCTTCTAATGGCATTTCTGATCCTTGCGATCATAATATCTTATATCTTCCCTTGTAGTGGGCCTTGTTTGATATACGATGTCCTTTGGTCTGCCCCATAAATAAAAATTCAAACAAGTTAAGTCGGGGGATCGTAGTGGCCAAGGAAATAAGCTGCCCCGACACACACAATGTCACAATCATCTACGCACTTCATTTTTCCGGTATCTTTGCAAACTTTTCTTTTAAAATATCCTTTTAGCATAATATCTCGTACCATCGATAATGGAACTTTCGTCATTTCACTGGTATTTTTAATGGCAATTACTTTAGGGTGGCCGCTCTTTAATAACGATTCACATACATTTTTCACGATCACTTTGGCGTCAGAAGATAAATACTTCCTGGAATGTTTAGGGTAGCTAGATATCGCATTAGCTGAAGATTCCCAAGGTCTCCACATACTTTTAATATTAACTTGTTGCACACTGTTTCAAAGGAAAATGGATAGGTACTAATCTATTTCGAATATTATGTTTACTATTTATACAGGGTCGTTGGTATGTATGGAAACGGTCGATTATTTCTTAAAGTACAACAGCTAGCAAAAAATATTTGAGACAAAACTTTTAGGGTTTTTTATAGTCTATTAGAATTTTAAAAAGTTTTTTTAATGGAATACCCTATATGTTAGAATATTTCTGGATTTTGCATAAAATTACAATTATTTTTTATTAAGGGCATTATAAGTCTAAACCTAACAGTTTCCGAGAAATTAAGTTTTGAAAAATGACATTTTTGAATTTTGACAGCTTCTAGCTTTCTGACGGTACGTCTTAGAGTAAAACGGCTTACATGTCCCTATCTTAGTTTTTAACTCTTTTTCTAAAAGTGTCAACTTCCGGTTAAACCGGATGTAGGTCAAAAGCCAGAAATATAGTACTTCCGGTTTAACCGGAAGTTGTTTTTTTCGGAAAGATAATAAAAAAGTAAGATAGGGGCATGTAAGCCGTTTTGCTCTATAGCGTACCGTTAGAAAGCTAGGAGCTGTCAATAGTCGATATCTCGGAAGCTATTAGGTTTAGACTTATAATGCACTTATTAAAATATAATTGTAATTTTATGTTAAATCCAAAAATATTCTAAGATATAGGGTGTCCTATTAAAAAAAAATAACTTTATTCCTCTACGGCTTTCTGACTCATCCTGTATACATATTTTTTTTTATTCTAATAGGCTTTACAAAACCATAAAACTTTTGTCTTTAATATTTTTTGCTAGCTGTTTTACTTTCAGAAATAATCGACCGTTTCCCTACATACCAACGACCCTGTATAAGCTATATAAACAGGCACCTGTAACTAAAACGTTTTGAGAAATATCCTAATAATTAATTTGTTTCTAGAAAACCTTAATTAGGCAGTTTATTAATTTTGATGACAAATCAAGTAATGAATCTATCTATTATTATTATAAACTGGCATTAAAAATAAATGTGGGTTAATACGTCTCTGCGAAAGCGAAAGCCGAGTTTATGAGGGGTTTTATTGCAGTCATTAAGCCAAACGAAATATGTTGAGAAGTACTTTACACCAAAACGGTATACCGTAGGTATGTCAGTACAGATTCAAGACCAACGTGAATCGTTTCCTGCGCACACGCACCGCTCCCAGAGCGCCATAAAGGATTTATCCTGCAGTGCTGTGCCTTATCATAAAAAAAAAGTACTGATTTTTTCACTTCTATATTTGTCAAGATCTATTAGATACCTAGTGCCGCCTTCAAAAAAATAATATCTTGTCTATCCAGTAAGATTGACTTTCAGTTGTGTTTTTCCCAAGAAAACTTTAATTTATGTAAAATTTGCCACAATTTTTGTCTTCCTAGGTTGGGTAAATTCTCATCTTCTCTTATAACATCATACCTTCTCTTATAATATACCCACCAAGCTTTCGATGACACGTTGAAAACTAAACTGTTGGAAATATTCTATGAAATATTGCGATTTTACGATTAATGACCCTTCGCTGTTCTGTCAAACTGTCAACCATTAAGAAATAGAGTATAATATTATAAAAAATGAATTTATAAAACTAACTTACCAAAAGAATAGAGCCCCACAATAACGAAAATAACGAAACATTTCATTTTTCGGTTGTTCTTTGAATAAATCCAATCAGATTATTAAAATATAACTTAGTTAATTGCCGGCTGATATATCGTCATGCAAAAAATATTAATTTATTTCATTCGATAAGAAAAAATAAAGCATACAAACTGAACAATGCATTTGAAATAAAAACCACAGTTAATGAATTTTATAACAGAACATAAATAATTTAATTTATTTTATAATTAAACATATTGTGACAATGCAATACCAAAACCCATACAGTTAGTACAGGGTCATCCAGCCAGGGGCCAACAGGGGCCTATTTTTTGAGTTTCCCTGTATTTTTATTAAAACCAATATATCCATCTTGTTTATGTTTTACCGTAGAATCTAAAATTGCCATTTAAAAAGCGACTTGGCTTGAAACAAAAGAACTGTGGCGTAGAGTTGTTGTTTTTTTTTTTTAATGGAACACCTTTTATATTTTTGGGAAGGTCTTTCTTTCCTGATTCCAAAAATATATAACTAAAACAGTTTTTAAGATATGAGCGATCAAATTTCTTGGAAAAGAAAACCATTTAAATAATATTAATAATATTTATAATGTGTATAACAATGATAATATAATAATTAATAATTTAAATGTTCAATGTGACCCCCATTATTATTTTAAAAGAGGGCCCGATAGCCCCTTTTCAGTCGGTCGAGACTTGCTGTTAAAACATGATTTTCTCTCAATTTCATTGGTAATTTGGATCTTTATTTCTTCGATTTTTTGCATCTATGGCGGTACACATTTTTTAAATGGTCCCATAGAAATGTGTCCATTATTGTTATATCGGGGATATTTGGTGGCCACCTCATACTCCCATTACGACCAATCTAGTCGCTGTATCGATAGTTCAAAAATTCACATCACAAACTGCACGAGGTGGTGCTCCATCTTGTTGCTAAATAAGATTTTGATATGCCATTAGCATTAGCGGTAAATCGTCCAAGGGATTTTCGACTTCATTTTGAAGAAATTGTGGATGTCGTTGACCAATTAACGACCCATTAGAAGAAATCGGCCCAATTATTTTATTGTTTACTATATGGTTCTACCTTGATATTTGAGTTTACCTGAGACAAATAATAGTGCACGTTGTGTCGATTATACATTCCTGATGTTCTAGACAGGATTCCTGTCTTGTTCTCTTATAACCATTTATGCAACAAATTGAAACCGAAGTTTCTTTCGGTTTGCCCTCAGGTGAATTCGAAACGGAATTAATCTATGTCGATTTAAAGTTCTTTGAACGATACCACAACTCACTATGTTTCTTCTTGGACCATACAGGATATCTCTAACCGCTTCCTCTAAAGAATTCATTAGAGCTAATAGAGACAAACTATGTATTTTTGGAATCAGGAAAAAAAGACCTTTCCAAAAATAAAAAATATATAGGGTGTTCCATTAAAACTCTACGCCACAGTTCCTTTGTTTTAAGTCAAGTCGGTCAGTAAATGACAATTTTAGATTTTGCGGTAAACATAAACAAGATGGCCAAGATGGCTATATTGATTTTAATAAAAATACAGGGAATCTCAAAAAATAGGTCCCTGTTTAGTCCTGGTTGGATGACCCTGTACATTTCATATGGTTACCTTAGGGTTTAACATGGTAGGTAACATTTGAGTCCCGTTTTGGGCACCTATAGCACCCTTTAGAACTAAAGAGTTCAAACTTAAAATCAATAAGATTTAGGGTGGTACGTACTAATTTGTATTTTGATGATGGTAGCGTTGAATTTTGATCAGCTTTTGCATTAATCGTTTGCAAGCAGTATTTTGTCTACTGTTTTTTGTTGTTTACATTGAGTTTATTGAAATTTCAACACTTGAAAGTTAAGCGTGTCCGTGGCTGCATTGGCATAAAAATAAGGAAGCTAATATCCTTTGGCTTACACTGTATATTCATATTTTTATTTACATTGATGTCTAATACTAATAGAACTAAAAAAATTGTTTTTTCTTTGTGATGTCACTCAACTTCTCTGTTACTGTGTTTCTTCTTCTTCTTCTTAATAATGGATGATGTTTTTTGAATAAAGGTCTTGTAGCTGCCATTAAACAGGTTGAAGATTCTTTCTTTGAGAGTGTCCTTGATTTCGTCTTCTATGATTGGCTGATTAAGTAAATCCGTGTCGTCGTGTGACAGTAAGTGATCTACAACAAATATTTTAAGTAAATACAACTACCTACCAGTCCTACCACCCTAGCAGTGACGGCTCGTCAGAAATTTTATTTTTAATTAAGAATGTCTAAATTCTCTATTATTGTCATGGCTATAATCCGCCTGACTATAATCCGAGACAAACACGCGTTGGACCGTCTTCAGTCTTTATAATACTGTACAGAAAGAGGTTACATGAGGTTCGCACGCGGTGACGGATATTTTAGATGGTATTTCGGGCCACTAATCCATTGGCTCAACGCGTCTGCTATGTAATTCATTTACCGCTTGAGGGGGCTGTCTACGTACGCGCTGTCTTCGTATTTCTAGTTTTTCAACTTGTGTAAAATCTCAAAATTAGGTAGTTTGATTCAAAGACAATGAATAAAATGAGTAATTTATTAGTTGTTAAGTCTTTTTTACCATATATGCTCTCGAGGACAAAAATGTGTATAAAGGAACTGGATATATGAAATATAATGCTTCTTGCTTAGACTTAAAACATTTTTGTGATATCGTTTTTGTGTTCATGTTGTGTCCAATGGTCAATGAATGGTTCAATAAAAGATTTTCGTATTTTTTTTTTTAATAAAATGGTGAATGCGTCAAACCTTAGAACGGTGGTATACGAGCGGGAACGGTGAAGACGAGCGGAACGGCGGCGAAAAGTTTTATAAATCCACCTTAAAAAGTAGAATTTTCTTTATTAAAAATTAAATTAAATTTTATGATTGTTAAGAAAAACAAGTTGATTATTGCGAAAAAATGAATTGTCGGATTTAAAATTTAATTGAATCCTCTTGTAGAAGAGAAAACGTGGCAATGAGAATGTAAAATTTATTTTGGCGTATAAGGTATACTCTTTTCAATAGAATCAGAAAGTAGTAAGAACGAAAACTAAAAAATTCGTGTATACCAAATATCTTCGGAACTATTTAAAATTGAAAGTTGAAAAAATAATTCATACTTTCAGTGGAGTCAATGTAATATGAAATAAAACAATGCAGTCTTCCTCCACAGTTTAATTTTTAACATAAAAATTATTAGATTCCCGACATGTTTCGAGCACTTAAGTACTCATCTTCAGGGGATACTGAAAGGATAATATAAATTTGAGAATGAAAAGATAAAGATAAAAAAGGACTTACCCAACATCGAGTTTAACTTCGAAATAATAAGTTGTCTCAAATAAATGAGTACAACAGAAAGGCTGGAGACTTGGTGCATTAAATGGTTAAATAAATTGAATGAGAAGTAAAGTTAAGATTAAGTTTTGTAATATAAATAAGTGTAACATATTTAAGTATGATAATAGAAGATTATGACATCTGAAGGTAATTAAAGGAAAATTTGTTTAAAAATTAAGAATCATGAGCTTGAATGGTTAAGTTTAGAGGAGTAACACATATTATGTTAAGTTAAGTTTTCATTTTTATTTTATCAAATCATAGGTTTTATTTTAAGAGAAAAAAAAATTTTTATATTATAAGAATTGTGTAAAAACTAATGATTTTTTTTTTTATTAAATGAGGGGTTTGTCTAATTTAACTTATGTGATAATACGGGGCTTTGCCCCATATTTTAGAAGGATGATAAAACATAATCATTCTTTTCAGAAAGGTTTTTTAAAAATATGAAAAAAACTTTTTTAAAATTTCAAAAACTTTCAAAAGTTAAAAAATTCAATATAACCTTAGTGCGAACACAACCGCGGTACTTCCGCAAAACGTGGGAAATGAAAAGAGGTTAAAATTTAAAAATCAAGTCATGCAATCCAGTATTACCATAAGAGATGTCAAAATTAAGATTGATTTAAAATTGTTTAAATTTGAAAACATAACGTTGCGCAGGACATTTTGTAATTTATTCGTCTCTGTATGTCCTGAGGTTTACTAGATCCCTGTAGTGGCTGCAGAAGCACAAAACTTTTAAACTAAAGAACCAAAACCATCAGCTAATACATTTTAAATCGTATTTTAATAATTATAGTTTATCGACACCTGAACTATACTAATTCTACACCAAATGCCTTAAATATACAACCGAGTATACTATTAATAGACGCAATGAACGGTAGGCGCAATAAACCATAGGCACGATCAAGCCATCCGCCCATTTCTATTCTATACATCCGCCAAGTAATGATAGCGCATTTGCTCCTTGAAATAGACAACGGCGAAATGAGCCGAACATACGGCGGGGTTTGTTACAAAAGTCCGATTATGTTGGATGCAGTGCTGGAAATTATTTCAGTTCAGGTTGGTTCTCGGTATTCGTATCATCGGGCTAATGTTTTTATTTGTTCTGTCTTTTGTTCTACTTCACAAACTTAAGTATGAAAAATTAAAAGTGTGGGCACCCTATATCCGATTTAAATATTGAAATTTCGGGTAAAACTCTTTGTTGCAAAATCTATAAACGGCAGTTTACCAAGGACACCTATTTAAAAAACAAGTGGACAAAAAAACTTTTGTACAGAACCTACACTCATTTTTTGAAAAATTCATAAACCAAAATTTAAACTTTCATTTTTTTGTGGGGGACATTAATATTGATATAAAATCAAACAAAGAATGTTCTCAAAATTATCTTAATATTTTAAGTGAGTTGGGATTTATGTCATTAATTAATAAACCTACGAGAATACAAAATGAATCTAAATCGTGTATAGACCATATATTTCTTAAAAGCTGTGAAAGTGCGAATATAAGCTCTTTTATTATAAATACAGACTTAACCGACCACTTTCCTGTTGTTGCCCTAATAGAATGTGAAAAGCTAAAACAAGAAAATCAAGCATATGTGACAAAAAAATTCAAAATAAATGAAAATGAACTTCTCAATTACATTAAAAATGAAAATTGGGAGAAAATCTACAACTGTACAAATGCCGAAGAGGGTACCAACTACCTAATAGAAAAAATAAAAAAAGGATTAGAACAATCTAAAATAGAAATACAGTATAAAACTAAATATAAGAAGCGAAACCCGTGGATTACTTTGGGGCTGATGAAATCTATTGAAAATAAACAAAAATTATATAGAGACTACAAAGATGATGCTGGAAACAATGGAAAAGAAACGAAGTATAAAAATTATAAGAATAAATTAAATAAATTGATATTCAAAACAAAGTCGGATTATTTCAAACAAGAAGTGGAAAAAAATAAAGGGGACAGCAAAAATCTATGGAAGTCAGTAAATAAATTTACAGGTAAGTGCCGGGAAAAAAACGATATTACAGAAATAAAAGTAGAAAATAAGGTAATTAGGGAAAAGAAAGAAATGGCAAATTACTTTAATAAATATTTTGCAGAAGTAGGTAAAAATCTGGCAAATAACATTTCTAAACAAGCAACTGTAGATAATAGTAAGAGCCATTATACGGAACATTCAATATTTTTTTTCCCCACGGACCCAGAAGAAGTAGAAAAATTTATCAAGGAACTGAAAACGAAGAAAGCTCCAGGAAATGATGGAATTACATCTGAGCACTTAAGATTGATCGCTCCATATATAAAAAATCCATTCAGCCATCTTATTAATAAAATATTTCAAGAGGGTACATTTCCATCTATTCTTAAAATCGGCATTGTCAAACCATTACTAAAAAAGGGAAGTCCTATTGAAGTGACTAATTATAGACCTGTATCGTTAGTATCTAGTGTAGCAAAAATTGTGGAAAAAATAATTAAAAAACGTATTGTTGACTACTTAGACAAGTATAGCCTGCTTTCTAATAAACAGTTTGGGTTTAAAAAAGGATATTCTACGGAGGATGCTCTGATTTATCTGACAAATAATATATATAAAAATCTAGATGAAAGCAAGCCTGTATTAGGGATTTTTTTGGATTTAGCAAAAGCTTTTGATACTGTCAAGCACAATATATTAATTAGGGTACTCAATAATATAGGATTCCGGGGAATAGCTTTAAATCTAATCGAAAGTTACCTAGAAAATCGACAGCAATATGTTCAAATATCGGAAAAGCTAAGCGAGCCAACTAATATCGAATACGGTGTTCCACAGGGGACGGTTTTAGGGCCAATATTATTTTCTATATATATTAATGAGTTGTTCAGTGTGAGGTGTGCTGGTTCTGTTTCGTCCTTTGCAGACGACACCGTAGTGTTATACAGTGGAAATTCCTGGAAAGAAGTGAAAGAAAGTGTGGAAAAAGATTTAATATTATTGAAGAACTGGTTTGACACAATGTACCTAACGATAAATTTCGAAAAAACAAACTATATCTCTTTTAGTTGTGATAAAAGAAAAATACCATTTTTTAAGGAAATACGGCTTAAGCAGGATAAGAAGGACATAATAATCAAAGAAGTTTCGCATACTAAATATCTTGGAGTACAAATTGATAAACATCTAAAATGGGATGAACAAATTAAAATATTAACAAAAAAATGCAGAGCAATATTATATAAATTTAAAAAACTGAAAAGCATACTATCCCAAGAAAACTTAAAAACAGTATATTTTTCATTAGTATACTCGGTCATACAGTATGGAATATGTGTATGGGGAGGAGCTTATAAACATCACTTAACCAAACTACAAGTTATTCAAAAAATATTCATAAAAATTATATACAATAGAGACACAAATTATTCCAGTGATTCGCTATTCGAGGAAAGTAAACTAATGGATATAATGTCAAATTTACTGTTTTAAAATTGTTTGTTTACAATACAAGGGAAAAAATAAACTGGAACCAATTTCTCATGAATACAATACTAGACACAAAAAAACAAAACACACTAGAACACTTAGGGCAAAAAAAACAATTGGACAAAGATCTTTTCAATTTTTAGCCACACATATATATGTATCAGTTCCAGAAAATATTCGCAAGGCAAACAATTATATACGTTTTAAGAAACTTACAAAACAATGGTTATGTTCAATACCCCGACAAAAAGCCAGTGATCTTGTGGAACTACGCTCCTAAGGTTGATGGCAGTGTCGATATTACTGAGCTCGCCAATAAAGACTTCTATGAGCCAATGCTCTCTCAGAATATACATTTGAATAGGTAATTTTGACATAACGATTCGATCTTGTTCATTTTATCTTGCTTTTAAATAAAAATGTCTTTGTACTGATGGTTCGCCTAATTAACATAAGTTACTTATATTAAAATGTTTTTTTAAATTTATTTTAATTAAAACAAAAGTATACACTCTTAACGGTGGTAGTAATGATTGAAATTAACTAGGCATATATATTTAATTTATTATTTTCATTATATTTTTATTACAACATGTAAATGCAATAGAACCTCAAAAAATATATAAGATATAAGTTAAATTTTAGACAAAACATAGGTATTATATTATGTATAGGTATTGCTGCCAGGGTTTTAGAAAGTGAGACAGAAATATCCGCACACGAGTCTTAAGTGATTTTAGCGGATATATTCTTCTTATATTTCCAATCACCTTGCAGTTTTAGATATAAGGAAGTTAATGTATTTGATTTTTTTTTGGAAATATATATATATATATATATAATAGTAACCAAAAAAAAAAAAAAAAGAAACGCCTTGTTTTCTCTCCCGTATGGGTGCAGTGTGTTGTTTGGGATAGATCATGGGAAAATGTATATGGAGCGAGGCGACGGTAAGGGGTTTAGTGCATGTGCATTAGTGCGTCCACTAACAGTGCATTGTTATCTGGGTACCCTATATAAGGTATAGATAGGTAGGTGCTGACAAATAATTTAACAGAAAAACTTACCATAAAAACCACTTTTATCACAAAATGATATACTTGCTTCGTTACTTAGAACCGCATTGCTTGCACAAGACCTTTCAAATTCTCTGCACCACTTTTTATAACCGGAGGAGTCATTGGGGTTTTGAAGACTCCTTCTTTCCAAAATCGGAGTCGATGTGCTTGGATTAAAACGCATACGGCGTTTTGGCGATACAAACAGCTGATGTTCCTCGTGTGACTCCTAAAATTAAAATAAAGGTAAAGTCTGTTCAGAGATATAAGAAAGTGACCAACTGATCCCTAATAGGAAAGACCCGGACCAGCTGTAAAATTGAAATATGGCCGAACAGGTCCGTATCTTGCTTACAATTTAATCATGGTTTATAATAAAAATAAGTAAGACATTAAATAATATTTTATTTATGTTTAAATATGAAATTATTTTATTATTAAAAATTATATTTATGATTACAAAACTATACAAATTATTCGGTATTTATAATAATTATTCACTTATATATCACTATCGCTATCATCATCTGTTTTAATTATTATTTGTGCTATATTGTTTATATGGATATAGGATTTTCCCCCTTTTTTAACATGTGTAACACAGTTTGCCCAACTTTGTGAAGGGATGTTAAAAACTTCAGTTTCTATAAGCTCAAGTACACTGGAGTTAATAGTAGGGCAAATATTGTTAGGACGAATGGCAGATTCCAGTTGGTGCCAAACATGTTCGATGGGATTAAATATACAATGATATGGTGAAAGCCTTTAAACTGTATGCCCTAGATTTTTTGCATAATTATCACAGAAGTATTCCTTTTGTAGTTTTAAACTTTGTAAAACCTCAATTAATTGCCTTTTGGTGTAATCTTCCTGAAAATAAATGCCATTATCGTACATGCTTTGACACGCAGGCCAGTGAGCACAGTGTGGTTTGTTGTAAATAAACCTATAGTGGAGAGAAGAAAGAAGAAAGACTCTTTTACTTTTAAGAAACTGGACGTCATGGATTTGCATCTATTGGTTGGTAAAGTGGACTCATTCAACTGAATTGAAAATTTGCCAGCCTGCAGATGACTGCACAATGATTCTTCAATGTTTTCAGCCATCTCATCAAGTCCGTCTTTGTACAGAACTGTTGCTGAAAGGAATTTTTCGGATAGTATCTGCCGCTGGTTTATGGAGCACACTGGTTATTACTGCTTTTACTGCCGGTAAAACTAAATCTTCCCCAATAGTAAGTGGTTTGTCAGCTTTAGCAATCAACTATCACAAACCATTATGCTCCATAAACCAGCGGCAGATACTATCCGAAAAATTCCTTTGAGCAATGATTCTGTACAAAGACGACTTGATGAGATGGCTGAAAACATTGAAGAATCATTGTGCAGTCATCTGTATGCTGGCCAATTTTCAATTCAGTTGAATGAGTCCACTTTATCAACCAATGCAGCATTCCTATTGTCATACGTGAGGTTTATCAAAGGAGGGAGTCTTGGTCAACTGCCTACTATGGTAGCTTGCATTGTCCATTACAATTACGCTATTCGGAGGTATATTTGGAATTAGCTTGTTTTTAAACCAATCTTCAAATAAATCAGCAGTGGTGTCCTCATGGTAATCCAGAGAAGAATTTAATGTTTTTTGCAAACAGAGAAAGTCCATTGGGAATCCATCCGTCTTTAGATCCAGCATGCAAAATCGTAATTCGTTTACCTCTTTTTGATGGCGCGCTTGTTTTACACTTGCCGCCTGAGTCAACCCAACCCTTTTCCGGGGTATCATATGTGTCGAACCAGGTTTCATCCAAGTAAAATCCTTATGTTTCGTAGATATTCGGATCGCCATTCCCGAATTCTACTGGATTCCATTAAAACTTGTCTTTTGTTAATTTCTTTAAATCTAAAACTCATCTGTTGGATACACTTCCATAACGTTGTTCTGCCACATTTAACGCCGGTTTCATCTTTATCAAGCCTCTTAATTAAATTATCTAATGTAGGCACGCTTTGTTCCTCGTATAACTTGTGAATTTTACGCCGTATTATATCTTGATCACTTTCATCTACCTTCGAGAAAATGCCAGTATCGGTTCTTTTTTTCCTCGCTAAAATGGGATTATTCACTTAAAAAAAAGTGATATTAGGAACAAAGTATGTTATACCAAAAGTGTAACAAATTTAAAGTAAAATCTATAAATTAAAAAATATACAGGGTGTTACATTTAAAAATATAAAATTCGTTCTAACTCCAGACAAACTTTAAAGCTCCAACAACGCCAATATCGTCATTCGATGCGTCAGATCCAGTACCAAATTTGGTTTAAATCGGCCAATAAATTGTGATGTTATTAAGCCGTTTCCGGACTTTATACGAACACTATATCTATTAGTACAAGATTGCTATTACCCTGAATAAGTTGAAGCAGCAACATCGATAAAACACCTAGGGTCAGTTCGACTTCCGCGCATGCGTCGTAAGGGCATTGCCAAATGTACTTTTATTTCTTTAGAAGAGGACACAAGCGTGAGCCGTAAAAAATTAAAGCAATGATAAAATTAGCAAAAATCTTGCATATAACTGGAGACTGGAGGCTGATACGTGACAACGTCTCATTTTTACTGGACATAACCTCGACTTGTGTTAACGGCTTTTGTGTACTGTTTATCTTTACTTTTCTGCAAATTTTGATTGCATGTGTGTAAAGTGTGATAATTTTGTGCAGATGCCGAGGCAAAACAAAATATTTTGCATTATTTGCAACCGGCGTAAAAACCTGAACAAAGATATATTGTTCCACAGGTATGTTTTTCCTAAAAATTATCATTTCCTCTGCTGCTGTTGATATTAATTAGGTAGGTACCAAGGTACCTACTTATTTTTACCGAAAATTGCATGTAATCCAAAGAGACCTATACAAAAACCTATATTTTACCTGTTGAACTCTAAAAATAAAGCTGGATTTATAAACTCGAAAAGTTGGTGAGGTTGAAGTTATGGTCAAGTTGTGAGGTTAGATATTCCGAATTCCGAGCATAAAAATTGATTATCTCGAACTACCCGGGAAGTTTTCGAACCTTACATGAGCTTTACATGAACAACATGAACGAGTGTATAAATAGAACTGAGTGTTCCCTATAGTTTAAATTGAACTCCTATTTCCAACACCAACTGAACCTCAACCTCGCCAACTTTTCGAGTTTATAAATCCACCTTAATTGTTAAATATCAAATAAAAGTTTCAATAATATATTTACCTGCGTTCTTTTTCTTTTCTCAATCGAGAAATCTTAAACAAACCAAGAACTTTAATGTTTGTTTACAAATTCCTGTCCTGTTGTCAAAGTCAAATGTGACTTTTAATCAAAAACCGTTGCCACACGAAGGAAAGTCTAGGTATCATTTTTGCTAAGTGATAAAGCGCAATTTTGAAAGTAATATTTATTTTGAAGAAAAACAGTGCGGTATAATTTTTCTCGTTAAAAATATCAAAATACAATCTTAGCGCGGTTGCCATTGCATGGTAGAACGAGCAAATCGTTTTTATGAAATAAACGTGTTTTTATACCTAGTTAGTATCTACTAAAATTTAAAATCATCTAAAACAATCTCAAAAATATTAAGGAAAAACCGTTTTTCTTCAACACTCTGCATTTCAAAATCAAAACGGATGAAACCTATGTTTGTAGTAACTTCTTTCTTATTTTTTATTGAATCACCCCTTAAAGTTTGTCATGACAGTTTCTGACTGGACACCCTATATAATATAGACATATGAATGGTACGGACCTACCTTTTTTTTCTGTCGCTTTGCTTTATCCATTTCTTTTAATTTTATTCACTTTTTACACAAGTGTTAAGTTGCTATTTAGATTAAGAACTAACCAAAACTGCTTAAGAACCATATTGTATATTATTACATTCTTTAAGATAATCGAGGATAGTCCTTATCTAATGATTTACCAGAACCGTTTTAATTTTAAATAAACATAATTATCATTAATACCTAATCCAACAAATAATTATTCCTGGTATACTTTAAAATTCTTATATCCAATATAGTATAAGGCCTAATCTCTACCTGCTACATGCACCATTTTAATTAGGGTAAATACCTATACAAATGAGGGATATTCTTTTAAATAAATTGGTGAATTTTCTTCGATTCTACAATTTTTGCGAGATTTACATGTTTCTTAGGTGCTTAGATATAGTTAGGTTTATTTCTATTTTTATTTATTTATTTGATGCTGATATTTCTTTGTGAAAATTTGTATATGAATTGTTTTTTTTTCTCATCACAGTGTGCTTTTGTGCCTACTCAATGAACTTACCTATAATACTGTTTCAGCTTTTTGATTTTTGAGGTACCTAGTCTAGTAAGTATTCTTAGTGAATACTAAACATTAGATACGGAAATTGCATGCATCAAGAAAATTTAGGAATGTATGTATCATCCCAAAATAAGAAAAAATCATATGAAAGAATCAAGTGCTTTCTTTCCAAAATACAGGGGGTGCTAAAATTTTTTTCAAAATAAGTTTATTTCCCAATTATTTAGTAGTCAATCAATAGTAGTACGCTTAGCGCAACAATGGACTTGTAATGTAATATAAATAATATAATATCTAATAAGGTACAGGGTGATCGCGTATAATCTTACCCCCCTTTAACTTCTTTGTTTCGCAATTAAGAAAAAACTGTTAAATACAAAAGTCGTAGGATTTAATGTAAACTTTTCGCAAAATATATTTTCGTAGCATAAAAGTGACAGATCAAATTTATTTTTTTTAAATGGAATACCATTTAACATGCCTTCAAATAAATGTTGCCCAATGATTTGATTATCAAGTATGCCGCACCATATATTTACAGATTGACGACCCTGATTTCTCTGATACTGGAATTATCGGTAACTGTGGGGATTTTCTGTTGCCCAATGCCTCGTATTTTTCCTGTTTATCATGCCATTGGTAGAAAAGGTCGACTCGTCTGTCCAAAGAATTGTTTGAAAAAAGTTATTATTGTTATTTATTATTCGCAGCATTTCACGGCAAAATTCTACTCTTTTTTCTCTTTGCCGGACAGTCAATTTTGGTGTGGGTCTAATTTTGAAAGGCTTGTAGCCAGCTAATTTCAGTGTTTTTTGAATTTTTCCATATGTTGTATTTCTCAGGTTATTCTATATTTGTCTTAAGTCGATTGAAATGGTTCTAATTGCTTTATTCGGATTTTCTTGAATAGCGAGTAAAATGTTCAGTTCAGTATCCTCGTCTTGTGGAATACGTCTTTTCTTTCTATTTAAGTTTGTATCCTTTTGAAATTTAATAAATATTTTTTCTAATTGTCTGTTTACATTTTCATAATTCAAACTTTGATGTGGGCATAGCGATATGCAAATAAATGCCACTTATTTCTTTATTATTCTTTTCTCGAGAACGATTGCTCGTAGCGACTTCTACCAAGTATACCTTTATAATATACAGGGTAGGCCAACAAGGGCGCGTCGGTTTCGCCTCTGCTATAACCTAAAATTATTTTTAAGAATACAGGGTGTCTCAAAAAAGAGTAATACCAAAAACTATATTTTTGTTAAATGGAATACCCTACCTTTTTATGTGGCATATAAAGCCTCTATCGGTTGTGTATTCAACTTTTCCTTGAGCCATGCCGCCTACAATTTTTAAAATGTTCTTTGTAAAGTTACGGAAAAACCTTAATATCTCAAAATGATAGCGATACATACGGCAAACATAATATTTTCTGAAAGGGGACACTTTAGGGCTTTTCGACGGCAAAATAATATGCAGAGTGTTGTATTTAAGAAATTCAATTTAAATCGAATTGAAAATAGAGATGTTTGTGGCGGAGATATAACAGTTTAAAAAAAGTAGATATGTTTTTGACTGATTTTTCTTTCTTTAATTCATAACTTGGCAACGCTGCATTCGATCTACATACAAATTAAAAGTTGAATACACAACCGATAGAGGCTTTATATGCCACATAAAAAGGTAGGGTATTCCATTTAACAAAAATATAGTTTTTGGTGTTACTCTTTTTTGAGACACCCTGTATACTTGAAAAAATTTTAGGTTATAGCAGAGTCGAGACGTTATAAGTTTTATTAAGAAAATTTTCTCATAAGTTCAACAGTTTAGCATCTAGTAACCGACGCGCCCTTGTACGCACCCTGTATAAATATAAGAAATCCATTTTTTTGCTTAAAAAATGCAATACCATTTTTTTGGTCCAAAGACATCATTTCAAAAATTATTTACGAAAAATAAAAATAGAAAGAAATTTTTAACACCCTCTATCTCAAAAATGAAGGGCTGCTTGCGAACCCATGCTTATATGAACTTTTCACCATATAAATAACTGAAGAATCGTCTTGTAAAATATCGGACACGTATTAAATAACACCCTTTATATTGTAAAACCAGTAGAACAAACATAATACCAAATAACCTAGTTGCACAAGCATCAAAAACTTATAATAAGATGCCGCAAAATATAAGAAGTCTCAAAAAACATCACCAACTCGTAAAACGAGTGATTATTAATTATTTTGCTCAAGGGCGGCTGTGACCCAGTATACATAGTGTAGCAGTAGCGCGTAGATTAAATCATAGGGCGAATTTGCAAGAAAGCAGCGTTGTCACGTTGAAAACCTAAAATAATGTTTTTTGACGGTATGTAATATAAAATCCTGAGCTATCTTACTTTGAAAGCCTACTTTATATGGCCGCCTCCTACTTCTAGACACCTTCTGATGTTTCTTCTTACCCTCAGAGACACATTAACCAATACGTTTGGAAAAATATTAATTTCGGCAATTTTTTCTGAAATCCTTCGTTTAAGATCATTTATATAGCTATTAATTTTAATTAATTTCGTCATATTATGATTTTAGTTTTTAAAAAGCCTTATTTACTGTTGATAAACCTTGCTGGGTACCTAATTTTAACAATCTAAAGAAAATATGAAAAAATATATTTTTCAATAGTTCCACACGTATCTAAAAAATAATATTCGACCATTTTCTAAATTTCACTGTTGAAACAATTATGTTTGGCTTTTTACTGCTCTGTACTTAGTTGGTTATTAATAATAATAATAATGATATTAATATGGACGACTGAAATTATAAAGTGACGAAGGCGCTGCTAGGTATAGTGGTTTCCTAAGAAATTCGCTCTTGAACAAAGGACATTAAAGCTCTTACCTAAAGTACTATTTTAGTTGACTTAATGAAAAAAGTAATTGTACTAAAATATTTTAGGCATTAATCCAATAGCGTAGGTATTGAACCAAGATAATAGAATTGCGAATACGCTACTAGAAATATAACCTACTTTTAAACGAATAACGTTATACTCTTGTCCCAAAAGTATTTTTCGTTGATTTAACGTAAAAAGCAACAAAAAAAAATGAATGCGGGGATTAACTCAAGATTGTGGGTCTTGAGCCAAAATTGCAAATGCGTTAGTGAAAGACACTCTGGAATATATTTTTCTTAGTTCAGAGACTTTTTCTCTTGGATCAAGTGCGTTATTTTTTACATAAAACCGAAGACCTTGGGGCAAAAGATTTTCGACATTGGCTTAAATAAACCTCCGATGTTGCCTGCATTACACCATTACTAATCTGTCTTTAAGACCTTGCCTTAAACGCCATTGCTCTTGGCTAAAAGAAAAGTAACGTTGGTTAAAAAGAAACGAAAGAACTTACGACAAAAGAATTAAAGTTTTAAAGCAAGAGACCGCGCATTTGGACCTATTGAAAAGCGCGAGGCTTTTGAATGAATGTTATAGGCTTTTGGTTTAAAGTATCCTTTTTTTCAGTGTATCCTCAATTGGTGTTCGATAAATGGAGTTTTTTATAAAAGGCCACAAGAAGAAATCGCAGGGTGTTAAATCGCAGGAACGAGGTGGCCATATTTGTTGCGTATTTCGGCTTATAACTCTGTTTTCAAAAAATTCACTTAAAAAATTTAAATTTTCTCTGGTTACATGAGGTGTAGCGCCATCTTGTTGGAAGTAACCTTCCCGCAATTCATCATCGTGAAGCTCATTAATAAATGTTGTCAGAATTTCGATCCGATATCTCTCAGCTGTAATTGTGCCATCAAAGTAAATTGGGCCTACTATTCTTCTAGAACAAATTGCTGCCCACACACCAACTTTTTGAGGATGAAGAGGTCTTTCTACAAAAACATGCGGATTTTGCGTATTCCACATTCGCATATTTTGTGAATTAACATAAATTGAAAATTGCCTGATAAATAAAAATAAGCCTCATCGGTAAAAAATGTTTTTTTCAAAAGCACCACTATTTTCTTCTTGAAAATTGTTTAAAAACCATTCACAAAAATTAAGTCTTTGGGGCACGTCATTGGGAAGGAGTTCATGAATAGCCGTAACACGATAAGGGTATAGATGCAGATCCTTTTTCAAAAGTGTTTGACATGTACTGTAGCATAAATCCGTTTGCTGAATTTGTTGAGATAAATGCCTAATAGAAGTTGAAGGATTATTTTCCATAATTTGTCGCGCTTCTTCAATAACCTCATTCGATCGTTTCGTTGGTCTTCCAGCCCCTTTTTTATGTTGAACAGAACCAGTCTGGCGAAATTTATCAATTAGGTATTGTGACCCAGTACGAAAATTATGAAAGGTCACCGCAACATCAGGAAACTCGGTTCGAAATTCATCAAAGCAGTCATGCATAGAGTAATTCCACACACCGCCTATTTTGTTTCCATTTCTAAAAAAACTTTCAACAATAAAAATTTTTTGTGCTTCACTAAACATTTTTACTGTAGAACTTTCAATCCGGCAACAAAGCTTCACCAAAACTTGATACGCTGAAAAATTAAAAAAAAATAAAAAATTAAATCATATCCTGCAAATAGCACTTTATAATAGTCAAAAGACGACTCTCCGGAGAAATATTAGTTAAAGCAATAGTAACCTACCTTCAAATAACTGCAAAAATTACAAAATTTCTCCAATTTTTAAACTTTACAAATACACAAATTCAAATAAGACGTAAATGTCATAAAACAATCATGTCATCTTATCTACGCAGTACGGCCATGATGCTTTTAAAATGCATGGCCTCCCTTGAGCAAAATAATTAAAAATCACTCGTTATAAAACATTTATAGGAAATGTTCTCCAGACCAGAGCTACAGGCACTGATTAGAGAAATTATTTTTTGTAAGTAAAATGTAGTTAATTAAAAAAAAAACCTTAATAAAATAATTTTGCTAAATGAAAAAGTGTCTTGAGTTTTTCTAGGAGGACGAACCGTTTTTAAGTAAGTCATAATTAAAATACATACTAACTTCTTGTTAATTTAAAAGCGTTTTCTAAAATAGTTTAAATAATTTAAAATGGTTGTAAAGAAGAAATGGTTTAATTCTAGAGAATTTTTCTTTTAAGACCGCCGATTAAGAAACAAATAATTATTTTGAAAAAAAAAAAACAGTGGCATACCATATTTTTCATCACAACAATTTTTTTAACACCCTATATCTCGGAAAGAAAGCATTTGCGGAACGATGGTCACATGATATTCGGTTCTTATTTTGGGATGATACATACACCCCCTAAATTGTCATAATGATATTTCCGAAAACTGTGTATAAAAACAAACAACTAATAAACTTATCTGAAATGTTTATTCATCTCAAATGATAGGTTTTTCAGAAATGCAAATACAAAGGTCTTAATAACAAATAATTCCAAATATTGGGATAACGAACTTAAGTGAAATTTTACGGCTATTAAATTAATATCTTTTGCTAATATACCATGCAGTATAGATTACAAAATGTGTTTCTTGCCATATGCACCATGGAGAGATGCTCTTTTTCCTCTACAAACTGACCCTAAAAACTTAGTGTATCGATTACAGATCCTTCAGACTTATCTTTTAAATTTTTAAATTTTTGTGATGAAACAGACTTAGTTTGAAACTCGACAGGTACAAGAGCGTCACCCGCTTGATGACGTAAAACGAGTTCTATCTCACTTTGACTTTAAAATGTTCCTGTCTCGTGTCGCTCGAGGTCGATACATCCTAAGCGGATATAAGCGGATGACGCTCTATACTGTTCTAGTTTGAATTTAAGTCTAGTACCATAGACCAACCTACCTCTATGCTGGTACATAGTATAAAACGAAACACAACTTAATCTGATTGGTAGCTACCTAAAAACATACGATTTGCAAAAGATACTATTTTCTTGCCCTAGGAAGACATACCTACTTAAAAATAATACAATTACTAGAACGTGAATACTTTTAATAAACGGGTCTTAATTATTACATATATATACAGGGTGTCTGTAAAAGGTCTTTACAAAAACCTACCACATATTCTTCAGATCAAAATTAGCCGATTTAAGTAAACTTAACTAAAAGTTGCTTAGTTTGGGCGCTAGACGGCGCTGAAGTGACAATTTTTAAATCGTTTTTCTGGATTAATCCAAAAACTGCTCGTACTATTTTGCCGAAAATTGCTACGTTGGCATAGCTTTATGGGGCAAAAAAACCCATGTCACAATTCTGATTAATATTAGTCCATGGGCGCAGAACCTGGGTTTTTTACTAATTGCTTGTTTCAGATTTCTATGCCAATGGAACAAGAGGGGTTTGGGCACCAAATTCGGATGAACCAACTCATTTTTTTGCTACTTGCTCTTGATAAGACTCGATTCCTCTGACGGCTTTCGAGAAATTGGCATTTTATTACTTAATACGTAGTAGTTTTTACCACGTAGTACTTGGGTTTTTAGATTCTTTCTGTTTTTAATTTCTACGCCAATGGAAGATAAGAGGTTTAAGTTTAAAATTTAGATTAAACCAACTTATTTATTACAAAAGACCTCTTGAACAGTTTTCTTATCATCTGCTTTTTGTTCGCACGGTATTTTTCAGGTATGTACAACACGATCTTACACCTCACAAACGATTGCCATTGTTGGTTATTATTAGTTTCATCTGACAACATAAGATTATTGTCAAATTTGTAACATTTAATATTGTTGCTAACGTTCAATCATTTTTTCTGCTTGCATTAATTATTAGAAAACTTTAATTGTCGTTAATTATCATGGCAGTGCAATACACTAATGCAGAATATACCGATATGATATTGGTATTTGGGTATTGCCAAGGAAATGGTCGAGAATGTGTCGGAGTCTACTCCGAAAGGTTTCCAAATCGTCGTATACCAAGCCACCCGACGTTGGCTGCTGTTGAAAGGCGCCTGCGGGAAAACGGCCAATTTACTCCTAAAGCCATTGATAATGGAAGACAGGGTTTTTTAAGGGTTCCTGAAGTCGAGGAAGACATTTTAGAACGTGTTGCAGAAGATCCAGAAATAAGCACCAGAAGGCTAGGTAGGGAAATAGGAGTGTCCAAAGATATTGTTCATGAAGTACTTCAAGAACAGTTGCTATATCCATACCATAAGATGCCAGTTCAAGATCTTTTACCTAATGATCCTGAAATGCGCCTGGGTTTTAGTCGGCTTGTTCATAGGCAGAGAGAAGAGAATCCCAACTTTGCCAACAATATTTTGTTTACCGATGAAGCATGTTTCACAAGAAGAGGGATTACAAATTTTCATAATGAACATATTTACGCGGATAAAAATCCACATGCTATCAAGGTAAAACCTTTTCAAAATGAGTTTAGAATTAATGTGTGGGCTAGAATAATTGGTAATCACATTGTTGGTCCTGTCATTATTCCACAAAGATTAACTGGAGAAATTTATTTGCAACATCTACAAAATACGCTGCCAGATTTGCTAGAAGATTATTTGCGTTTACAACTTCGGAGAGATATGTGGTTTATGCACGATGGAGCTCCACCACATTTTGCATTAAATGTTAGAAACTTTTTGAATCAGCAGTACCCAAATAAATGGATTGGTAGAGGTAAATTGGCCACCACGATCTCTGGACTTAAATCCATTGGATTCTTTTTTATGGTGGCATCTTAAGACAGTGGTTTACAGGACAACTTTAGATAACGCAGAACAACTATGGCAGCGTGTTTAAGATGCAATAAATATTCTTAAGGGTGATGAAAAAGTTTTGCAAAGAGTGTGTTTTAATTTTCTTTGACGTATAGATCTTTGTATTCATGAAAATGGTGGACATTTTGAGCAATTTTTATGATATTTCTATTTATTTCTGTTTATGATTTAGTTATTTTTTTCTTTTTTTGTAAAAACTAATACGTATTAAGTAATAAAATGCAAATTTCTCGAAAACCGTCAAAGGAATCGAGTCTTATCAAAAGTACCTTTTTTGTAGCAAATGAGTTGGTTCATCTGAATTTTCTGCCCAAACTCCTCTTGCTCTATTAGCATAGAAATCTGAATTAAGCAATTATTAAAAAACCCGGGTTCTACGCCCATGGACTGATATTAATCAGAATTGTGGCATGGGTTTTTTTGCCCCATAAAGCTATGCCAACGTACCAAATTTCGGCAAAATAGTATGAGTAATAGTACAGACACCCTGATATTTAGTTGGTTTGTTATTAATTTAAAAATGTTGGTAATGGGAGTAGCGTATGGGAAGGAACTACATAATATAGGCATAATTTTGTAAAAGGAAATAAAATTTAAAAATGGAAAAGAAGGTTAAACTAATATAGTATGTATAAAAGTATAGGAATATATAAATATTCTGTTGTCAGGGATTTGCCATGCATACAAACATAGTCATAATCATAGCATTTTACGACAAAGCTACAGTCATTGACACAGTCAACTTTAGCAGCGAAGAGTCCAAAATGCCTACCTCTACTACTATCACACACAAACTGCGACATGATATTGGCAATATGCTAGCGATTAATTTTCTTCTAATTAAATTATAAATGCAATCTGTTGTTTTCACCCTATGAGATTTTTTTGCGGTAAGTTTCGCCTCAAATTCCGCAAGAGGTCGGTAGCCGACGGCCGTATTTTAAAAACGGAGGGAAAATATTTAGGCATATTTAAATTTTTTTTAAATAAATTTGTTTAGTTTGGTTGTAAAGAAAATGGTAATAGCAATAGTAAAGTACGTCGGCCCTAGGTCGTCTAAAAAAAAAAGTGACAACGCATATTTTACAACATTTTTATTTACTTATATACCATTTCAAGTTTGAAATCTATTGGACTATAAAAATAAACTCACAATTATTTTTTGCTATGTACCGTCCACAACCGTAGCCCTTAAAATAAATTCTAGAATAAAACTCTTATTATGCTGCTTTTACATTAATTATGTAATGTAATTTTCCGTGTATTTCTTCGACAAATAATCTAATAGCTATGCATGTATAAATTGACGGATAGAACATGTTTTAATTTTTGTGTGTTTATCGATTTTTTAGCGGGTTGTTTCCCTAACCTGACTTCTTAGTGCGTTTTTGGCAACCAAGGCAATTGGATTATCAAATAATAAATACTTTCAGGTTACTCAAGTTTTCAGATTTGGTAGCACTGAAATGTTTAAACAAATTTTGTTAAGAAGAATCCACAAATAATGTAAAACAGCTGATTTCGTGTGGAAATTCACATTTTAAAAAACACATCAGCATTAGTTTGTTTTCTATTTTCTATCTCTAATCTGTAAGGGTGCAAATAAATGAGGAGAAAATTGGGAAAACCTGTTTAGGTGCGATAATATTTTCATCAATTTTAATGTAGAAACGATTTGAAGTGCAAAAAAATACAAGGGACTGAAGCTTTGTCACTTAGTAGGTTACTTCAATATAATTTATGAAGTTGTACTAACAACTTGAATGTTACAAAATTGTTTTTTAAATTAATAAAAAGAATATTATTGATATAATACAGAATTGTAGGATATCCGCTACTCCCTATATAGTCTACTATACAATAACTGTCTGGCACATTTGGTGAAATCTAGCAACGATAAGTACTTAAACATACCTAAATAAATCATTTTTGATGTATTTCAAAAAAATTAAATATTTATCGGCCTCAGATGAAGATAAAAAAAATGCAAAGGGATGAACTGATTATTGAAAATAACAATTACTTAATATTGTAAGAATTTATTTGCTGAGTAATCAAGTAAGTTGGTATATCTAAAGTTTCTGGATGTAAAAAACTTTTTTAGCAACACTTTTTTTACAACCATGCACTTATAAAAAAATCTTAATTATACTGTGTTTTAATGTCCGGACTCCCCTGGGCTCAAAACAGATAAAATGTTAAGTCACCTTACTTTTATCACAGATCTATAATGTAGCGAGGAGCTACATTTATTAGATATGTGCTTATATCCGAAATTGCATCATTTAGTCGCTTCATAATTATAATTTTTTAAGTTTATTTATAATTCCCCCGACCTGTTTGGTCTTCTTTGTATACTGTCGAGTGACTGCGGCCGACGTCTATATACTCTGTGATGGATACTGCATTGTATTTTTGTAGGATTCTGCCATTCTGATCATACGCGACGAGTGTGCTTTGATTTATTCGTTTGTCTTTGTCTCTGTCAAAAGGTATAGTTTGTAGAAATTGCAAGTATGTCATTTCTATAAGTTTTTTGACGGAAGCGTTACTAAAATCGGTAAAAGTGGACATTTAACATTTAATTTGTGTTGAATTCAGTGATAAATACCAATATTACCACCAGACATTTCAAAAGCAGCCTAACTTACTAACCCATTGCCCGAACATAAAACACCAATATCAAGTTGTTTCTACAAATTTTATGGACTGATAATAAGGTAACTTTTTAAATTTCTATTGAATAGTCATAGAAGAAGTATATTATGCATCAGTTTTTTTTATACACTTTTTCCCTTCATTTTTGTGTTATTATTATTATTCGCGTCTAATGAGGGTCGTGGTCTTTCATAACTTAAACACTATTTTTGGTCGTCTTTAGTCCATCTAGAAAATTCTATTAAGACACAATCGGGATCATACTGCGGAATAAATTGTAAAATGTTAATGTAAGGAGGTAATGGGTTAAAAAAATCGTTGAACGGAGCACTTTTTTCGCCAAAAATTGAAGAACAAGTTTCGGAAATGACTTACAGTGTTGCCAAACGTAACTGGGGTTTTTAATGTTAATATTATGTCAATCCACAATTTGCGCATATTCGCGAAAGAAATTATATGAAATAATGAACACAAGCAACACGAGCAAACCACACAACTAATACAACATGAATCGACATGAATGACGATGTAGGAACACTACGCAAGCAAAGAAATTGACTTGGCAACATGGCAACAACGCATTTGCTTGCTAATGAAAACGATAAGATTTAAACACATTTTTTTCTGTTTTTTAGGATGTTTTCGGAAATAAGAAGGCTTTATTATTAAATAGTAATATGTAAAGAAACTGTGGGTGAAATGATTCGTGTGTTAAACGTTAATAAATACCCCACAGGGATATCAAAAACATTGATTAACGTTTTCCAACCTATATAAAAAATTTTTTTTTGGAAAAAAATGCTGTTCAACGATTTTTTGCCTTTAATATTTTGGCTTTTTAAAAAAATCCAAAAAAGTTGCGAAATTCGAGCTGACTTATGCACCTGTTATATTTATTTCAGTAAAAAGTTTGCTTCACAAGGCATGTATTGCATAGTATGCAACCTTATAATATAATAATTACTATTTTCAATTTACTGTTTAGCATTAGGATAAAATAACATAAACGAGTCTTTTTTTAAGCTTTTCTAAGGCACAACACATTGACACACATTTTTAAACGTATCCCCGTAATGATTAAGTGGTAAAAGGTAAAGCACAACAAAAATTTGATCTAAAGTCGGCTCCAGACGGACCAATTCAATCGTATTACGCACATAGTCTACTAAAACGCCTGTTACGTCGTATGTCAAAAATTTTACTGGCGCATCGGGTAGAATCAGATCGCGTGGAGCCTGCTTTATCAAAACAACGACAAAAAAAACAAAGTAAAAAAATAAGTACTAAGGGCCTAGTATACAATGTTGAAATTGCGTATTATGAAGTTAAGTTGTTACGGTTGGCTTGATGATGGGAATCAACTTGGACTTCAAACTGTACTGAACCAGCTCTGTTCAACGATCCACCCCTGTATTCTATGTTTTTAGCCCAGGCTCTGCATTCGATGCTAATTATGACGTTAGCTGAAAAAAAAATACTATTACCAAAAAATATTATTACCATGCAATAGAAAAATCATTCCGTGTTAATTTTTGATGGATGCCAACTTTTCCTCTAAATTATTATTGGTCCGCTACAAATTACAAGAATAAAAATACTTTCAGTAGGGAAGCATCTATAGACAGCTTTTAAATTTTCTAGTAGCTAATCAATTTATTAATTTTTTCATTTGTTGAACAACAGGGATCCAAACAGGCGGGAACTCAATAGAGTATCCACGAAGGATTACATAATAGTTATTTATATTACTAGTACGGTATGAGCTTCATTACAGTAACGAGCGGGGAATATTGCTACGACGAGGTCGTAGACTGTGTTGTAGTAACCACACGAGTGCTGTAATGAGCCTTACCGTACGTGTGATATACAACATTTTATATAAGACCCAGAATTTTGTTTTTTTTATGTATTCAAAATGATTTTCATATTATGAAAGTGACATTACACAAAAAATGACAGTGACTGACGGAACAAAAAAAATCCCAGTTTGATTAAAAATGAGTAATGTAATAAGTTCATTACATCACTCAGTACGATAATATAGTATATTACATAACGCAAACACGCTAAAATGGGTTATGTAATAAGCTTTTTTCGGGTGGGTCTTATATCAACAATTTTATACTATAAATTTAAGAAATAATAATTCCGTATGTTTTAGTTTAGTTTAGTTTTAGTTTTTAGTTTAGATATCTTTATTTCAAATTACATTCGTATATACAAAAATGTACAACACATGTAAAATGAAATGACGTCAACAACAAAATAACTATAAGTTATTTACATTTCCAAAAAATATTTTGTATTATATGGCTCCAAGTCTACAAGTAAGTTTTTTAATTGTCTTTTGAATAATTTTTCCGTTGGTGCATTTTTAATTTCAGCACTTAGCTTATTATAAAACCTTACACCCATATAGTACGGACTCTTTTCCGATAAGGTTAGACGATGGGCAGGACAATTTAATTTATTAGTTCTGATATTATACCTATGCTGATTTTGTACATGACATGTATTTTTGTTCTTATAAAAAAATAATACTGTTTCATACATATATAAACCAAAAATTGTTAATATTATCTTGGATTTAAAAACGCTCCTACATGATTGTAAATAAGATATGTTATACAGCGAGCTCAAAAAGGTTGGAATAAATTCGTTTAAAATTCTTAAAAATATTAACTCGTTTTTACAATTATTTTATAGTCTTCCTTAATATACCACATGGCTGTCCTATATAGAACTATAAAATATAGTTACTTCTATTATATTTTTGGGTATTTTTATTTTTTTTTCCGTATAATAGTAATACTTCCACAGAATTTCATTATTCTATCCCATTTCGTTTTTAAGATAAAAAATAAAAACATTATTTTATCGCCATATTTGTACCGCGATATCTCCCTAATAGTTGACTTTTGACCTAACGTTTATATATCAAGCTACCCTTTATTTTAAACAAGGAATCGCCCCCTTAAGTTTTTCGCAGTTGTTTTGAAACACCCTGTATATTATGTAAATTATGTCAATGCTCAAGTAGTAATATATATATTTCTGTAACTGTCTGACTTGAAAATGAATGCAACACAGATAATGAAGCAACAGCTAGTTACATAAGAAATTCTAGACAAACAATGCCATTATATCGTGGCAGTTTTTATCAATATCTAAGGGTGGTGCTGTGCCGTTTTATAAAATGGATCAAACCGGCTGAAACTGCTTCTGACCAATCCCTTATAGTTACAAGGGGACAGTGAATAAATATATTGTGTCTTTATTTAGAACAAGGTTAGGTTTGGCTTAATGATGATATACAGGGCACCAGACAGATTCGTTATAAATGCTATACACATTCTAATGGATATTTTGACGTGGGAGTTTTTGCGTAATAAATTAAAAATGCAGTTGCGAACGAATCATAATTGTGCAAGGATCCACATAATTAGCACACCGGTAGACCACGTCGTCTAGTCAAGTCCTGTACAACAAAATATACCATGAGAATTTTATCATTATGTAAAAAATGAAGCCTAATTTTTTTTATGGCGCCGGTGTAGTGAATTGCTCGGATAAAAAGCTGGGTTGCCTGCTACTAGCAAATAATTAAGTTTTTTAAGGTGACTGCCAAATTAGATCAACAAGATATGCCCTGCTCCCAGACTATATATAATATAATCATTATAATACCTAAGTGTTTTAAGATATACTAATCGATAATTAAAAAGCAAATATACATTTGCGTCATCCATTATCCAACAAATATTGATGGCGCAAACAAAACGTAATACGAAGATAAACCTATAAGGTTAAAATAAAATAAAATGCTAAAAGAGAATTGCCAGGATCTTGGAATGTTTAATATTTTTTTAAATAAAATTAACGCAACATCATAAATTTGCCTCATATTTAATGCTATTTTTTTTCTGAACCTATAATCCGATTTGAATAATAGGGTGGCTTCTTGATAATGTCATAGTTTTCGCTGTTTGTGATAAAAAGTTAATTTTCGTTTTTACCGGCTCATATAAAAATTATATGTTTTTTTCCGAAAAATCACCTTGTGGGTTCTTCTTTCCCCAGCAGCTTCTCTTTTTTGGTTTACTTTATTATCTCTGTTATTAGAGTATAGGAGATACACCGTTTTATAGCTCAACATTTTTTTTTTATAAACTTTATTATTTCATACGTTTGTTGATAAATGGCAAGTAGGCTGTGGACCTCCTCTGACATTGAAAGCAACAAGTATTGTGTTTTAAAGTAACAAAGGTCAAATGAAATTCGTAATACTGATAAACGTCTGTTCGGAATCTACTTATTAAACGTTCCTGTTGTATGCCCAGTTACGAGTGCCAATGAGTATTTTAAACTTGATAAATTCACTCCTACAATAAAATGTCCATTTGAAATTTGCATTATTATCACTTTGACATCGATAAAAAAGGTGCGTCCTTTTTTATCGCGATAAAACCCTCTCCAGCTAAAAATTAAATGGTAAAAACCTCTCCAGCTCAAAATCGAGTAGCTTTTCTTTTTCATTGCTCGGCAACCTGATATATTGTTACAAATTAATTTGATGCTGTTAAATATTTTTATGGCGAAGTATTATTTTTTTTTTAGTAATTATTCGTGCCAAAATTCGTGAATTTCTCTAGCTAAAAATCACTCGATCTTATCTAAACTTTTATTTTTTAAACTCAAACTAGATCACTTTTTGGCAATTTAAACTCGAACAAACGGTTATAGATAAAAACGCTCCATTTTCGTTGTCGCGTTTTTATCATTGCGTTTGTTCTCGTTAAATTTCTAAGCAATTTAGTTTTCGTAAAAAATAAAAGCTTATCCGATAAAAAAAAGCTCTTGTGGTTTTACGTATGATAAATTCACTCCTACAATAAAATGTCCATTTGACATTTGAGTTTTTATCACTTTAACATCGATAAAAATCGGTGCATCCTTTTTTATCGCGATAAAACCCTCTCCAGCTAAAAATTAAATGTTAAAAACATGTATTAATTTTATGGAAGTAGTCCATAAGATATAGCATTTGGTACGACTCCACCATGATGGTCGTACCCTATTACATTTTCCCAGTAAAATTTGGGTTTTTTAATAAATTTAAAATAAAACCAAATTCATTTTAAATTCATTTTATTTTATAAATTTTACTTTAATTTAAATATGTATTAGTTATCTAATTAAAGTTACATATGTCTTCTTAAAAAGAATTTTTCTGCAACATTAGTTTAAATAAATTTAACAATGTCATTGGTCTCTTCATAAATAACATCTTAATAATTACCCACTGAAGATGAAGGTTTATAGTGTTTATACCTTCGAAACATGTTTGGGATGTTAATCTGAACTTTTTTATTAAATTAGTGGAGCAGACTTTGTGTTTCATTCCTCACTTATATATTATGTATTAGTACTTTATGGCTATTACCCTAAATATCTTGAAGCAACAACAGAGATAGAAGATCCAGGGTCATCTCGACTTGTGCGCATGCGCCGTGAGGTATTGCCAAATATACTTTTATTTCTTTAGAACAGGGCAGAGAGTGAGCCCTAGAAAATTAGAGCAATAATAAAAGTACCAAAAATCTTGCTAAAAAATTGCAAAATAAGCATTAAGTCCGTACTTCCAAGTGTTTTTAAATTATTTGTTTCCATTTCTAAACTAAAACGCGTCAAATAACAATTTCATTGGAGGGTGACAACGTGCCAACATCTCATTTTTGTTCGACATATAACCTCGAAATCTTTAGCAAATGTTAATTTGGTTGACAGCTCGTTTCATAGAATTGATTTTTTATTATTAACAGCTTTTGTGTAGTGTTTATCTTTACTTTTCTGCAAATTCTGATTGTGTGTGTGAAGTGTGATCATTTTGTAACGATGCCGAGGCAAAACAGAATATTTTACATTATTTTAAACAGGCGTAAAAAAGTGACCAAAGATTTATCGTTCTACAAGTATGTAGGTACCCAGACCGGATGTTTCTTTCTTTCAACTTACTTACGTTAATTTCGTGAAAATAATGAAAGTAACAATAACTAGGTAATGAAGGTAATCCATTTCCTAAATATTATAATTTCCTTTGCTGCTGTTGATATACTAATTAGGTACCTACCTGTTTTTACCGAAAATTGCATGTACTTCAAAGAATCCTACAAAAACCTATTATTTTACCTGTTGAACTCTAAAAATAATTGTAAAATATCTAATAAAAGTTTTATTAATATATTTACCTGCGTTCTTTTTCTTTTCTCAATCGAAATAATATACAAAATGTGAACAAATCAAGAACTTTAATGTTTGTTTACAAATTTCTGTCCAGTTGTCAAAGTCAAATGTGATAACCTCATTTTTTTCCCGTTAAAACAAACGTCTATTTATTTTTTCTCGCGCATGCTCACTGCGCGAAATGACCCTGACGGAACAAGGAACCTTGGCTTCACTACGCTAACATTGGTTAAATTGGCAAGGCGCCATATAGTACTAATACATATATGGGTAAAAACCTCTCCAGTTCAAAATCGAGTAGCTTTTCTTTTTCATTGTTCGACAAGCTGACATATTGTTACAAATTAATTTGATGCTGTCAAACATTTTTTTAGTAAGGTATAATTTTTTTTTAGTATCTATTCTACCCAAAATTCGTGAATTTCTCTAGCTAAAAATCACTCGATCTTTTTTTTAAGATCGGATAAACTTTTATTTTCTAAGCTCAAACTAGACCACTTTTTAGCAATTTAAACTCGAACAAACGGTAATAGATCATTTCGTTTGTTCTCGTTAAATTTCTAAGCAATCTAGTTTTCGTAAAAAATAAAAGTTTATTCGATAAAAAAAAAAGCTCCTGTGGTTTTACGTATGAAAAATAATTCGACAAAATAATTTATCGGTAGAAGAATCATTGCATTAACTTTGGTGGATGAGGGCTATTCGATGCGTCATATTGATAATGTCAAAGAAAAACATCGTTCCACTATAAATCGTCTGGTTGAACGATTTAACAAGATATCTTACTCTCGACGGCCAACACAAGGGCGAAAACGGTGTCCCGATCCAAGGGATGAGTGTCTTCTTAGGCAAACTGCTCTAAGAAGCATGAGAATCATTGGTACTGTGTTGAAAAGTGAGATTAGAACCAGGGTTGGCTTGATTTAAATCAAATGATTTAAGTCAAGTGTTTTTTATTTGAAAAAAATCAATGGTTTAAATTATTTTTCAAAATTTTACATATTAGAAAGCTATTTCTCTAATTGGGCCGTTTTGTTCGAAGTTTCGTAATCATGTGATAAAATCGACACAAAAATTCAGTCAAAAATTCAGAACATTGATATCAAAAGAAATGTAGAAGATCTCCTTACTCGTTTAAAACTCATAGCGGCTGTGTTGAATGAAATCCAATCTGACACTTGTGGTTTGGCAGATGCTGTCATAATATGGTAGAAACTTTGAAGGGTATTTGAAAATGGTAATTTTAATTTATCCATAATGGTAGTAAAACGATATAAACAAGCCATAATACCAATTTATTTGTTAGAAAGTATGCTAAGCTCAAAGTTGGAAATAAAAATATTGAAAAGCAAGCCGTTTTTGATTATGTTGCAGATAATTTTAACAACACCAGTATATTGCAAATTTTAATAAAATTAAATGCAAACAGAGAACCTTTTACTGGTTCTGTAATGAATGGTAAGGTTTTACAAAGTGATACACACAAAAAAATGTAGTATCAAAGTGAAACTAATAGTTTTATTCTGAAACTAACGTAAGCATGAATAGGAGCAAGCATAACTTAATCACATATTAAAGATAGTTAATTCACAAAATTTATATTCACTGTGATATTTCATATAGTCAGTTTTATTATACTGTTATAGTTATGAGATATAATATATCCTCAACTTGAATAGAAATTTGACATCAAATCAGTATTAATATATGTAAGGTCTGAAATTAAATTAATCTCAGCGTTAATGAACGTATACTTAGAGTCAGAGTCAATGTTTTTGTTGTAATAATTAGTTAATATCAAATCGAATATACTTTATGGTTACCTATACCCGTAATAATTTGATTCTTATTAAAATTGGCTGTATATTTAAAATATTAATACCCTATCGTAAAAGAAACAAAAAGTATGTTTCAAAACTAATATAAGGGATTTTTAAATTGAAAATAACGTAATCATGAATAGGAGCAAGCATAACTTAATCACATATTAAAGATAGTTAATTTTCAAAATTTATATTCACTGTGATATTTCATATAGTCAGTTTTATTATACTGTTATAGTTATGAGATATAATATATCCTCAACTTGAATTGAAATTTGACATCAAATCAGTATTAATATATGTAAGGTCTGAAATTAAATTAATCTCAGCGTTAATGAACGTATACTTAGAGTCAGAGTCAATGTTTTTGTTGTAATAATTAGTTAATATAAAATCGAATATACTTTATGGTTATACCCGTAGTAATTTGATTCTTATTAAAATTGGCTGTATATTTAAAATATTAATACCCTATCGTAAAAGAAACAAAAAGTATGTTTCGAAACTAATATAAGGGATTTTTAAATTGAAAATGATTTAATAACTTTCCTGAAAATTTTCACTTTCGAAGTAATGGTTTCATATTTCATGAATAAATTAAACAAACAGTAGGTACACTGCACTGCACAAAGAAACGTTCTTAAAAAATGCAATTAAACCAAATGACCCGTCTGTATGCAGCGTCGCTCGAACTTTTCCACTTCCAATCAAGAAATATAGCATCGATATCATCAAAATAAGACGAACTGTCGCGAGAATTGTAAAAATTTCTGTAAAACTACTTTCTAGACACAGTTTGAAAATAAGAAATTTTCACTATTTTTAAAATGATAATATTGTACAAGAAAAATCTTTAAAATAATTATAATTTTATGACATATCTTCAATTTACCATGTTGGTTGTTTTTATGTTTATTCTAAAACTACTCTTATATTTTACTTTTTAAACTATCCTAGTTAGGTTTCATATTTAATAAAGCTGCAATACTTGAAATAATAATAAAGTAGATTTATTTCATATCTATTTTATAATTGGTTTAATTATATTTCTTAATACTAACGTATATTTAGACCGAATCGAGTTCTAGGCTTAAAGTATTGTTTATTATTTTCAATGTAAACATATTTTTATAAAATTAGATTTTTTTGTGTGTAGTATTGACTGGTGGGACACAAAATTATACTCTATAAATGGCATAACGGAAGACGCTTTAAAAGTTATTAAAATTTTTTAACTGCAATTCCGTCTTCTGCAGGTGTAGAAAGTATCTAATAATGTTGAATCTGGGCTATTTGGCGGCCACCTTAATGTGCCAATCCATGAAGTGTTTCATTGAGAAAGGCAGTTACTGCTACAATGTTGTGTGGTAGGTTGGTAAATGATTTTGTATCCAATTTTCGATTAGCGCCCTTATTGTTACCAAGTATAGTTCGCTATTTAGGTTTCGTTAAAAAAAAAATGTAGGTCCTATGGCTATCGTTTAATTTCTAGAATTGCTCGAGGATTTTCGTTGGCACAAAAACGAACGTTTCTTCTATTAAACATTTTGGCTGTCGAAAATGATGACTGAACGTCCAACGAATTTTATTAAATAATTGTGTATTTTCTTCGAGATGTTCCAGTATCTCTCGACAGAAATGTACACGAGACTCTTTGTTTTCTTCGGTTAATTTTTGTACAGGTAATATTTTATACGGGTAATAACTATATTGATGCAAAGGATTTTAAACCTTGTAGTATGGTTTTGGAATTTTGAACAACAGAGTCATAAGACCAATATTTCTTTATCGAAATCTAAATGGCGAACTACACTTGGTAACAATAAGGGCATTAATCAAAAATTGGATACAAATTCATAGAGATATCATTTGCCAGCAGGACGGTGATCGGCCAAACAACATTGAAGCAGTAACTGCCTTTCTCAATGAAACTTTTTCTTTATGGATTGACAAATTGAGGTGCATGGCCGCCAAATAGCCCAGATTTAACATTATTAGATACTTTTTATAGGGCCATTTCAAAGACAAGTTAAATAATGAAATAAATTTAGTTGTTAATACAGTAAGAGAAATACCTATTGAGGAAATTGAATTTTTAAATAATTATTATTTTAGCTGCCATAGAAATACAAAAAATATATCGAACAAAATGGTGCACACGTTGAGTACGTTTTGTATTGTAAAATTAATATTACTAACTTAAATTAAAAATATTTTCATGGCCATTTGAAAACGAAACAAAGCCGTCGATTTTTGATATTAGAGGGAAACATTATTGTGGCATTTTCGCCCCCTGAAAGTCAAACCCCTAGCGGGGGCGACAACTACTCCAAAATTTTAAATGGAATGGGGGGCCGAGTGATACTTTGTTTTAAAGGGTAAAGAGTATAACCCCAGAGTTTAACATCGCTACTAATCTACCTAGCCTGAACAGTGGCTCACCAAAAGTACAAAAGCAGGTTGTTTTTACCTTTTTTATTACACATAATTCGTTCCGCCGGAAAAACGTCAACAGGCTGCACCGCACTTAGAGTGTCGTGTAGATATGCATCGTTTTCTTACGCCTTTGCACCGATATCTCTCTCTCCGTCAGTCTACAATCCGTCTGTCTATTCCTCTTTCATTTGATTACATTCGAAATTTACAACCGATTTACAGATCCGTCTGAGCCGTCCCGTAACCGATTTTGACTTATCACGTTGAAATAAAAGGTTGTTTTTTAAGAATATTTTTGTGGATTTGAGATAGTGTTTTTTCATTATATCGTTTATATTGTGCTTATTACACATTTAACTAACATATTATTGAATTTTCTGAATCTGAAAGTGTTTATTTTTATTTAAAAGTAAGTAAACATACTTTGTTTAACCATTATCTATTAAATTATAAAATTTACACAAATATTACCTCAAAATGAATTAATTTTTTATGAATTTATATTTTGAGGCGAAGATTATTAATTTAAACGAGTTTATCGCGCCAAGATAAACTTATAGTTTTTAAAATACTTTTGATTTTTTTTTTTTTAGGTTATGCTAATTTTGTTGTTTTGTTCTAATTTTGCCTTTTTCCCCCTTTAATCTGCCATATTAGGTATCCTATAGGACAACTTTTAGTCGTCAACTATATTTTCTATCTCACGAATACAAAGAAGTACAGGGTCTTCCAACGAAGACTGAACAGGGGCTCATTTTTGAGCTTCCTTGTATTTAAAGAAAAATCCAAAATAGCCAATCAATGTACTTTTTCCTGCAGAATTCAAAAATGAAACCAAAAATTTATTTGAACCAGAAACAAAAGAGTTACGCTATGGATAAGGTGTTTTTTAAATGGAACATAGCTTTTTTTATACGATTTTTGGAACGAGTGATTTTTTTTTTGTCCGTTCTGATTAAAACATTTAATATTGTGACAGCTATTTTAATTAAAATTTAATGTTTTATCCAGTATAATTTAACTTTAACCTGCTTGAAACATACACTAGGTAATAAAGGTATAATCACCTTTGAATCCTTCAAAGTCAAAAAATTTGACAAATTTACTATAATATTGCCGAAATGAAATATTCATTAGATGAGAGATTGCAGATTGTTATCTTGTTCTACAAATGCCAAGAAAATGCAAGAGAAGCAAGGAGAAGATTTATTGCAAATTTTCACAGAAATATATCCGTCAATACTATTCTAAGGATAAAGAGCCTATTTGAGGAAAATAAAACATTACATGACAGAAAAAAAAATCCAGAAAGGAATAGAAATCGAGACCGTGCCATTGTGAATTATTTTCGACTGAATCCAACCAAATCAATTTCGGACGCAGTTCGGGACGTTCAATACGGCGGCGGTGTAAGACGCAGAAGAGTTACCCAAGGAACTGTTCACAGGACTTTAAGAAATCATAAATTTAAGTCTTATCATATCCTTCCACTTCAACATCTAACACCGGCACAAAAAGAACTTCGCTTCCAATTTGTTTCCCAAATTGTGATTCGGAAAGAAAACGAAGACCCTAATTTATTCAGAAATATCTTATGGACTGACGAAGCCACATTCACAACATCGGGGGTTTTCAATAGACATAATAATCATCACTGGGCCGTTGGAAATCCAAGAAAATTTCAGACAATTAAATTTCAAGGAAGGACTTCAATCCATGTTTGGTGTGGCATAAAAAACAATAGAATTTTGGGACCAATATTTTTTAACGGGACTTTAAATGGACAGAGATACTAGGAGTTCTTAGAAAACTAAATTGAGAACTTTTTGGAAGATTTACCATTGGAAGAATATCAAAATTTAATTTGGCAACATGATGGGGCCCCTCCGCATGCCGTGCGTGAGGTTACTTAATATTTAAACGGACGCCATGAAGAATGGATTGGTAGAAATGGAACCTATGCTTGGCCACCCAGTAGTCCCGATTTGTCAATATTAGACACATTTCTTTGGGGCCATTTAAAGAACGTGGTATACAAGCAGCGAAACCACGATATTGAAGAGATCATGCAGAAAATTGTGAATGAAATAAATCGCCTTAACCAGGAAAATCACAGTATAACAGCAAGTTTGGAAAGGCTACAAAGAGGTTATCGCATATGTTTCAACGGAGGTCACATTAAACATGTTTTTTTTTTTAATTAGTATAGAGTTGGATTTCTTTTTCTGTCATGTAATGTTTTATTTTCCTCAAATAGGTTCTTTATCCTTAGAATAGTATTGACGGATATATTTCTGTGAAAATTTGCAATAAATCTTCTCCTTGCTTCTCTTGCATTTTCTTGGCATTTGTAGAACAAGATAACAATCTGCAATCTCTCATCTAATGAATATTTCATTTCGGCAATATTATAGTAAATTTCTCAAATTTTTTGACTTTGAAGGATTCAAAGGTGATTATACCTTTATTACCTAGTGTATGTTTCAAACAGGCTAAAGTTAAATTATACTGGATAAAACATTAAAATTTCATAAAAATAGCTGTCACAATATTAAATATTTTAATCAGAACGGACAAAAAAAAAATCACTCGTTCCAAAAATCGTATAAAAAAGCTATGTTCCATTTAAAAAACACTTTATCCATAGCGTAACTCTTTTGTTTCTGGTTCAAATAAATTTTTGGTTTCATTTTTGAATTCTGCAGGAAAAAGTACATCGATTGGCTATTTTGGATTTTTCTTTAAATACAAGGAAGCTCAAAAATGAGCCCCTGTTCAGTCCTCGTTGGAAGACCCTGTACATGTCGTCATTTTTATAAAACGGAAATCACAAACGACATTGTCAATAAACCAATCTACAATACATTATGGACATTATTAATAATTACACAGTATATAGTTAAAATTAAGTTGTTGTCTACTATTCTTACAGCATTTTCAATTATTAATAATGGACAATAACATGGACAATGTACAAAGGCTTTCGTGATTATTATTAAGAACAAGATTTTTTTAAAAACTGATTATAAAAACTTATTTGGCACCCATATCTATAGAACTGGCAACTCCTTTACGCTTTTTAATATTCCTTGAATATATTTTACATTTTCGTTTACTTATTACACCATACGAAATCGTTTTATACTGGCAGAAACTACTTTACTTCTGGAAAATTTAAGATGAGTTAAAAATAAATCGTAGCGTCATTTTCGTGTGGGCGCCATATGTGCTAAACTCCCAAAAACCGTTAAGAAGGTCGTCCGATCCAATTAAAACCCCCATAAAATTACTAGTAGAACTGAAAATCTGCATAATTATGTCTGAGAAACTATTTTTCTCTAACCACCGCCACCCTACAATAAGGACCAAACAAAATATTCATACTTTCGTCGCAGGTAATATTAGGTTATCTGTGCTTTCGTACTTTCTTCTAACCCAGTTAAGCCTTTTTCAAACGACACAACTTTTATGCACGGCAGGCTGCCGAATCATATAAATAATATTATACAGGCTGATTCACGGTGGATGACGTATTAGACGGTTATAGCGAACCAGTCAACTGAACGATTTACAAATTTAGTTTTCTGCATAAGGCCCAGAGCTGTTCCGAGTACAAGAAAAAAGTATTCGAGTACAAAGGACAAGTACTGTTTTTAAGAAGTACGCGAGTCCCAAATACACAGAGTACAAAGCACTTTTAGTAAGTACTCGAGTACTTTTGTAAGTACAGAATACCAAGTACATTAATTTAGTTTTCATTTTATAATCTAATGGTTTTTGTTCAAACTAGTATAGGGATAAAGTGTATTAAATATCCACAATTAAGCAAATACAGAAAATTTATTTATTTATTTTTGTATTTGGTTGACTAATTTTGGATATAATCACAATTAAGTCTATACCTCTTTATGAACCAATTTTATTTCCTTTTAATAATACAAGGTTTTCGAAATTTTCATCAGTAAGTGCATGGCGACGAGGGTCATTAAACATTGTCGCAAATGAAAAAAGTCGTTCCACTGGAGCTGAAGATGGTTACCATGTATTATATCGTATAAAACCTTTTTTTATTGTTGGGTAGTCATCCAGCATTGGCAGATCGGTTCTCTTATCCTCAAGATAATGTAAAAGCTCCAACTTAACTTTTGATCATCTTTTATCTTGTTTGTTTACTTTCTTAGATTTCTTGGATTCAGTTTCGATTTCGACAAAATCAAGAAACCCGTCGTATTCCATTTCAGGATCCTGTTCATTACAATCATTACTGCCATCGCCATAGCGACATTTTCAGAATTTAACCGCCGTTCAGCGCATGAAATAAATGTTTGTTTTACACTGTCCAATGTATTACCAATCTGGGCCTGGGTCTCACTTTTTGGGGCACTAAAACTATTAAACCACCGAAGCTTAAATATTGGGCGAGAAACTAAGGCTATTAGTGTTTCTTTGCACTCCAAAAAAAAAGCAGAGGAAACCCGTTTATACTATGCCTCGAGACATGCGTCTACAATCAAATTAGCACTGTAATGTCTAGGGCCCTGAAAATGAACTTTCATATTCTTTCATTTGCTAGCTAATAATGAAGTCAATGTTGGAAGTAGATAACTTAAGTAAGTACTGGTTTCACCCTGTAGTATATCCAAAGCTGTAGCCAAAGGCTTTAATACTTGCCAATAAACTTCCAAATACTGGATTTCAATTTCTTTAAAATGCATGGGGAAGACCCAGCCTTTGATGTAAAGTAGCCAATTTTGGTCTTGTATCTTAATACAAAATCCGAGATATGCAGTCAAAATAGAAATTCCAACAGGATTCACCAGGGCTGCTTAAGGTATGTCCCAAAACATCCATTATAATTTCTGCTGTTCCTGGCTTCTCCGCTTTTGCCCACAGTTTACAACATTTGTCAATTGCATACATGTGTTTTGTCCGAGCTCCTACATTCGAAAATATAGCTTTCATACAATCACTAGTAGTTATTAAATTTAATGTATGACTTTAGCAACGAATGTGATTTGGTAGCGTGATTGCTGTCTCCACCGTTAAATCACATTCAGGAATTTCAACTATTTTAATTTGTTCGTTCTCATCCTTAAGGGCAACAGTGGTATTGTCATCCTCGCCTGCGTCGTCATCGCTAAGTGCGAATTCCCCGTTATTTTTGAACTCGTTTCCTGCAGACTGTTGCAACGTAAATTTTTTAAATGCTTTCACAAAGTTACCGCCATTATCTGTAACTGTGGCGACAATTTGATTCGATTTTATTTCATATTTCGCATATATAATCTAAAGTTTCTGCTACGGCTTTATAATTATGAACTCCACGAATTACAGTAAAAATTACTTGTAGTACGTTAACATTTACTCGAGTACAACAAATTCTTGAAAGCAGTGGGAGTATAAGTACAAATACACACTGTCCTAATGTACTCTGGACTGAGTACCACGTACACTAGCTGTACTTAGAGTACTTAGTACATAGTACATCCAACAAGTACTTGCACTTGAGTACAGCACAGCTCTGATTATGCCCAATTAATTGTATAGGTTAGAATATAGTTATAATGTCTTTGGTTAGAATAAACTATAGTCTGTCTTTAAATGGCGCCAAGTAATAAATTCTCATTAAATATGCAAAACGCATACCGGGGTATCAAGAACAATTTAAACACCATCCTTTAAAATCTATTGTGTTTACATTAAAGTATCCAAATAATGAGCATTCTTTAGGTAGGTCTACCCTGAATTTATCGCAAGCTATTGCTATATTTGAGGATTTACCATTGTGTTTGGGAAAATCCCTTAGAGGAGCATGTATTGGGGAAGTTTTTAAATCAAAAATCTTAAACATGCCTATTCTCCTAAAATTGTATTATATTATATTCGTAGGTACCTATTTATAACATATGACAACATTTAAAAAATCGTATTAACTAATAAATAACAATGGGTGGTACTATTTTACATAATATAATTATAAAAACAAGATATAATATAGTATCTTACAAAGAAAGCATTTTCAAAAATCGAATATTACTTTGTCGTTATGGCTTAATCATAGTCCGATTCGGAAGATGAACTTTTATTAACATCGTTTATAATAAGCGGTTCAACCATTTCTTTGATTATTATTTTTACCTGCCACATTTTGGCTTCTCCTTCTATCACATGATCGATACACTTTTTCCACTTTTCCGCACTTATTTTACCCATAGCTGCATTAAAGAGTCTTTTTAAATCCACCATTTTATAAGTCGTGTTTTTTTCTGGCGACATCTGTCTTTATTTGAGCCCATAAGTTCGGTCGGGTTTAGTTCGCAGTGGTAAGGAGGGAGTCTGAGCACATATATTCCTCGTAACCTTGCCATTTCATCGACTACATATATTAATGGAAATTCTATTTGTCTTAAACTTAGCCATTCTGTTATTTCACTTTTACGCCACGCACCTGTTGGTAATTTTTCTGTCAGCTGAGAGTGATAACTTGCATTATCCAATACAATTATTGCATCTTTTGGTATAAGATCCAACATTTGCTCGAACCATTCTTCAAAGACATCGGCATTCATATCTTCGTGATAGTCTTCTGTATTTTTAGATTGAAGCATCAGTAGACCACCTTAAACAAAGCCTTTAGAACTTTCAATATGGGATATGATAAGTCGATGTCCTTTTCCAGATGGCGGTCTTAATCATGTGGACAATCCTTCCAAAAAAGATTGCCTTCAACTTGTAATATTTTCATCCTGCCAAAATTTAGTCACAGTGCAGTGTGACCTTCATTTAGCCATGTTTCGTCTAGGTAAAATATTTTTTTGTTTTTCTCTGGGTTTTCGGATGCTTCTCAAGTAATTTCTTGTCCAATAGACGATATCGCTTTTGTCTATTAAAATCGATTGCCTACTATGTTTTTCCACCGAAGACCCATTTTTTTAAATAATTTCCAAAGCGTATTTCTACACATAAATGGGTAGTCCTGATCTTCTCGGATTGAGGACAAAATTTCGTCTAGCGTGGGAATTTATTTTTTTAAAAAGAAACTATGAATTTTTCGCCTTATTCTCTGCGTTGAAACGTCATCCAGCTCAAGTTTTGGTCGTTCTAAAAAGGTTTTTAGAGGTTTGACGCCAACACTTTTTTCTTCTTTTAAAAGTTTATATATTGTTCTTTTTCCAACGTTAAGAATATCTGCTGTAAATTGCACTGCATTGTCAACACTCAAATCCGCATTCTTACTTTTATTAGAATCGGAACAATTAAGAATTCATTTTTTTTCATTTACTGTACATGGACCGACTCTAGGGCGTTTAGCCAATTGTTGAATATTCTTCATATTTAATTAAAAAAACACTACACACTTTGACTAGTTTCACTGAGAAACAAACACCCAAGGTAGGTATGTATAGATATAAATAGGTGTATTATTCCAATAGAGGCACCCATTAAAGGCATAATAACCAGATAACTAGCAAACAGGTAACCAGGATTAGGTGCAAAAAAAAAGGAATAAAATGACTAGAGCAGAAACGGAATAAGCAACTAGACTCTAATTAGTTTTGATAAAATTGCTTTCTAAAATTCCAGGTAAATGGTACGGCTGTATATAATTTTAAGCTTAAGAAATGTAATATTAAAATATATATTTGAAGACAAAACTTGAATTTAATGTCGATACTTGTACTAATTCTGCACAAATTTAAAAATTTGAGCCTATTTAAATCTATACATGCCGAAAAATCTTGCACGCCCATGGAGAAGACGGTTTTGATTGATTTATTACTTCGCGTCATTTAAAGATAACTAAGGAAAAAATATCTATGGATTTTGCGACGTATGGCGTAATTTGTGGTAGCATCTAGGATTATTTTTTTCCGTCCTCTTGTCTGGGCTCCTCGACTATTTTCTGTTTCGTCATTTTCTCTCTTTTAAAACCCTGACCGCCCTGCGCGAGGAAAGTTTCGTTAAAGTGCCATATATTTCTGCAGCATCCAATGTGGTTAGTTCAGCATTTCGTTCTTTTAAAGTTAATTGATTTTTTTTTGTAGGCTGACTAGTTGAAGCTTCTTTAATATCCCTACCTAAATAAAGTTTAATATACAGGGCTGCCCAGAAGTCCGGAATAAAATTAATATAGCCTCAACCTGTAACTTTTGGGGAAAATGCTCGGACACGTCAATTTAGTTTTATATATGCTCACATTTTGACGTTATTCGTTTGTTTTTTTATAGACATTTGTTAAAGATTGGACGACAACGATCTTTTTTTTAAATGGAAACATACAGCTTGTGATACATCATTTGAAAGCTAATATCTCGTACAGTATGCTCATAAATTTTGGCGCGATTCTGTCAAGCTATTTTAAAATGGCGACTGTTAAAAGTTTAAAGAAAATTCCTATTTAAATAAGCGGAAATGATAAATCATTGATGTTTTTTTTTTACCTTTCAAGGTAAGAAATCTACATTGTTTCACGTTCTGACATTTTGTGACATTGTGACTTAACAATAGTTATGGTTTATTTGTTAGGTATTTATTTTGTCAAAAAAAATTCAAATGTAACGAAGCAAAACAAAATACAACAAAAAGGTGGTTTAACGTGGCAAATGCTGGAAGTGTCCTCCACCCTCTACTTGGCATGCTCCCAGACGATGGTAAAATCCGTCGACGGAATTTCGAATGGCTTCAGCCGGTATGTTATGTGTCTCCAATCTAATTTTGTTTTTCAAATCTCCAATATTATTTGGCCTATTTTGGTAAACTTTTTCTTTTAAATATCCCCAAAGAAAATAGTCTAGAGGCGTTAAGTCTGGGGACCTCGGTGGCCATTCAATTGTACCACGTCGTCCAATCCAACGACCTGGAAATATTTGATCTAAACATCTTCTCGCATTGACACCAAAATGCGGGGGAGCACCATCTTGCTGAAACCAAATTGTTTCATTAGGTATATTTGGATCTACTTCGTTCGGAAAAATTACAGCTAGAGCAGGCCTCAACTCGAAGGTTAAGAAATCCAGGTACCGTTCAGCTGTGAGGTTTCCTTCCAAAAAGAATGGCCCTAAAATTCGGTTAATACCTGCCCATACATTTACTTTCTGGGGCCGCTGAGTATGTTCTTGAAATATCCATCGTGGATTTTCTTTACTCCAGAAACGATAATTACGAGTATGTCTGTTAACCACCCCGTTTAAATAGAAAGTAGCTTCATCCGAAAAAAATATGTTCTGTGGAAACCTATTATTCTCGTCACACCGTCTCATCATTTCTTCGCAAAATTGCAAACGCCTACCATAGTCATCTTCTAAAAGCTCTTGGACAAGACATACTTTATAAGAGTATTTTTCTGCTTTAAAAAATCTTCCAATAGTACCTCTGGATGTATCATGATTTTGAGCCAATGAAACTGTTGAAACATGCGGATTATCCTGCAGAGATAATGCAATATCCAATTTTTCATCGTCGCCTAAAACACGTGGCCGTCCATTCCTAGGCAAGTCCTTTACTGTGCCATGTTCATCAAATTTGTGGAATATTTTACTAACAGTGCCCTGTGAAATTTGATTTTCCGGATATTTAGCATTAAATAAAGTGCACACTTCACTTTGACTTCTTATTTTATCTCCACATCCTAACAATATCAAGACTTTGATACGCTGCCTTTCCGACAAAACTATTTTTGTTTAGAAAATTGTAAAATAATACTTCGGAAATATCTAAATACATTTTATTTCATACTGTATTGTAAAACACGCCTTTACATATTTGAATTTAGTCCAGAAAATAAGGTTTTACAGCAATAAGTCCGGTAAAATTTTTTTACCGGACTAGTCTTGTAAAATTTCTTTACCGGACTGAAATTTGTAAGTTTTTCGTCCGGCAAATCCTTTACAGTATTCGTTTCAAAATTCCAGACTCGGCTCCTTCGTCGCCTCGTCTCGAAACATTTCCCTCATACTGTAAAAGTTGATTTACCGGACTTATAACGTAAATATCTATTACAAGTTCACAATGTCACAAAATGTCAGAACGTGAAACAATGAAGATTTCTTAACTTGAAAAGTAAAAAAAACATCAATGATTTATCATTTCCGCTTATTTAAATAGGTTTTTTTTTTCAACTTTTAACAGTCGCCGTTTTGAAACAGCTTGATAGAATCGCGCCAAAATTTATGAGCATACTGTACGAGATATTAGCTTTCAAATGATGTATCACAAGCTGTATGTTTCCATTTAAAGAAAAGATCGATGTCGTCATATCTTTGACAAATGTCTATAAAAAACAAACGAATAACGTCAAAATGTGAGCATAATATATAAAACTAAATTGACGTGTCCGAGCATTTTCCCCAAAAGTTACAGGTAAGGCTATATTAATTTTATTCCGGACTTCTGGGCAGCCCTGTATATATTTACTCAAAACAATATCTATGTGAACGTCCGATATACTATGAAAGCTGAAAAAAACTCACAGGTCTATCGATAAATTAATAATAAAAAGAAATTAATGAAGCAGTGCGAAAACCCTGCCGGTACGCTTATTTTCGAATCTTTGAGGTTGTGAATTCGATCACTGTGTATTGCCACATTTATTTTCTTCGCTATCAGAATTCCAGTATCGGAATCGCCGTGCTATTTTGTATCACAACGTCGCCACTTAAGTTTACTGTAATTGTAGCTGCAAAGTTTATTATATGCATAAAAAACCTTTACTGACACAATATTTTTATTCTGCCGCTTCCTAGATTTGGTAATTGGTAGTAAATGAGTCACTGACAAAATTTGTGGATTTTGGGTATAGTAATTAAAGAAAAAAAAACACCGCGTATTGCGTGTGTCCCGGGTGCATGCAAATAACACACACTTTTGGTGTGGACAATCTTCCGAATTAGGCCTCTGCTAAGGCTAAAACTGAAGAAGAGTAAACTACCTTTATGTCTAAAAATATTTTGTGAAAAAAAGTTGCTAAGAATTAAGACTTCTAATCTAATCTAAATGGCTGTTTTTTATAGATTAACTTACGTGCAAGATTTCGCAACTGTACAGCAATGATCGGACTGAGGTAGTTTGGATAATTTCGGTAAGGGTAGTAGTAACTTGCAAAGCCTCTAGGGAAATAGTCGAATCGACCAACGTGTTCTTTGTCCACATCATGGGCACCTTGACACGAAACCCATATCTGTTTTCTTCCTTCTGGCAGCGAATTCTGTAAAACAAAAATTAAGTCCAGGTTTTAATCTTTGTTCGGAATTATTAACTTTGCTATTTTGGCAGGACATATGAAGCTATAAAAAAGACCTAAAATAAAGTACTTCCCAACATATTTCGTTTGGCTTAATGACTGCAATAAATCCCCGGCTTTCGTTTTCGCAGAGACGTATTAACCCACATTTATTTTTAATGCCAGTTTATAATAACAATAGATAGGTTCATTACTTGATTTGTTATCAAAATTAATAAACTGTCTAATTAGGGTTTTCTAGAAACAACTTAATTATTAGGATATTTCTCAAAACTTTTTAGTTACAGGTGCCTACCTGTTTATATAGCTTATATAAATAGGAAACATAATATTCGAAATAGATTAGTACTTATGTATTTTACTTTGAAACAGTGTGCAACAAGTTAACATTAAAAGTATGTGGAGGCCTTGGGAATCTTTAGCTAATGCGATATCTAGCTACCCTAAACATTCCAAGAATCATTTATCTTCTGACGCCAATGTGATCGTGAAAAATGTATGTGAATCGTTATTAAAGAGCGGGCACCCTAAAGTAATTGCCATTAAAAATACCAGTGAAATGACGAAAGTTCCATTATCGACGCTACGAGATATTATGCTAAAATGACATTTTAAAAGAAAAGTTCGCAAAGATACCGGAAAAATGAAGTGCGTAGATGATTGTGACAAAGATGTAATTGGCAGGAAAATATACCAAATGTATCGAGAAAATGTTGTGCCCACGTTAGATTCTTTAAAAACACGGTTAACAAGTGACGACACAACGACATCATGTAATTGTAATGTCATCACTTTTACCTAAATGCGTGCGAAAAGTTGCCCTTTTCCGCACGCAAACTATTCACACTAGTTTTGTACTTAATAATAAATTAATAATATAATACAAGTAATGGTAAAAATAAACGTAATAAACATTGCTACTATAAGGAAGGTATTATACTACGGCTTTTAATTTAACTACAAAATCTGTTCCTGTGCAAAGCAGTACCTCTTATTTTATTTCATTTTAGTAATATAAACAGTGATGCCAGCTGGGGTCAGGTAGATTCGGCACGCTCATCGACTTTTATATAGGAAATTTTACCAAGAAATTCTTTAAAAACGTATGTTTGGCAATCGAACAGGTAACGGGGTTTCTTTGGGTGTTTACAATATAATAAAACTATTATTGCAGTTATTAGGTCAAACGAAATATGTTCGGATGGACTTTTTTATACTTACATTGATAGACTCTTGCAGATCTTCGGGCATTTCCGGCAAAGCGCTGGTGTAATAGTCAGGTTCCCATCCGATGATCTGTGAACAGCAACAAAAACTATTGCAAGATAATATGAGCACGTTATTGCTCGGGGCTAACCCAAGCTCGCCTTACCCGATTTAGCTTCAAAAATATACACGGCGATGCGCTGTTGAAGCCGTATTTATTTTCACTGGTGCAGGTTCCCCATTCCTCTGGGTCAGTGATACAAACTTTGCCCTCACCAGGGGGTTTGTTAAAGTTACAACTCTCGAAGTTACCTCCTCGTTGCTTGCTCGCACTGTAGGCTGTGCATAAAAGAAAAAAAAACAATGTTCTTGAAATCAAAAATTATGTACAGGTTGTCCAGATTTTGATGTTCTGTCTTTAGTAATAAAGGGGATATCCCTTATTCAGGGGCATGCGGCGAGTTAGCAGCATAAGGAAGCGCTGCCGATAGGGCCACGCCCAAATATTGCCAAGAATTCACGTCTAAGAACAGAGTTGGGTTTCTACCGACATTTTTGTTTTCGACATGTAGCAAAGGTTTTTCGACCTTTTATGTTTTCGACAGTCTAAACTGAATTAACCCGAACTCATATCTATAATTATGTTTTAATTGAATGTCCAAAAAATAATACTGTTATGTAGGTACTGTAAGGAAATGTGATTTATTTATTTATTTATTTTATTTATTTCCTTTAAGATTTACAACAGTAAATATAGGATATTGTCATTGATAATAAAAAATATACAATATAAAAGAATTTATCTGTTTAATTTGCAAAGGTAACTTGTTATATAATTTGATCGGTAGAACCAATGGGCTGTTTGCCACCGTCGACAGTCTATGACGAGGAATATCAATATTTAAGTTTTTCCTAAAGCGATACTGCTCATTCAACTCACGAGTCTGAACAAATGTATCAATGTTTGACTTAACATAAGTTAGGGAGTTATAAATAAACAAAGAATGAAATGTCAGGATTCCAAGCTGAGGAAACAATTCACGACATGAAAAAGATCGATTCTTAAACATCATCGTTCTAATAATTCTTTTTTGTTGAATAAAAATTTCATTTACTCTGGAACTGCAACCCCAAGCTGAAATTCCGTAATTTAAACAGGATTGAACATATGAAAAGTAATACAATTTTAGATTTTTGATTTTATGTACCCTGTATATTTCAGAGATATTTTCAGTCATATCTACAGGGTTCCCTATAAAAGATACGGGGTCATCCATAAAGGACGTCAAGGCTTGAGGGGGAGGGAGGGGGTCTAGCAAAATGTGACCAATTGTGCCAGGAAGGGGGTGCCAGGGGGGGGTCATGAAAATGTGACGTCCGGAATAATAATTCCATAAATTCCAATAATTTGAATTCAACCCCTACATAGTCTTCCCGCGCTACGCGAGACGGCAGCACTTTACGGAGTGCGTGCAGTCTACTACTATAGTCAAGCAAATATTTGACGCGTGACACTTCCATATTGTCATGGGTGTCAAATACGGCAGGCTACTCATAATATAAAAGTTACTAATGGCTAAATTTATATTATAATAATTACCACCCACTCGAAGTATTTGTATCTTTATCCTTTTATATGACTAAAAAGAGATATACATAAACCGAGTTACCTTCTCGTCGATTTGGTCAAATCATATGGGCTGCAGATCCGCATTTTATTTATTAATTTAATCGTTATACACTACTAATCGTTATACACTACTAAGATTGCTTTTGTTAAGACCTGTGATATTAATGGTCAATCCTGAATCCCACCATTACAATGCACAGAATTTATCAAAACAAATTTATTTATATTATAATTCATATTCTTAGACCAATTTCCCAGCAATCATTTTCTGCAAAGGTTTATAAATAACAATATTCGTCAGTCCGGCCCTGACTAAGTATCAGCTGTAATAAAGTTGGTGAAATCGAAATAACCTAGTATTGGGCAAATATGACAAGATGGAAGTGTCACGCGTCAAATATTTGCTTGACTCCAACTATACATGCTATTGACATTATTAACCGCAACAATGTGTAATTTTCGATTTTAATTTTGTGACGTGACATAGGGGGGAGGGGAGGTCTGAAAAAATGTGACCATTTGTGACATGGGGGAGAGGGGGTCAAAAATCCTCTGAAAAAACGTGACGTCCTTTATGGACGGCCCCTACGAGAAAACTTTAAATGTAGGAGTTGTGGGGTTTTATCTGAACCGCCAGAAAATTTTAAAAAAACAAACAAAATACTATCTGAAAGCTAAGAAAAATTAGCAAATTGGGTTTTTTTCTAATGGAACAGTCTGTACATTTTTTATTTTTATAAAAGACCTTCCTTTCCTGATTCCAAAAATATATAGTTCTTCGAGAATTTGGATATTTCGCGTTCTGTTATAGTAAATGCGGTTTTTTAAATAGCCCCACAAAAATATATCGAGGGAAGAAAGGTCGGGGCTGTTTGCCGGCCCTCGAGTAAGACCCCTTCTTCCTATCCGTAAATTATGCCTGTTATTAAGGTAATTGGTAACAGGTATAACATTATGATAATTTCTTTTCTTATGAAAGCAGTAGGGGAAGCTGTGCTTCCATCGCTTCCATAAACCGCACGCTACTGCCCCTATTACTAAAGATAGAGGGACAAGGTTAGTTTCCGCGGAATTACGGCTCTTTTTAGTCCACTTGGCGTTTGGTACGATATACATAAATTATTTATGTATTGGGCAACAAAAAATCTGCATTAGATGATGAAGTTTCACAGCCAGTACACTCAAAAAACAAATGTGTGGTGTGGAATAGTGCGCGGAAGAGTAATTGGTCCATTTTTCTTTAAACAGTCTTTAACTGGACAAGTATATCTCGAATTCCTTCAACTTCAATTAATTCCAGCATTAGTGGCTTTATTTTCGAATCTAATGGACCCAGACTCCCTCGACTAAGAACTAATGTTCCAGCAAGATGGTGCTCCTCCGCACTGTGTTACCACTGTGCGTACATTTTTGGATGAAACCTTTCCCAATTGGTGGGTAGGAAGGAGAGGACCTATCGAATGGCCTGCTAGGTCGCCAGACCTAACTTCTGTGGACTTCTTTTTGTAAGGTTACCTCAAATCGAAAGTATTTGTTGACAGGCCAAACAATCTGCAGGAGTTGAAAGAGAGGACCCGAGGAGAAGGTTTGAATATTGTCAAGCCGTAAATGGCGCACATTTTTAACATTTAATTTGATTTGTTGTTGTGTTCTTTTTAAATAAACAGGTCTTACTTATTGATATGTTCAATCGTATTTTTTTCGATAACTGTTGAGTTTAGGTATAGGACATGGTATATAAAATATACTTAGAATTCGATGCAAAATTCAAAAATAAAGTAAAAAGTATATGTTTTCATTTGAAAAAATGAAGTTGATGATCGTAACCTATTTTTGGGCTACCCCGTATACATGAATATACCATAAAAAAAAACACATTAAGAAACAAAAATCGACGGGTCCCAGCGTTTTTCCTAAAAACACATCGCTGAATCTTAAATGAATTTAGACATTACTTCTGGAACTCACTATAATTCGCCACACAGTTCTAGAGCTACAACGCCTGAGGATGCAGGGCGGTAAAATCCATAAAAATAGTCTCTATGACGGTGGCAGTATAGGCGTACGTAAAAATTTTAAAAAAATTATTTTAGTCTTAATTGCGTAAAATATAAGAACAAATACCTACTGATTTATTGGTAATTACTGCCCTAGCTTCACTATCAATAACTTTACCCTTTATATATTTTCTTCATTTTACAAACATCAACGTTCAAGTAAGATTAATCATAAATTAAATATAATAAATTTTAAACTTCGGCAATGCCTGAAAAATTTGTGTAGATGTGCGTTGTATCCCCACTAATTCAATATCATATACGATAAAGTAAAGTAAGGAATTTCAACTTGGGTTGCCAAATTTACCAAAACATATTATCCTCGCCGCTTATAGCATATAATAAATTATATTAAGCGATTATAAATCGCAATGTGAAAGGGAAAAATCAACGGTGTATATGTTACACAGGGTATACAATATACAGGGATATACATTAGGGTGGGTCGATCTATATAAGGAAAAAAATAAAGTGTGAGATCTCAATTACCCTGGGTGCTAGAAAGTTGTCACTACTATTGTTGATCATTCATGCAAAGTTTCGGCTCTGACAAGCGCCATCTTCAGGTGCCTAGTTCGCTTCGAATCTTCCACAAAGCGTACTACTGAAATATGCAGCTCTTCGCTTATTTCTCTCAATAAAAATTGAATGAAATAACCCAGAACTCACCACGTGGAGGTGGCTGCATGTCGAGACTTTGAACTCTCTGATTTTTCTATTCTGAAGGCTCATTACTCTACATTTCAGAATTCTTCTTAGCGCAAGTTCTCTAATAGGCTTTCGAACATCTCTAAGCATTGTCAATAGAATATTTTCTGGATGAGCGAAAAATGCATTCCTCTGTATGAATCCGGATCAATCACATCTTTAACTGTACTTGGCATATATCTCGATCTTGTTATCAGAGAGAACAAATGTCTGGAGCCTTCAGTACACGATGATCTGATTTTAATATCGAACCAAACAGGAACATAAACTTTTAATATAAATTCGGTTATTGTTTTCAATTCGTTCGAAGGTTTTTCTGAAGCTACATAAAGTCTTAAAATTCTATTTGCCGTTGTCAGCCATCTTGAGTGTGACATTTTTCCAGGATCACGATTTGATAAATTTGAGGGGACATCACCTCTTGCGATTGCCGAACACATTTGATACAAATAAACTTGATCGGTACTGGTGTCATTTAGGTCGAATTCTGGTAGTTCCCCATCAATTTTTTCGAATTTAACTATTGGAAGGTTCTGACATGTTGGAAGAAGCTTTCCAATCGTTCCTGAGAATCCTCTTGGGTCGTTAGTTTTACCATCCATTTTCTCAATCAAATGGCGAAGTGGAAGTTCATTGGCGTGCAGTAGGCAAATCAACCATTGTAAGGAGTGTCCAATTGCTACTTCTAATTGCTTAACAACTCCATTCTTGAAACCTGTATTTACAACAGTTCCGTCACAGCCAACAGCAGCAAGTTCTTCAACAGGTCCCAAGTTACTGCTTAGAAAATCGAAAATACTTGATTTGATGTCTTTAGCATTTCCTGAAGTAGGAGTTACATGTCCGAGATAAACAGACCCAGGTTCTGCAATAAGAACAATATATTCCTCCAAAACGTATCTCTTATGATAAGTGCTTCCTTTTTTCTCCGTCAGTAGTGTTCTGTCCTTTCTACCGTCAAAATAGATCCCTGTAATTTTCAAATTTCCTTTTGATTCCTTTTTTAGTTCCGTTCTTCGTCTCTTTCGTTCTCTCCGCAATTTACTACGGTTTATTTTGAAGGGTCGTTTCTACTGACAACGCCAAGATCTTGCAGAACAGCATTCGCTAAAAAAGAAGCACATCTATCCGAAACTCCCGTTCGATCGCAAGCCTCTGCTAAATTTCTGAAATCCACCCCTCGAAGGTCTGTTCTTGCTTTTGAAGTTGATGGACTATCTAATTGAAGTTTAAACTCGCTTGTTGTAGAACTTTCACCCAGAAACACACTTTCTTCCAGTGGGGAGGAAGTGGTTTCTAGAACATTCACTTTTCCTACATTTTTCAATTGCTCTAGGCGGCTTTGGTCCTCCAGTTGTTTTTTTGCTTTGAATTTTCTTTGCATACGTTTTTCTAAAACCTTTGTCAATTTAATGTCAACATTTCCAATAAACATTCTTCTTTCTGTTCTTTGGTCTCGTAAAAATTCTTGTTTTGTTTTAAGCACTTTAATTTTGCATTTGCATGAGTCAAAATCTTTACACTTGCACGTCGATATATCAAAAAGTTTCTCACTTGATTGTCTGAATTTTTCTAGCTTCTTTAAACACTTTTTTTTAAACTCCGAAACTTCACAACATAGTCTTTAATCAATCGATAAATCTCTTGTTCACTCACCACTTGTAAAGAAACATCACTTACACTAGGGTCTTTGCCATTGTTCTGGTCTTTTATTAATTGCCTGTGCCACAAATATGCTCTCATAACATCGCTATAAGTCGGAAGTATGTTGCACTTAAGTTCTGTTGGTGCTCCAAACACCTCGCATTCAATGTCTTTACGTGTATTCGTCATTTTCACACAAATAAACAATTACGCGTTCACTAAAAGGAGTAAATATAAGTTAATAAGACGTTGACTCTTCGAATGCGTCGAGACAACTAATCTTGTCGGTACAGGAAAGGCAGACTTGCGGCCGCGTACGTGATATTGATATAGCTGCGCGACACTACTTGCGCATTTGCACGGTTGAGCTCAGATGAATATGTTTCGATGAATTTATGAGTTTATTAGTGGCAATTTTTTTATCAACACAGCTATATAGAGGAGAAAGTCAAGATAAATCACTCATTTAAAGTTTATGAATATTTTCATAATTTTCCCAAATTTGACCTCAAGTAGGCACCTGAAGATGTTATCCCAGAAAGCCCAAATTTTGTATCATAAATACTATATCAAGTTGACAACTTTTGGTTACCCAGGACATATCACATTCAAAAAAAAAAAAATTCGGCCCACCCTCATATAAATGCGTCTCATTGTTTTAAGTAGTAAATTTGAATCACATACAAATTAACATTTTATGGAAATTTAAGGAGAGAAGTACGGCAACAATGTACAGCTTTTTGTTCGGATTTCTTTCGTAGCTTACTAGCCGTGTGGCGAACTTTAGTTAGACCTACAATATTAATATGAGCTTTTCCATAAACGATCCAAGAATTACGACCCTCAAGTATTAGCTTGCTATAATGAAACACCCTGTATAATAACCAATAGTTAAAATTACAATTTTTTTTATGGATAAATTGCATGGGTACTTACGCTCTAAAAATTTGTCTATCAATACAACCCATCTGGCTATATCCGCGTCTCTGGTCACATTGTACCAAATAAGAGAGCCTTCTTCTGTCCTGTTGGAAATGGGTCTAAACCCCAATCCGGGATTGGTCCCAATCAAACTACTACTTAAAGTCCATTTTGGCTCGTTATCATTAAGGGTTGAAAATAGACCTTGCATGCAAATCGCAAAAAGTGCCGCTAATACTGCGTAGAAACATGCGTAGAAAATGAAGAGTTGGCCTGAAAAAAAAAAAATGTTGACAATACATTCTAAAATCCCTGCAAACACAACACTTCCATCGAATGCTCATTGCATCGATGATGTCTTTCATTAGCGGATTAATGCGTATAAGCCAGTGTGCATTATTGACTTTGACTATCTTGAGTGATCGTTAACAGAAAGCTTGGTATAACATGTCCAAAAATATTAGATTTTCGAAAATGTATATTTAATGATTTTTACTAATATTTTAAATAGTTTTTGTATTCTTCATATTTTAGCTTCAGGCTATAGGTGCCACTGTTGCTTTCCTAATTTCTGTTATCAATATAAGCAACTAAAAATTTATAAAATTTCCTTTCTGCCTTTAGCGCTCTTTCGAAATTGAATTTTAAAGTTTTGTCACAAGAATATTATTATATTTATCCTTGTGGTTTTGTATATACAGGGTGTTTTATTAATATTGCGAAAAAAATCAGAATGAGTTTCCCTGCTTAAAGATATGAAAAAAAAGTTCGGAGATACAGGGTATTACAATTTTTAAGCGAAACAAGAAATATGTACGCCACTGCCGTTTTCTTTTTTGATGACGCTGTTGTGCAGGCAGTTTCATGGCTAATGCGAAGTAAATTTTGATAATTTTTTGATTTCGGCTTTGTTTAGGAGATAAATGCAAATTTATCAAACTCTGATATGGGCATAGCGATATGCAATTAAATGTGCTTTATTTTTTTTATTCTTTTCCTCGAGAACGGTTGCTCGTAGCGACTTCTTCCAAGAATGCCTTTTTCACCTAAAAATGATAGAGAAACTTATGACTCCTCAAAAGAGTATAAAGACATGTAGATGGATCCCTCTACAAGTGGGAGCCGTTCTAACATCAAATTCAAATCTCGCATTTCAAAAAATAAAGATACCAATTTTAGTTCTAATATCCACATTATTTCACAAATTATTTTAAAAAAATAGAAATAAAATTATAACACCTTGTATTTCCGAAACGAAGCATTACCGGGCATAGGTGTATAGGATCTTTTTTCATATTAATAAGCAGGGAAACTGATCCTGATTTTTTTCGCCATATTAATGAAGTACCCTATACAAGGGGTGTCCGGAAACTTCATTCGTATATTTGAAGGCGATATTCTACATATGAAAACATGAAAAAAAGTTTATATGAATGTAGGTCCTTAAATATCTTATAAGGAAGCTATGGCCGTCCAAAGGTAACCTCTAAAGATTAGATCCTATAGTAGAGATTATTTAAAAAGACCGACTTTTTGTCGATGTGAGAAATTAAAGCGGAACAAAGAACCTTTTTCCAGGTACCCAAAAATTCAGGTAAAGTACTTGCCAACATATTTCGTTTGGCTTAATGACTGCAATAAAACCCCTCATAAACTTGGCTTTCGCTTTCGCAGAGACGTATTAACCCACATTTATTTTTAATGCCATTTTATAATAACAATCGATAGGTACATTACTTGATTTGTTATCAAAATTAATAAACTGTCTAATTAAGGTTTTCCAGAAACAACTTAATTATTAAGGATCGACCGATACCGGTATATCGGCCATATCGGCCTTCTTGCCCGATATCGGTATCGACCAAGAGTATATTATCGGTATCGGCCGATATATTTAAAACATAAATTTATAAAGTAAAATAAATAAATAAAGAATTTTTAAGCTCAATTTTAGTAGTTTGCACTCCAGAAAAATCAGCTCCTTCAGCTTTGTCGAGATAAATCAAAAGTGTCTTAAGTACCTAATGATATTATTTCTGATAAAGATGCACTGTTCTTACTAAAAATCTTGGTAATCTCTTCAAAGGGTTCTAATAAGTTTCATAAGTTTTTTGCTAGTTCCCACTGGTGATATGCTAGTTCCTTATCTTTTAAAGCTGAATCATCCATTATAAATATATTTAAAGCGTTTTTTTTTTCTACCAAACGTTCCAACTTATAAAAACTTGAGTTCCATCATGTAGGTACATCCTGAACCAAAGATTTTCTCGCCATATTAAGAGTCTTTTGAATATTCTTCAGTCTATCACAAGCCAAAGAGGAGTGACTAAAATAAGTTACTATACGCCCCGCTTTTGCCAATAAATCCATGATTGATCGTTGACTTTCTATCGAGTCTTGTATGGCTAATTGTAAAGATGTATAAAACAAGTTTGGTGTTTTAGTTTAACTTCGTCGATGCCCTTTTTCATGTTGGCGGAATTGTCAGCCAAAACCAAAAGATCCTGATTATTAACTAACTTCCATCTCTTCAGTAAATCATTTAACATCTGGGCAATATTCAAAGCTGTTTGTGTTCCTGGAAAATGTTTGCAGGCCAGTACAAATGAACATCTTTGAGTCGTTTTAAAATCCATCCAAGGAGCAGTAGAACACATAAATGAATTGTTATTGTGTTTGCACGTCCATAAATCTGTAGTTACAGAAACTTTAATGTTTTCTTCTAAGGAAAGTGATGATGATAATTTTTAACTAATTGCTGAAGAACATTTTTGGTAAATATCAGGAAGTATATTTTCATTTTCTCTTAAATATTTATCAGAAGCATATTGTAACAAGGATCCAATTTTTTTAAACGCTGTTTAAAGCCGACATCATTCAGAATACTGAAGGGTTGTATACCTATAGCTAATAATTATCCGATATAATAGTGAATGTCTTTAGATTTAGTACTGTTGATGTCCCATAACTGCATGTTATCAAAGGATTCAAATATCTTTAGCTGTGTGGTTTTACTTGAGCGGGCAGTTGAACAAGACGGACATTAATTGTAGCTAATTTATATAGCAAAATATCCATAATAGAAAATATAGCCGATATATCGGTATCGGCTATGCATATATCGGTATCGGTCACAAAAAATCATATCGGTCGATCCCTATTAATTATTAGGATATTTCTCAAAACTTTTTAGTTACAGGTACCTGTTTATATAGCTTATATAAATAGCAAACATAATATTCGAAATATATTAGTATATATCTATTTTACTTTGAAACAGTGTGCAACAAGTTAATATTAAAAGTATGTGGAGACCTCGGGAATCTTCAGCTAATGCGATATCTGGCTACCCTAAACATTCCAGGAAGCATTTATCTTCTGACGCCAAAGTGGTCGTGAAAAATTTATGTGAATCGTTATTAAAGAGCGGCCAACCTAAAGTAATTGCTATTAAAAATACCAGTGAAATGACGAAGTTCCATTATCGACGGTACGAGATATTATGCTAAAAGGACATTTTAAAAGAAAAGTTCGCAAAGATACCGGAAAAATAAAGTGCGTAGATGATTGTGACAAAGATGTTATTCGCAGGAAAATATACCAAATGTATCGAGAAAAGTTGTGCCCACGTTACATTCTTTAAGAACACGGTTAACAACTGACGATACAACGATATCATGTAGCAGGACAAGTCTTCACCGCGCTTTGCAAGAGATGGGATTTAAGTATAAGACAATAAACAAGAGACAAATTATTATGGAGTCCGAAAGGTTAAGAAAAATGAGATTTCTGTACCTTAGGGAAATAAAAAAGTTTAGATCCGAAAAACGTTCAATAGTTAATCTGGATGAAACGTGGTTTGACACTCATCCTCTTATTATAAATGTGGATGATAGTGATAGCGAGACTGAATTAGGAATTGATTAAAGCGTTTTATAATTACAATTAAACCTTCTATGTATATATGTAAATATATTTTTTTAAATAGGTATATTAATTGTTATTATTACTTTTACCTAAATGCGTGCGAAAAGTTGGCCTTTTTCGCACGCAAACTTTTCACACTTGTTTTGTAATTATAATAAATTAATATACATATAATACAAGTAATGGTAAAAATAAACATAATAAACATTGCTACTATAAGGTATTACTATGGCTTTTCATTTAACTACAAAATCCGTTCCTGTGCAAACCAGTACCCCTTATTTCATTTCATTTCAGTAATATAAACAGTGATGCCAGCTGGGGCCAGGTAGATTTCGCTGGTTGGCACGCTCATCGACAGTTTTATATGGGTAATTTTACCAAGAAATTCTTTAAAAACGTAGGTTTGGCAATCGAACAGGTAACGGGGTTTCTTTGGGTGTTTACAATATAATAAAACTATTATTGCAGTTATTAGGTCAAACGAAATATGTTCGGATGGACTTTACGGGCGGGAAACTTTGGGGTTTATTCGACATTCGACTATATCTAGGTTGTACTCTTCCCTTGAAAGCTTTTGTGCAAGTTTTGGCGGTTCGACCGAAAATGTTGGCTGCACCATGAATCAAAATTGTATGCATTGTTGGAGTCATTTTGCCATCCATACAACATACAACGACATATGACTTTGCCGTTTCCAATTTTTTTCTTATGAAAGGTACAGCACTGCAGGATTAATCCTTTATGGCGCTCTGCGAGCGGTGCGTGTACGCAGGAAACGATTCACGTTGGTCTTTAATCTTTGGAGATTATACTCGTTGGAAAACACGGCCTCAGAAAGGTCGTTCCAGAGTGATGACGTTCTCCAGATGAAAGAGTTTTTGTGTTGTTCAAGGGAGACTAAGCTGAACCACGTACGGGTGGGCTGCAGTGGCTCGTCGTGTATTTCTACCATGCAACGCTCTGGGTGGAATCAAGCGGGCAACATCAGTTGCAAACATAATTTCAATAATACTGGTTTCATTTTTAATTTTTACTTAACTTTTCTGAAATAATACATTCCGGATCTGACCAAATATCCCACCAGCATTCACCACAGATATCAATCAGTTTATAAAAGGATACAAAATACACCCTCATATTATATTATGTCTCTCTTCCTCAGGTAGACGCTTGGGCACCTGGTAAAAGATAGAACACTAAGACTTATGTGATTTATTATTTTACTATCTTTAAAGGGCGTCAACTGGATATTGCCTTTAATTTATTCTTGCTTTTGATTTGTATTGTTCTAGCGTTTTATTGGGGTTTCGGTCTTTTTGAATAGCTAATCTCTAATTCTCTACTTATATTTTAAATCTTTGCAGCCTAGTCTCTTAGTATATTTATTCCTACTTTTTTTACATAGTATATTTTAAAAAATTTATTTACCCAAAAATCATGATTTTGACGATTTTTTTACACCAAAAAAGCTATTCTTGTAAAAAGTAATTGGGCCAATAGTTAAGGAGAAAAATCGATTTATTAACAATTACATAAACTATTATAGAATTGTGTTTGAACTAAAATATCAAAGTAGTCTTATGAAGAACAAAAACTTGAAGTCAAAAAAGCACCAAGAAACTTATGGTTATCTAATATTAAAATAAATAAATTGACAATGACGTTTTTACCATTTTAGGCAAGAATCACACTGAGCGACCATGATCGACCGTCCGCGACCGACCGTTAACGACCAAATTTCCAACACGTACATTCTTACCACAAAGATCACACTGAACCATCGCCCTCGACCATAGAATAGGAGGGCCCCTCTTATTTCTATGCCCTCGACTCTCGACCGTCCGCGACCGTCCTACGACGACCGTGTTTGAAATTCCAACCTGCTGGAAATTTTGGTCGGTCGCGGACTATCCCATTTAATGCGCATGACAAAGTTTTAGTTATTTTTTATTTTACACCAAGTGGAACTAGTGGAAGTGGCGTGCGCGTCCTAACTCTAACCTAACTAAACTTTGTGACGCTGGTTTTGTTTTTAGCTAATAATTATTGATAAGATATTTTAATTACTAGTAATACTAGTATATTGTGTGTAAAATACACAGAACAATAAAGGTTAGTTTGTAAACATTTCTGTGAAATATACGTAACCTAAAATCTCAGGTATGACATTTTCATAACAGCGGTCGGTTGTGGTCGGTCGATCAGTGTGACTTAGAACTGTGAATTTGAACTATTTCACCTGTTGGTCGTAGCCGGTCGATCGCGGACGGTCGATCATGGTCGCTCAGTGTGATTCCTGACTTATTGTAATGATTATGGATCAAGTGCACAGTTTTTTTGATGAGTTGTAGTATTTGTAAGTGTAAATTTTAAAAGATGGCAGATTAATCATTTGCTTTGTCATGCGCATTAAATGGAATAGTCCGCGACCGACCAAAATTTCCAGCAGGTTGGAATTTCAAACACGGTCGTCGTAGGACGGCCGCGGACGGTCGAGGACGATGGTTCAGTGTGATCTTTGTGGTAAGAATGTACGTGTTGGAAATTTGGTCGTTAACGGTCGGTCGCGGACGGTCGATCATGGTCGCTCAGTGTGATTCTTGCCTTAGCTGATAAAGTCGGCTTCCAGTTAACTAGGCGCGTTATGAATTTATCATAGAGAAACCTGTGTCTTGTTCAAACCAAGGTTAAAACGGCATTATAAAGATATCTGTAGTATAAACGCGATAAACTTTGGTTATTTATGAATCACAGAGAGAAGCACATCTAATTTTCAGTAATTATCAAAATGTGTTGAAGAACACTCCCGTATTACATAATGTCGTGAATAAGCTCCCTAGTTTTGACAAATGTGTCATTTATTAAAAATATTGTGACATAAAATAACGAATATAAATCGGTTTGCAGGTTTCTTGTAGACAGAAATGGTTCTCAATTTAATAGATTATTTTAAAAATGACCAGGAGAAGGCTACTGAAACCGGCGAGTTATTAAATCCCAAGTCTATTAAAGAGAAAGTCTAGGAAGCACTAAAACTAAGTTTAAGATCAAAGCTGGATTTATAAACTCGAAAAGTTGGTGAGGTTGAAGTTATGATCAAGTTTCTGAGGTTAGATATTCCAAACTCCAAGCAGAAAACTTGATTATATCGAACTAACCGGGAAGTTTTCGAACCTTACATGAGCTTTACATGAACAACATGAACGAGTGTATAAATGGAACTGAGTGTTCCCTTTAGTTTAAATTGAACTCCTATTTCCAACACCAACTGAACCTCAACCTCGCCAACTTTTCGAGTTTAAAAATCCAGCTCAATACAGAGGATTGTTCATGAAGTTGTAAAAGTATACCAATGAAGAAAACGCAACGTTAATCAAGGAAAACGAAGAGTGAAACTTTACAGGAAGGTAAAAAAATGGACGTAAGGAATGTTATATATGACTTAAATGCATCACAAATTGATATAACGCTTTCAGTTTTGAAAGATGCTTTGAAGGAACGAGGTATTTTAGAAATAGGTCTCAGGTCATTGTCAGCGCTAATAAAAAACTTGGGATTTCGTTATAGAAAGGACTGCAACAGAAGATATTTGTGCGAACTACCAAGAATTGCAAGCGAACGAGTCAAATTTTTGAAATAATATGTTGAAAATTATCAATCAAAGTTTAGGAAAGAAGTTTTTTTAGATGAAACTTGGGTATTTTCGAATGGAAGTGGATTTAAACCATGGTAAGACGACTCAGTAAAATCAGTAAAACTAAAAAGAGGTTGTGGGTCGGGATAACGTTACATTATATTAAATGCTGGCTCATCTACTGGTTTTATAAAGGAAGCGAGTTTAATTTTTTCCTCTAAATCAAAGAGCGCCGACTACCACGATAACATGAATTGTGAGTTTTTTGGAAAGTGGGCTAGAGAAAAGTTGATACCAAATTTGGATGAACCATCCCTAATTGTACTAGACAATGCATCTTATCATTCTCGGGTAATAAATAAACAGCCAAATGCAGGAGACAGTTCAGACAAAATCATGGGCTGGGGGGGACCGGGGGGGACTTTCCGAAAAACCATCACATTTAGGGGATAATAAGGTTATTTAGTTTGCTATTTCTTAATGAAATATAAGATTCCAGTGTCAAATTTGTCATGGCTGTATTCGTTTTTGATATACAGGGTGGTCTTGAAAATGTTTGCTTTTTAGGCTCATGCTTTATTCAAAAAATGTAAAAAATGCGTTGAGTTCAGTGGCGTAGTCAGCCTTTTTTTGAATTAGTTTTCGAGATATTAACCTAACCTATGATTTTTTTAAAGGGGCACCCTATAGATAATATAATAATTGATAAGAATAATTACTTTTTAAAGATTAAATACTACAATTGATTTTAATTTCAATAATTTTGTATCAACACCAACATCAACACTTATTACTAACCTACATTTTTTACTTTATACAACATTATTTTGAAATTTCGGTAGACAGTTGGTTGACCTTCATAATAATAGACCATTATTATTTGGCGCCATAGCCTACTGTTACAAATAAAGAAAATAATCGAATTCTGAACTTGTTTTTCACAATTAATATAAGCAACTATACTACGATCCCAAAATAATTGGCAAAACTGTTCTTATTACCATTGACGGTGTGCGGAGAAAATAATTACCATTTATTCACACTTTTAACTGAAATAAAAGCATTCAAAACCACTTGGAAAGATTGTGCATTAATAAGTCGTTACATGTTGCCAGGTTTTAAAATATTTCATTTAAATTCTCATAAAATGTACATGTCATTAAGGGCCTTTACACCCTACGGTACTTGGTCTACTCAATTTAGCAACGCAGGTAAGAGAAACCCACGTCTAAAGGCACTCGCACGCTTCCTTATCGCCTCTAACCAACGTTCAGTGTCGTAGACAAGTTTCAATCAAGAGGATATTAGCAATTCAGTTTTATTATTTTGGCGGTTATTCAAAACAGCAAATATTATAATGCAGGCGAGTTCTTCACGTGATAGTAACCAACAAGTTACAAAACGACGTCATTTAAAACCTGGGGAGCGTACAATGGTAAAAAATGTGTGTGAGGGAATGCTGTATTGAACGTGGGTCGGTAATCGTGATGGATAATGCACCATACCACAGCCGTCGGGTGGAAGCTTTGCCAACTTCTGCGTGGCGAAAAGGAAAGATTTTTGACTGGCTCAAAGAAAAAAATATTGCATTTGGCGAAAAAATGCTAAAAGTGCAGTTGCTCGATCTTGCAAGACACACAAAAAAAAAATATACGAAATATGTAGTGGATGAAATGGCTCGTGAACGAGGTGTTACAATATTACGTTTATTGCCTTACCATTGTGAACTAAATCCAATCGAGCTTATATGGGCACAGATAAAAGGCGAAGTGGCGCGTGAAAATAAAACTTTTAAATTAAAAGATGTTAAAGAACTGTTAAAAACGGAAATAGCGAATGAACAAGCAGCAGATTGGCATAAGTGCGTATTACATGTCAAGGGCGTAGAAAAAAAATGTGGGACTTGGATGTACGCGTTGAAGTCATGGTAGAACATATTGTTATAAATCCTGCAGATGACAGCAGTAGCGACAGAAGAAATGGTGTATTTTGGACCGAAAAGTACAGTATTTATAATTTAGGTTTAGAGTTAGCCCTTAATCCACTATTATATGTTTCTATTATTATGTAGTATAATAGAAACATTATGAAAATAACATAAATACCGTTGCTTTAATATTCTTTTTGGATTTTATACCTGCGTAATTTAGATTCTCTAATTACTTCATTGGATCAACAAATGTAAAAGCTTAATTTATTTTTCAGTTTAATTTATAATATTAAATTTATTATAGTAAACGTAAATATATTATAATAATAAACAAAGAATTCATATATTTTTTGAATTATTATTGTTTAAAATGACACGCTTCTGGAATTGGCGTTCCCCTTACGTCTTGCACACCCCGGTAAAAATGAGTCACTGGCAATTATTTTGTTACCGGAGTATAGGTATATGTTTTTGGCCGAATTATTCTTAATAAATATAAGGGATAATATGTAAGGTGTCGGGTGTCTCATTTTAAAAAAATCATAAATTCGATTAATATCTCAAAATTTAATTTTTTTAGGAAAAATAACAGTTTTTACCTTTTTGATGATAAGTAAGCATAACGGAGCAAAATCGCCCTGTAGATTAAAAACTAAAATGTAGCACACTATAGTATGTTGCTTAATGCAAGAGAGTAATAAATCATTATTAAACTATCTCTATCAACTAACCCAGTGGCCGTATTCCATAGGTGTAGTCCAATTATTATTATTTGATTATGTTTATTTTTAGGGGTAGGTAGAGGTATAGGTAGTTTGTCTACCTGTGCCTCACTGTTTCAATACTTAATATTTTAATAAACTACCTGCAGTAACGCCGCTGTCCCCTTACTTTCATTCACCAAACTCGTCTTTCCCTTGTATGCAAATAAGAGTGACCTAATTTAGGACGGATTCGGGGTGTGTAGGTCTTAAATATCTAAAATACGGTGTTTTTAAAAACTATCTGCAAGGTGCGGCCAATATGACTCCGCTGTGAATACTATACTTCTAATTTTAGTATCAGTTTGTGTAAAAGTAATAGGTATAACATTGTAAAGTCAATAATAAAACCAATCGTGCAACGATTCCCTAGCGCACCGCGAAACAATACGCCGTAGCTGTAGCTATCGACCGGCCGGAAATATTTTTAAATTTTCGGTTGGCAGGGGGTGTAATAGAAGCAAATTCTAAGAAGAATCTAAAAGTTAAAAGAACAAGAGACCTTTCTCTAATTTTAGTTTTTTTTAAGTAAAAAATGTAATGTACCCTAATCAGTAAAGTAAACCCTTTTCGAGAAAATTTCCTTATTCGGTTTTCATGCACGCCCATGGACAAATTTAAGTGTGAATCAAAATTGCTCAGAACTCACCAAAAAAAAATACGAGACACATCTTATGAAAATAAATTCAAAAAACTATTCAATCGTTTCGGGAACCGCTTGATTTCCACAATAAAAGGACATTGAAATAATTACAAGGACATTTTTAATTTTTTTTATTAATAAAAAATAATAATTTCAACAAATAAAAACTAAAATATTTCTTAAAATTTGCTAGGAACTAAGAAAATTGAAAAATTATAATAGACTACATACGCGTTTAAGACTTAAAACCGTTTTTAGAAAACTATTCTATTAAACAAAGTGTGCTTTGAAAAACAATTATTGCAGTATGGCAAACAACTTGGCAGTTACTTTTAAGGTAATTAAGTTATTAATTTGTCGTTCTTAGAACTTATTTTCGGTGATTATTTTCCGTTCAAAATGGTTCAATTTACTAATAGCGAAATGTCAGACATGCATTTTTGTTATGGAATGGCTCATGGTAATGCTGAAGCTGCAAGACGTATCTATCATGAAAGATTTCCTCAACGGGCGGTACCTAACGCAAGAACATTTATAAGACTCCACGCACGGCTTTCTGAGACAGGAACTTTTAAAAGGTCTACGGTCGTTATAGGGAGACCCGTAACGGTTAGAACAATTCATATTGAAGAAGCTGTTCTAAACGAAATTGAGAGAAACCCTGATACCAGTACGCGAAAAATAGCGCACGAATTGAACATTACCCATGTAACAGTATGGCAAATTTTAAGAGATCAGCAGCTATATCCATATCACTTGCAACGTGTGCAAGCTCTATTGCCAAGGGATTTGCCTCTGAGAGTAGACTTTTGTTATTGGTTACGAAGTAAAGTGGTAAGAAACCCAATTTTTTTAAGTCAAGTGTTGTTTACGGACGAAGCTTGTTTTTCTCGTGATTCTATTATGAATTTTCATAATAACCACGTATGGGCCGAAGATAATCCACATGCCATGATAGAAAATAATTTCCAAGAAAAGTTTTCTGTCAATACGCGGGTTGGAATTGTCAATGACCACCTCATTGGAACTCATTTTCTTCCACCTAGGCTTACTGGAGAAGAATACCAAAGGTTTTTACAGCACGATCTACCTCAACTATTAGAGGAAGTTCCACTTAGAGAAAGATATCGCATGTGGTACTGGTACATGCACGACGGCGCTCCACCACATTTCAGTCTAGTTGCACGTCAATTTTTGGATGAGACTTATCCTAATCGTTGGATCGGAAGAGCAGGCCCACAACCATGGCCTTCTCGGTCGCCTGATATGAATCCATTGGATTACTATTTATGGGGACACCTTAAATCATTGGTGTACAAAACTCCGGTTCAAAATGAAGAAGACCTGCGAAATCGAATAGTCAATTCATGTATAATAATTAAAAATACACCAGGTATTTTCGAGAGAGTCCGTAATTCAATGATGAGACGAATAGACGGTTGCATTGCGGCCGAAGGTGGTCATTTCCAGCACTTAATCTAAGAAAATGTTACTCTTTAGGTTTAAGAAATATTTTAGTTTTTATTTGTTGAAATTATTATTTTTTTTAATTAAAAAAATTAAAAATGACTTGGTAACTATTTCAATGTCCTTTTATTGTGAAAATCAAACGGTTCCCGAAACGATTTCATAGTTTTTTGAATTTATTTTCATAAGATCTGTCTCGTATTTTTTTTTCGTTCTGAGCAATTTTGATTCACACTTAAATTTGTCCATAGGCGTGCATAAAAACCGAATAAGGAAATTTTCTCGAAAAGGGTTCATCATATCAAAAACTATCAAGAGACACTTTTTGTGTACCTCTTGCCTGGCTTACTAGATAAGGCTTTAAAAGTTTAAAACAGTCAGTGGCGTGCCATTTTTTGCTTGAAAATCCTAAGAAGGTTACTTACCCATATCTACGCTCGTGGTTGAATTAAAAATATCTTAATACTTGCAAAATGTAGCCTCTAAATATCTATTAGTGTGTACCATGTTTCAATGAAGTAACTGATACCATTCAATATTATAATAGAAAAATGTGAATTTTTTTTTTTAAATTTGAACACTCTGTATCTCGAAAACGGAGCTTTTGCGGACCTATAATTATATGAACATTCGGTCTTAAAATCAATCAAGAATTAATTCCTTAAAGTTTCCGTACTTACTTAATTAACACCCTGTATATAGGTACATAGGTACCAAGTAATAGTGCATCTGAAAGTTGAACTACCCAATCGTCGTACACAAAAAAATCTTAGTGTGCAATAGTCGTCGAGCACTTATTACGTGGCTAAAATGTACCTATCCTAATTAAATTAATAAATACAGATTTAAAACCATTAGCAGCTATTTAATCCGCTTTATATAACTGAAAATCAATAAAAATGAGCTTGTAATTTTTCCGAAACATAAAAAGCTTAATCACATAATTCGTTAAAATAATAAGCGATAATTTCGTTATTCTATAAAATCTCAAACAAACACAATACACGATAATGTCATCAACTATTATTGTAGCATTTATCGTTTAACGAAATTAAATGGCGTACGTCTGTCTGGCTCAATTTATTAAATTACGGGTCTAATTCGGTTAACCTCCGGCATTAAAATTGTCTGTGTGATATTTATTAGTGGTGATTAGAAGATTAGTTAGCAACATGCTTTAAAATACTGTAAGATATCTGTAGAATAATCAACTTGTTGCGAAAATTTAAAAAACGAAAAATAATACAAAGATTTACTGTTTATTACACGGGAAAAAGTACCTTCTTAAAAATAAGAAATTATCAAACTGACTGCATTGTAATCTCGGATTGTTATCCGCTTTCTCAATACTCAAAGTATCCAACAATATTTTGATTTTGGTTTGAATTAATCAGAAATAACCTATAAACCTATATTCTTGTAAAAAGCAACACATAATAGTATAGTTATTATATATTATATACTCATTTCAAAAAGTCGTGCACCACTCTGTAAAACAAAAAATATGTATTTGTATTGAATTTTAGCAGTGTAGATATTTACTCAGTAATGTTTTTGTAAATTAAAAAACATCCCAAAAAACGGAGCACAAAAACAAATATCACAATCGTAAAGCAAAACATGCAGTTTTGTAAGTGTCGTTTAAGATAAACAGTGTTGAAGAATCGACTTAACGATGCCTGGAAATCCGCTTAGTAATGAAATTCGTTTGCGAATAATCTTCCTTCATGAAGAAGGCCTACACCTACACATCGACAAGTGGCCGATAGATTAGGCTGTAACCACAGTACGGTTACTCGGACCATTCAAAGGCGCAATTAGACGGGTTCTGTGGAAAGTAAACCTCGAAGTGGGCGTCCAAGAGTTACAACCGAAAGACAAGACCGATATGTAGCTCAAGTGACCCGGATAAATAGATTTGTAACAGTCAGCAGTCTTCGAAGGCAATTCCAGCATACATACCACGAAGTCGTTTTTAATGCCACCATCAGAAGATGCGTCATTGTCTCGGGTTTGTTGTCTAGAAGTTACCTAGACATAGACGGTCGCGGTTAGAATGGGCTCATGGTCACCAAAACTGGCTTTTGCCTCAATGGTCAAATGTTGTGTTCTCAGATGAGACAAGGATTGGATTGGTTAGTGACGATCGTCGATGTCGAGTCTGGAGAGAACGGGGAGCACAACACCGACTTGCTTTTGCCAGAGAAGTGGTACCATTTAAGAAGAACCCCTTTGGTTAATGTTTCCTGGCCCTATGACACAAATTTATATGGATCTAATCCTTCGGCCTATTGTGCAACCAATTCGAGACGAAGCAGGTCCCAATTTCATTTTTATGGACGATAACGCTCGTCCACATCGAAGCCGAGCCGTTCAAGAGTTTCTTCGGTAGGGTGAAATTGACAGATTGGAGTGGCCACCTCTTTCTCCGGACATGAATCCCATCGAGCATGTCTGGGACTACTTGTCTAGATCGATTCGTCATCGTTTGAACCCACCTATGAACGCTCAGGAGCTCATTGTAGCTGCTTCTGAGGAATGGAATAACATTCCTGAGAAATACCTAAATAACCTCATACGAGACATGCACAGACGTGTTTATACCTTGCTACAAAGTATGGGTGGCAATCCAAGGTACTGAAAATAGTGACGTGTGATTAATCTAATTTTTTCCACAAATAAAATTACTTGGCAATGAAATGTTTGGGTATTTTTCCTTTTTGCCCTAATAGCCTTTAATTACTGTTAATTAATTCAGTGCTAGCATTTCAATAATAAAATTGTTCATTAGGGTTCTACCAAGTTATTACTTAATTTATTAAAAAACAATAAATATTGCGTTTTTTTTTTTAATAAAATAGCATTTTTCTCCTAAACTAAGCGGCAACTTAAAAAATGCCAAAATACATCTTATGTCAGGTATTAAATGGGGATTACAAGAAATAGTGATAAAAGTAAAAACATCAGTGGCGTACATATTGTTTTAAAATAATCATTGATAGTGTTGCCTATACAGGCACGCCCCTGTATGGTGAAGCGATTAAAATGCTAATGATTTAGAAAAATGATGAAACACTACTTTTACGTACCACTTGCCTTATCTTATCAGATATTAACGATATTATGGACATGCAGAAAAATGGTTCCTATTATTTTACGTCCCGTTTTACGTCAGACCCGTACATCCGACAAAAGAAAGTCAAGAGACCAGATTTGCTTAGAAACGAATAGGGATTCAAAAAATTTCGAGTTTTTTCAAAATTTCATTTCAAGAAAAAGCAGCAGTGCACCATTTTTTTCTTCAAACGTATTTGGCTAAAATCCCGCACGAGTGCCATTGGCAAAACAAAAAAAATTATGTACATCGCAAAATACCTCTTGATACATACAAGGTGTGTGCAAAATGTCACAAAATATCTGGGGCAGTTATTAGAAAAAAAAGTCTTAAAACTTTAACACCTTGTAGTTCAAAAGTTAATAGGCTTAAGACATACGTTCATATGAAGTTTTTCCTTAAGGTGGTCCCAAGAGTCACACCCTGAAATATTAGCATATCATTAAGGATCATCCTGTATAATAGCAACAGAAACGTTACCATTATAATATTAAGTTCAGGTTAGTTAATTCAGAGACGGTAATACTTCAGTACTAAGTAGGTATAGCAAACCGTAAGACATGCAAATCGTCGATTCATCTCACAAAGCGCAACACACTACCAGAAAGTAACCCTTTAACTAAAGCGTCAGTTTTGATAACCGGGGGTTGATGTCGCACTCACAAGGTCATAGCTTTACAAATTACTTTTGACACACCTTATGCTTTATACGTAACATATGGGATTCAAACAATTAGATTTGTTTCGTTGATCGAAGGCCAAATTTTTTATCTCTTTTCATCCGTAGAATTAAAATTAAACTAAACTGGTTTTCGAAGTAATAAAAGTGTGGTTTTGATATGACTGCAGTTGGACGTGAATACTGCGGTTTTACATCGAAAAAAAACCAAGATATATTATTGGCTTAGTTCACACCGCGCATTTGTCAGTGGATTAACGATTAAATCTGAATTAAAACCATTACATCAATCAAATTGGTTTAGAGTGCCTCGGATAAGATCCAGGTGACCTAATAAACTAAGCGGCATATTATAGATAACATACAAAATATCTGATGACGTTCTAAAATTGCGTAGAGGTGCTATTTGCATAATATTAGATTTACCTTAGACGCAAGCCGCACGTCTGTTGGTGCAAGGTGACATGACGAAACTATCTGGCTAAGATTCAAAAAATTTAATGAAGTACCTATAAACCTTTGAACGACAGGAAAAATAATTTTGGAGTAGTAGCATTAATTTACATCATGGGCTTGTGTATTATTATACACAGTGGCAAAAAAGTCGCGCATAATGCCTGTAACTTTTGAATTACCTCGTATACGAAAAAGGGACCTTTATGAAAGTTGTTCAGTAAATTATTCCCCACGTTTCTACCTGCATGAATTTTTTCTGTCATTTCTGGTTTGGTTGCCATAGAGACTAACTTCCTTTCTTTTAAATGGAACACCCTGCATATGATTGCATATTTGCATTCTACTGGGAAAACTCTGGATTTTTTCTATTTCAAATTTTTATTTATTTAAAATTGTAACAAACTTTATAATAACAAAATAAATAGCCTAAAAAATTGAACAACTTAACATCGGAATAATAAACAAGTGAAACCTTTTCAGTGGATCAGGTTTTCAAAATGACCACCATTTTCTGCTAAGCAGAACGCCATTCGATCCCTGAACTGGTCTACAAAGTTTAAAAGGATATCCTCGGGAATGGCCCAAGCTTCAGCACCAATTCTGACTTCTAAAGACTCTGAGTCATTTGGACGGTTAACGTAGACTTTGTTCTTTAAGTGTCCCCACAAAAAAAAGTCGAGCGGGGTTATGTCCGGGGATAGCGCTGGCCAGTCAATAGCACCTCTACGTCCTGGAAATTGTACGCTTATGTATTGTCTAACATTTGCCGCATAATGCGCAGGTGCTCCATCTTGTGGAACAATACCTGTTCGTTTATGCCATTATTTACACCCGGTAAAACTATTCTGCAAGAAGGAATTATGTGATTCCTGAGGAGGTCCAGATATTTTTTGCCATTCAAATTACCATCTATGAAAAAACGTCCCACAATATGTCTACCGCATAGTTGCATTATTTTTTTCGAGCCTCTGAGTATAACCTTCCTGGAACCAGTGAGTATTCTCAGCAGACCAATAACAATAATTGTGTCTATTAACAATGCCATTTAAATGGAAAGTAGCTTCATCCGAGAAAATGATATTTGTTGCGAAGTTATTATCGTTATTGCATCTTTCCACCATCAGCTCACAAAATTCAGCTCTTCTATCAAAATCGTCCTCGTTTAACTCGTGCACCAACTTTATCTTGTAGGGATGCAACTTCTTCTGCTTAAACACATTTTTCACTGACTGATGAGACACATTAAAATCCATTGCCATTGGCCTGGATGATTGTGTTGGATTTCCATGTATTGAGAGCATGATATCCAAAGCTTTGTCTCCCCTGGTTTCTGTTTTAGGTCGACCTAAATTTTCTCGAAATTTCTTTACCACTCGACACACCGTTGACTGATTTATTAGAGGCCTATTTGGATATAATTCATTGAAAAGTTCTTCATATTTTCGTAACCGCTCATTATTAAAATTTCAACTCGTTGTTTCTCATTCACATGAACCATAGTGTAAACAAATTAGAAATCAGACAACAGGAAATTAAACAGGAACTCAAAATTGACACCTCTTAGGTCGCTGTCATGAAAACACCTTAACTAAACTGGTGGGTATTAGGTAGGAATAATTATAATTAGGAATTTTGTCATTTTTGAGCTGTCATTATCTCAAAAAGGCTTGCAGATAAGTGAAAATTTAAAATACAAAAAATTCAGAGTTTTTACAGTAGAATTCAAATATGCAATCATATGCAGGGTGTTCCATTTAAAAAAAGTAAGTCTCTATGGCAACCAAACCAGAAATGACAGAAAAAATTCATGCCGGTAGAAATGTGGGGAATAATTTACTGAACAACTTGCATAAAGGTCACTTTTTCGTATACGAGGTAATTCAAAAGTTACAGGCATTTTTTGCCACTCTGTATATAGGGTTTGTCAATGAAAACGGAACAACAATTCTAACAAATTGACAATAAATTCGATGGAAATTATATTTCAAATGAAAGCTGTTTGTTTTGCACCGAATTTATACTCTTGGCAAAAGAGATAATATTGACTTTTTAAAACTTTAATATTCTTGAAATATATAATTCTTAAACCAAATATTGTATAATCTTGACAGAAATAATTGTCATACTCATAACAGGAATAGCCACGGTTTTTATTTTAAATTATAAATAATATTAGCTCGTGTATTTCTTTTAGAAAGAAAATTAAATACGAATTTATCATGTTACAGCTATTTTTAGTAAAATATATTTTTTCTTTGTTGCCCCTAAAAGGCTAGCAGAAATCCGTAAGGCTAAAAAAATTGGTCGAAATATTTTCCAAAATACAGAGCGTTTTACAAGGTCTCCGGTAAGTATATGGCATTATCTCGAGAGGTCATATAAAAAAAATTCCTAAAGTGATCGTTTAACGGAGATTCAGAGCCCCAAAGGGGTACCCAGCGACTTACGTTTTTGGCTCTAACTTTTGAGCCGAACATGCATAATTTGATGAAATTTTAATATTTTATGTCTGTAGGGCATAAAAACTCATAAAACCATATTATAGAAGATGATTTACATCGTCAGAGAGGTCAGGAACGCACTTGCTACCACACTCGTTGGGCCAAAATTTTAACAGGTGTTATTTACAGACCTGAAAATACTCTGGTCATTCCTTTTTAAAAAAGGCACTCTATAATTTGTTTCGATAAAATTAGCCGTTTTCGAAGAAATTACATTTTTTGTAATGGCTGATAATGTAGCTTGGAGGGTGTGCAAATATACTAATTTAATCAAATCTCTTTTATTGCAATGGGTTGCAATTCGAATTAATAATTTTATTGAGAATTAAGAACCCTAAAGAAATACATTTCCTTTTCTAGGATTAGGAGGTACCAATTTATTATTTTAAAATCAGACAATATGAGTTTTCAAACATGGCAAATCGCTTTTTATTACCCACATTTTATATTAGCTGAGCCAACATTTACTTAGTTGCATGGTAGTTATTACTTACGTGATAATTACTAGATTAGCCTTACTATTGTAAGACGATAGCATAAAGGTGTAAATATAGAAGTAAATTCATGCCATCTTTTCAAGGCCGTCAATTTATTATAAGTAGGTTTAGTTCAAGTATCATCAGCTTTTACGAGGTAGGTTCTTATCATATTGACTTATTTTGTCATGCTATTATAGGATATTTCTGAATTAAAAAATACGGTACCCAAGTATCGTCAAATAAAAAAAAATTACGCATGTCATGAATTAGTACTCGTGACCAAGTATTAGTAATAGATGAGGGAAAGCACACGGACCTGGCAAGTAGACCAAAGATGATCCTTTGTACCAACCCCTGAGTCTTCCCTCGTCCTAACCAGCCATGCCCTCGCCAAACTGGCTTGACCACATGAAGGTGAGGACATCATTCCAGGCAAGGGTCCTGACTTCCTCCGGTTGAATCACCAATGTCCCTTCCCAGGGCTTCACAAGCGCACAGGAAGTGCAGTAGTATATCTTTGTTCTCCTAGCATTCCGGAAAGATCGGGTCCCCCTCTACACCGTATATAGGTGCTTCCTCAATTTGCACTTTTGCACTGCCCTGTTCTATCAGAGGATTCAGGGCACGCCTGTTAAGAATCCACTCCAACTTGGCCTTATCGGGCGAAGTTATGAAATCTTTGGCCTGCCTGTAGCCCGAGGCCCGCTGCCATTCCTCCTTAAAAAGTTTGACAGCTCATTCCTTCAGGTCCGTTTTGATATGCCTATTGCTGGTTCGGGTCCTAGGTAGGGAGCTCTGGCTCCGAGCCACGCGAGCTTACCATGAACTTCGCAGTGTCCAGGGACTCAGACCCATACCAAGGAAATCGGTTGTGCCACCCTCCTCTACGAGGGTTGAATTGCTCGTAGGCTGGCAGATTGCCTTGAGAGCGGCTTGGCTATCGGAGCAAATATATAGTCTGCTCTTGACAGTCCACAACATCCCTCATAATTGCCACCGAGAGGATGGCATACACCTCTGCTTGAAAAACCTTCGTGGACCTTTCCAATGCGTAGCTTCTTCGTATGTTGATGTTTTCCAAGTATACTTCTGCCCCTGACGATTCAGTTCCGCCCATGCACGACCCATCGGTGTAGCACACTAGAGCATCCTCAGGGAACTTCACCTGCTCTTCCTCCCACTGTTTCCTGTTGGGGATCGTGAGAGTGAACTTGTTCAGCCTCAGTGCTCCTTTGACTTTCATTGCTCTCAAGGAAAGTATTGGGATTTCCCTTTCCACCCTTGTATGACCTAAATGAAGCACTTCTTTCCAGTATGTGGTGGCCCGCATTTTTAGGTATGCCGCCATAGCCTCTTGAATCCAGATAGGCAGCCGTGGGCATGGTTCTCATGGCTCCGGTTATGCCTATAGGCAAGCACTATCCAGGGGGGGGGCCCCCCCCGAAATCCCGAAAGTGGAAAATTTTTTGTTTATTGTACACCTTGTAGGTACTGCATCTTTTCATTGCACTATAAATAATAATGGATTAAACGTCACATAATGATTTAAGTTTTAATGTGTGATTCGCTTTGCTCTGAATTAATTAAAATAAGTCCACATTTTTTAATGATTTTCGTCCTTGAGCCCCCCCCCTCCCGAAACGAATTTCTGGATACGGGCCTGCCTATAGGCAAATCTCTGTACTTTTACCAGTCAGACACGCACGGTGACCTTCTCCATCTCAGTCATTAAACCATAGGCGACCCTCGGTGTCTTGGTCAAGGTAAAAGGTTAAAGTGAATGTTAATGACAAATGGAACTGTCATCAGGTTTTGAAGTTTTCAGTTTTAAGAAAATTAAATACAACACGACAGAATAAAAGGGGTTTATGATCGAAAGTTACTTTAAAAATGGTAGAAGCACAAGAATAATTATTTATTATTTATTCTTGTGGTAGAAGGGTGTATACCTTATTTCAAAATGGTGTAGAGTAATAAAAGCTCATTAGGTATGCAAAGGGACTACAGAGTGACCCAACGAATATTTAAGCCACTTTCATAATTTGGCATTGATTTCATTGCAAAATTCTTTCTTTTCATCAAGTGCAGGTAGTACCACCCGGGTTTGGGTCAATTTATGGGTTTTGCCTATTACTATCCATTCACAAACACTGAAAATGGTGTGACGGCGTGCCGGTAGGATATTTGTAAAAAGAAAATAATTTTATTTTAACAGAATAAAAATTAGGCATTATGTTAGCTAAACTTATTTTTTATTAGACATTTTTAAGAAAATACATTATACAGAAATTAAATTATACTCGTAAAAATTATAATAAATTAAATTATACTCGTAAAAAGGAAATAATTTTATTTTAACAGAATAAGATTTAGGCATTATGTACGTAGTATTAGGTAGGCACACTTATTTTTTATTAAACATTACAAAAAAAAATACAAAATACAAAAAATACATTATACAGAAATGAAATTATAAAAAATCATAATATTCTTCGTCATCTGAGACACTGTCATCTCCTCTTGACGTTATAATTAACGGGTCGACGGTCCGATCGATCAGGTGGTCAAGATCTCACATTTTCTCCTCTTCTTTAATGACATGATGGACTGCTTTTCGCCAGTTCTCTGGTGTCACTTCCTTAATGGCTTGTTCAAACAGTAGCTTAACGTCTTTCATTTTGAATGTCGTGTTGTGTCTTGCTACAAATCCTTTCACTTGCGCCCATATAAGCTCTATAGGACTTAGTTCGCAATGATATGGCGGTGTGCGCAGCATAGTTACACTATGTTTTCTGCTATATCTTCCATGGCATATTTCATAGAACGATGTTTGTGTAAATTTGCTATAGCTAATAAATAGTTCCTTCTTTATCAAATTATCTTCAAATTCAATACTTTTGGTGGTTACCCAGTCGATAATTTCTTGTTTTCTCCAAGATGAAGTGGAGTCTTCTCTGTGCGTCGTGAATGATAGCTTGCGTTATCCATACCTACTACTGAATCAGCTGGAAGATATTTTATCATTTCATCAAAATAGTCCTCAAAAACATTCGAATTCATGTCCTCGTGGTAATCTTCCGTATTAAATGACTGAAAGGTTAGCAAACCTTCTCAATTCTCTAAAAGTTTTGGTTAGTTATTATAAATAATTTAATGCACAAAGTTTACCTGCGCCTATGGTCGACACCGAAATTGAGCCGAACTGGACGGAATTTCCCATTTTATTACTCTACACCTTTTTGAAATAGGGTATAGTGGGTTTATTCAACACGGGACGCCAATTCCGATTATCAAACAGAATTGCCACCAGTCATGGATTTCGACCAGTTTCGCCAAGTTTTGACCAGATCTGTGGCTTGGTTTAGCAAAAACAATGGGAATAGAAAGGAAGACAGTGGGAGACGCAAAGTTCGCACTGCAAAAAAGTAGAAGAATTAAGGCAAATGGCTATTAAACACCCACGCCCTTAAAATTCGGCGTTTAAGCCAGACCAAGTGAATGTATTATACGGAACCTGCAATGCAAAGTTAATTGGAACCATATTTTTAACGCACTCTCAATTTTGGCGCGATACCGTTGTAAAATTTCAGAACATTTTTGAAAACGTATTAGATGGTGAATAATACTTCCAGCCGGACCAATTCATGAAACTCTTGGATATTTTAAATTTCTTGGAAAAATTTGTCGAAGAACAAATCATTTATCCACAGATTAAAACCTCGGTTTTCCAAACCCCTTGTCGAAATTTAGAAGACTTCTGGGCAAGAATTACAAATTAATTTCAGGAGATCAACAACTCTCCCCAAGCGCGTATGTCTATACGAAGTCAATTCGAACAGCTACAAAAAACAGTCAAGTACCGGGTCTGCTAAGTTTATCAATTAATTTTAAATAAAATAATTAGTTTTATTATGATTAAACCGCGGATAAATTTTTTCTCGCCCACGCGTTCCTATATAGGCGGCCGCTTCTAGTTGATTAAATAATTTTGATGGACAAAAAAATAAAATAATGCCTAAAAAATGTCTGTTCCACTGCGTTTTTTTACCTGTTGCCCCTGACAGTGGTGTAGTTTAATTATTAATATGGGGAGAAGTAAATTTTGTTTATTCTTTTATTCGTCATTGAAAATTTTAAGTATCTTAAGTAAGTATCCTAAGTAAGTATCTTAAGAGTGTACCCGAGTGAGTGTAGTGTTTTCTAAGTTATTTTGTTGTTGTTTCCGTTGCTGTTGCTACTGTTGTTATTGTGTGTCGTATTTTTCTAATTAGTTTGTTGTTGTTATTTAAATATTTAATCAAGATGGCGTTGTGGAGACCTTTGATGTTTCTGATAATGAAACGAACAACGTCGAAGCCGAATCCATGGCGGAGCTGTCGGAATTTTGTTTGTTCAAACCCAGAGACTTATTTTAAATATTTACACCTGCTTAAAAAGTGAAAGTCCTGGGGCCTCCTAAAACCAAATATCAGAAAGGATTTGTGAGCTGACTAAACTTGCTCGAGCTGCAATTTATACAGTGATTCGAGCATGAGTTATCATCGAGTTATCAGACGAAAAAGAGCTATTCAGAAGCTTAAAAAATGTTGATAATTGTGACAAAGAAGTTATACTCCAAGTTGTATATCAATTTGATGAGGAAAACAAAGTCTCGATATTAAAAATGATTCGGGATAAGTTACGGGATTATCCTGCTTATAAATATAAATCTCTGGACACCTTACGTAGTATTTTGCTTGATTGTGGCTTCAAGTACAAAAAATTGAACAAAAGAATGGTATAATGGAATCGTCTCGTATCGTAGCTTGGCGGCAAGAATATTTACGTGAAATTAAGGTATATCGCCAATTAAAAAGAGATATAGTGTATATGGTTGGGTGTATGATGGTAATAAGTGCACACTAAATGGACCTTGTTCTCGGTGTAAACGAGTTATCATACTACACGCAGGCAGTAATACGGGTTTTGTTTCTAACGCTTTATTATTGTTGGCTAATAATATAAATCACTCATCGGCTGGCTTGCTGGCTACCGTAAAGATATTATGACCGCCAGTCTATTCGAAAAGTGATTTATTGAACAATTGCTGCCAAATCTATCCCCCAACTATGTCATTTATATGGACAATGAACAACAAAGGTGTATTTACATACATATCTTTGTCAATTACGTTGTTTACCATTTGTAAAAAATGCCGAAGCAATTAAATGGCCGATGCAAAAAGCTAATAGCTTCTCTAACAAGCTATTTTTAGGAAGAACTTAGCAACAAAGACCCAAAGAGTTAAGGTCTACATAATTTATTTCTACTTTCCTAATTTTTAGCGTGTAGCAGCTGCCCTAAACTTGAATATCTCCACTGTAAGCGCAGTTTCAACGTCGGTTAAGGAAAATAAATTGTTATAATCACCTAAAAAGAAACGTTTTCCATGCAAAGAGAGTTGTAAATGTAACAAAATTGGATATTAGTCCTATTTGTGACACTATTTATAGAATGTACGAAACAAATTGTATTATTCAAAAACTATAACATTTTACATTGGTTATGCTTAAGCTCTAACATTGTTAGAACATCATGCAACTTTGACAACTTTAAGGAAAAAATGAAAATACAGATAACTGTTGGATGGTTGTCTTAACTCTTTAGGAAGTATATTAAAGAAAAAAGGGTGAATTTATCTTGTTTTTATGAAAAAACAGTGTAATCTCCTCACTCGGTTATTTTGGTTACAATCTGGCAATACTGCTGATAGCTGACGTTACTCGAAGGGTTTTGCATTAACTATAGGTCTGTTCCAACCAACAGGCCCTGACAGTTTCAAACCGTCAAATACAATCAACCAGTTGTAGGACTTAACAAGGCATCCTGAGGTAAACTATTTTTGATTAAAAAACTAGTCCCGGACTGCTGGTTGGAACAAGTCTTATATTAGACATTTTGCTCCGTTTAAGAAAAATCCTGATTTCAACAAATGATATTATTATTATTATTAATTATTGATTTTTATTAATAATTTATTTAGGTCACCCCATAGGTACCTGCCACCTACCTACGCCCATGAATTTGAATGACTTCATGGTAATTTATTTATGGCTGATATATTACCTATTAATTAAAAAATTACGGACAAAACAACTGGTGAATTTAATTTGGTTACCTAGCGCACATTTTATTTTTTTTGTTTAATTTAAAATACATAAATGGGGACAAACAAGGAAAATTAACGTAATTAAAAAAGATTAATTAACTTAAACAGGTTCTAAAAAACGAATGTGTATGTGAATCACTTTCTATTGGGGTGGAAAAACATTTTACAGTAATTGGAACCAAAATAGAATATCTAGATAGTATAAAATATGTACCTACCTACCTAAGGTCACGACATGTATTTCTATAAAAAAATGTATTATTTTCGAGAATACTGAATAAACTCGCATATAACTAGGATGTGCTGGAATATTTTTTTTATATATTAATTTGGACGAAATATAAACAAGGCATGTGGAAAAACAATTATGTAGCGCATTATTATTTTGAATTCAAAAAGCGCATTTGCCTTTCGACCGAAACAACACCCAGATAGGTCGGTACTAGTCAATTAACGGTAAATTTTTACTCTCTATGCTTATAAGTAAACTTTATCTGTTTTTAATGTCTAGGTATTTTAAATTCTTTGTGACCATTATCCCAAAACGAGATAATTTCTTTTTAAAATTACTGAAAGTGTATGACTAAACTAATTTGAGAGTTCCGTCCTAATCTTTAGTCAAGAAACACAGTTATTTTTACAAGCTAAAAATACATATCCGCTGACGATAACAACCTTACGATTTTAACATATTTTATTCTTAGTTATATTGCTACCGATTGGAGGAATTTTAAAATTGGGTCAGTCAGCTAACTTAAGAAGTACCTACGTTGCTTTTGCAGGCAATTCATAATTTCAAATGGGAGAATCAGCCATTGCTTTAGATCAGTGGTCGCCAACCTTTTCAATGTGTTGAGCTTCTTTGATAATTTTGGAATAAACAGTGAGCTAAAGTCTGTTCAGAGATATAAGAAAATGACTAACTGATTAGGAAAGACCCGGGCCAGCTGTAAAATTGAAATATAGCCGAACAGATCCGTACTTTGCTGAGAATTTAATCATGGTTTGTAATAAAAATAAGTAAGACATTAAATAATATTTATTTATGTTTATGTAGTTTTGGATTGTTGCTTTTGTGGCATTTGAGGAGGTCAACTGCCTACTATGGTAGCTTGTATTGTCCATTACAATTACGCTATTCAAAGGTATATTTGGAATTAGCTTGTTTTTAAACCAATCTTCAAATAAATCAGCAGTGGTATCCTCATGCTAATCCAGAAAAGAATCTTTAATGTTTTTTGCAGATAGAGAAAGCCCATTTGGAATCCATCCGTCTTTAGATCCAGCATGCAAAATCGTTATTCGTTTACCTCTTTTTGATGGCGCGCTTGTTTTACACTTGCCGCTTGAGTCAACCCAACCCTTTTCCGGGGTATCATATTATGTGTCGAACCAGGTTTCATCCAAGTAAATAATCGGCCTTTGCTGATCTCTGTAAATCCTAATTTTTTGTAGATATTCGGATCGCCATTCCCGAATTCTACTGGATTCCATTAAAACTTGTCTTTTGTTAATTTTTTTAAATCTAAAATCCATGTGTTGAATACACTTCCATAACGTTGTTCTGCCACATTTAACGCCGGTTTCATCTTTTTCAAGCCTCTTAATTAAATTATATAATGTAGACACGCTTTGTTCCTCGCATAACTTGTAAAATTTACGCCGTATTATATCTTGATCACTTCCATCTACCTTCGAGAAAATGCCAGTATCGGTTATTTTTTTCCTCGCTAAAATGGGATTATTCACAATTTTCCATACAGTGATGTTGGAATTTTTGTTACTTCCATACCTACCAATCGTAGGTGTAAGTAAACGACAGTAATATATGGATGAAATGTATCCAGCATGACATACACAAGAAGGATGAATATTGTATTTTACCTGCAATTGATCCCATTATTATATTTCCAAATACGGATTCAACTCTGGAAATCCGGATAGTGAATTTTGACTTGTTATCAAATTCACAGGAAATAAAATATAATGATAAAGGGGTGTTAAGTGTTTTCTTATCATCACTATATATAATGCTAATTAAAAAAAGATAGATCCGTGTAGTTACATAGAAAATTATTGGAAATAAGTTTTTTATAATTATAACTTAAATGGTAGGTACGCCACAATAGTTTTCATGCTTTTTTAATTGGTTTTGTATACACACAATAAAATGAATTAATGCGGTAATAGATATTTACGTTATAAGTCCGGTAAATCAACTTTTACAGTATGAGTGAAATGTTTCGAGACGAGGCGACGAAGGAGCCGAGTCTGGAATTTTGAAACGAATACTGTAAAGGATTTGCCGGACGAATGATGTACAATATTTTATTTCATACTGTTCTGTTGAAAATTATAATTATGTTTTGAAATTATAATGAAGTTTTATTCTGCGTCGTATATTTGAAAAGTGCTTATATTTACTGGTGGAAACATTGTGTGTTTGACATTGATTAAACTAAAACTTACAAATTTCAGTCCGGTAAAGAAATTTTACAGGACTAGTCCGGTAAAAAAATTTTACCGAACTTATTGCTGTAAAACCTTATTTTCTGGACTAAATTCAAATATGTAAAGGTGTGTTTTACAATACAGTATGAAATAAAATATTTTCCATTCCTAGCGTTTCACGCCGCCCATGCTTCAAAAAGAAGTTGCCGCCTATAAGACGAATTTCAGTTTTTTGCTGTTCGGATTGACTTCGTATATACTATACGTGCTTGTATTACATTTTTAAGCAAAAGTCGGTACGAGCAACCGTTCTCGAGAAAAATAATAAATTACATTTATTTGCATATCGCTATGCTATGAGTTTGATAAAATTGCATTTATCTCCTAGACAAAGCCGATATCAAAAAATTATCAAAATGTACTTCGCATTAGCCACTAACTGCCTACATAACAGTGTTGTCAAAAGAGAAAACGGCAGTGGCGTACATATTGTTTGTTCCGCTTAAAAATTGTAACACGGTGTATCTCCGAAACGAAGCATTTCCGGACATACGTTTATAGGAACTTTGTTTCATATTTTTAAGCAGGAAAACGCATCCTCAAATTTTTCGCAATATAACTGAAACACCCTGTATATGCGTGAGCCTTTGCGCAATGCTCGTAGGGGCCGGGCGCTGTGCTTGCTACACCACTGGGCGCGAATGCCTCTCGTGCCCCCCCCCCCCCCCCTTCCCTGCGAGCCGCCACGCTTCCGAATAATATTATTGATACAGATTGATTTTATTGCAACTAATTTAAAAGCCCTAAGTATTTCAAAAGTTAGACAAACTTAATTAATAGTACAATCATCGGTTCGTTCTGACAACTTACCCCAACTTTTGCCTGTTCGTCCTAGCACCGCTTTCGTGTTGGGATCGTATAATGCCTTTTTAAAACTGACCCACTTCGAGTCGGTATTCTGAAGGTGAAACTGAAATTCCTGCACTCCGCCATTGTCTTCGGATTTGGCGGCAACCATATTTTATGTAAAACTATAGTCGCGTAACAATCACAATCGGGCGTAAACGAAACGCGCTATTCTCGTCTGTGATCGACGACGAACTAGGTAGGTATTTTGACTTGGCAACAAACTGAACGGAACACGAACTGACGCTTTTTATCGCTGATAAAATTCATGGGCGGGTGATGAATCGGTGTGCACGCTGCTGAATATCCTGAATATCGCGGTGAAAAAGTATTTTTTGCTGCTGTCGTTGAATGCGATACTGTACTGCCACTGCTTTACCATCACTTTCCCGGTTCTGCCGTTCAGCTGTGTGTGTGTGTGTGTACATTTCCTCGAAAGTAGCAATTTCTTTGAACAGTTGTTTTGTTTTTAATATTTCAAATAGTGATGCAATTAAACATAAGTTAAAATTTACATTTAACGTATTCTGCGTCGACTTCTTTCGAAATGGGATCGGCACAGAGGCATCAAACGAAAATTTTGATTTGAGGTTCAGCAAAAACGAATCAGATACGATATTACAATTGGAAATATACCTACTGGTTTTAAAATTACTTTCTACGTTAACAACCACCATATCCCTTTAAAAATTCAGTGAGTAGAGACACGCACCCCACCTACTAAAATTTATGGGTGGGCTCTGGCCTACCGAGTCCCCCATATTCCTACGCCTCTGGGTGGTGGTAATGACCCACTTTCCTACCGATGTATAGGGTGTCCTGTAAGTACCTCCCGATTTCTTGGGAGCATACAGAGGAGGTCAAAATACAGTGGCGTGAAAACCGCCCCCGCATGCCCCGCATTGCGGGGGGGCGCCCTCAAGTCCCTTGATGAAAATAATAAATCAAATGAAAATCGACGAAAATAATAGTTTCATTATCACAATATTAAAGTTAAAAATAAACAATAATAAATGTTGGAGATTGACCCGTAGATAACAGTGAGACCAGCTCGAATTGAGATTTTAATTGTCATTGTCAATATAGTTTTGAAATAAATCGTTTTTTGAACAGTAAATAATATAATTTGAGCTATCGAAATATAGAGAAATAGTTAATAGAAACCACATTTAGTGGTCCAAATTCATTAATTCAACAACTTGTTTTAAAATTTATACAGTTACTGCAGAAAAAAGTACCAAAGAACGATCGACTACTGTCATAATATATGAAGATATCCAAGCTGCAGAAAAATTATGGTATTTGGTGGTCCAAAAAGAAGCATTTCCCAAAGAATATGATCAATTATTAAAGGTCAAAAACGTTGAAAAAGAAAGTCGTCTGTATAATTTGTCACCCGTGCTCAAAGAGGGATTGATTTGTATTAAAGGAAGATTGGATTATTCGCCAGATTTGGACATACAAACTAAGCAACTAATCAATTTAGTTAACAATCATTATTATACAAGGTTGATTGTGAAGGAGTTTCATATAAAGACAAAATACGGAGGAGTACAAATTGTCCTAAATGAAATTATACAAAAATTTTGGATTATACAACCCAGAACTAGAAGAACGGTGAAATCAGTTATCGAAAAATGTCTTTATTGTAGAATTAGATAAGCAAAACCACCGATACCAGAAATGACACAACTTGCAGCAGAAAGAGTCACCAACCCATTGAGACCATTCTATTTTTGTGGAGTAGATTATTTAAGAAAATATTATTAAAAAAAAGTTATTAGCTACTCAGATTATTTGGAAATTTTTACCACCCGCCAGGCCTCATATGGGAGGTGCATGGGAACATATGGTGAGAAGCGTCAAAGAAACTTTAAAAATTATATTAAAAGAACAGTGTCCCAGACCTGAAGTATTAGAGACGCTCTTAATATCATTAATAGCCGTCCATTAACTTATGTATCTTCAGACCCAAACGATCCAGAAAGTCTAACACCAAATCATTTTTTAATGGGATCGTCAAGTTCCACAAAATCACCTGGGTTGTTTCAAAATAAGCTTGACGATAATATAAGAAAACAGTGGAAGTATGGACATCAGCAGCTTGCGGAAAACTTTTGGAAAAGATGGGTAAAAGAGTATATAATAACTCGAAGCAAATGGCTGCAGGAAAAAGGAAATATTAGAAGTGGTGACCTAGTTGCCATTACAGATAATAGTTTACCCAAAAACAACTGGCCGCTGGGCAAAATTGTGAATATATATCCTGCAAAAGATAGGAAAATACGGATTGTAGATGTAAAAACCAAATATGGAACCTACAAGAGACCTGTTGCCAAAATATGCCCGCTTGAATTGCTCGAGGGAGGTGATAAATAACATTGAAATTTATTCACGGGGGCAGAAATGTTGGAGATTGACCCTGTAGATAACATTGGGACCAGTTGGAATTGAGATTTTAATTGTCATTGTCAATATAGTTTTGAAATAAATAGTTTTTTGAACAGTAAATATAATTTGAGCTATCGAAATATATAGAAATATTTGTTAGATGCAGACGATAACAATGTCGATAGCAAGTCCTCGAGCAACCGATAGCCAAGGGCAGTCACGTATACGGCGCGAAATGCAGCGCCAGCAGTATTTTGTTTATACGTTTAATGCGATATGGTATACAAAAAGTGTTAGTTAGTTAGTCAGTCGTTCGTTTATCTGGCAATATATACGTTGTTTTTGTTAATATTTCAAGTTGGAATTGAGAAAATAGAAGTGTGTAAAAGCTAGTTTTTGTGTTTTTGTTCTTAAAATATAGTTCGATTAATTAAAATCTATCATCAGAAGTGGGATCTATCCAAAAGACCTTAAAAACATTAAAAAAAAAAACGTGCCGGAGCGGTAAAACCCCGTGTATCGTGTTCCTAAAGACGATTGAGCAATAATTATATTGTTTCGGGTACTCGGGCGAGATAGTGGTGGACAATGAGTGATTGTGAGAGCAGTAATGACAGTGATGTGCTGCTATCTAATTTGGTCAAAAAAAGTGTTAGTGACCCTAGTAGGGTAGAGAGGAGGGTTCACCACCATCCTGCACACATGGTAGACAGCGGCCACCAGGAGCAAGTACCAACTGTTGAGGACATGCGGAGAACTATTTTAACCAAAGTTGAGAGTACTCTTAGTAAAAAAGATAAACCAACCAAACAAAAAAAATACCCAGTGTACATAAGACAGTTTGCGCAAAATTTGTAGGACTTTAAACAACAACAAAAAGAAGAACAAGCAGAACGAGATAAAGAGCAAGAAAGAAGACAGACAGAGCGAGAAGAAAAGCAGCAAGCAACTATTGAGAGGCTGGTAAAGTTGTTGGAGCAACAAACAAGTGCAAATAATTTGGGTAACGGAGTAACAACTGCAACTGTAAGTAAACCTTATATTGATTTCAAATTAAGCTGTTTTGACCCAGATGAATCTCCATATAGTATGAAAGAGTGGTTAGAGATTGCTAGTAAAAATAAAAGTAGGTACGCGTTAGAGGACGAGGATATGATTCTTAAAGTAGGGGATGCGTTAAAAAAGCGAGCTGCTCATTACTTTAGACAGTGGAAACCAAAAGAGCGAACTTGGGCCAACTTAGTTTCAGATCTTACGAGTTCATTTCCAGTAGTGGGTACTCCTTACTCTAGGCACCATGTTATAACCACTACAAGAAGCAGTGAATTTGATACACTTTCTTCTTTTTGTCTCTCGAAGTTACGTCAGATCCAGAATATGCATGAGCTTGAGTATTCGTGGGTAGTTACGCTTAGCATTATTGAAGGATGTTTGGATGACGCTGAAGCCAAGACTGCACTGCGATTAATTAAACCACCAAATGAAAGTGAATTGATTGTGCTTATGAGCGAAAGAGATAATGAAAAACAGAGACAGCGCACCGATCAACAAACATCAAGAAGTCAGCTTAATAGGAACTTTCAAGCTGAACGAACTCGTAAAAGATACAGGTACGAGCCCTACCCTAAAGAGCACGCTGCAACAAAAACTGCTAAATTTACAGGAACCTGCTATTATTGTGACAAACCAGGACATAAGTCGTTTGAATGCAGGAGCAAACACAAAACAACAGATACGTTCCGCTCCGCGCCTAAAGAAAATAGGGAGATTACCTCTAGCGTGTGTGCTCACTGCAAAAAGATAGGACACACGGAGGAGAAGTGTTACTTTAAAATTGGATTTCCAAGTAAGAAAATTACTGAGAACGAGAGAAAGACTTCTAGAAAGATATTGCTTATCAAAGGGCGGCGATGCCTAGATAAAATACCAATAGCTACAGCAATTGGTGAAAATAATGAGAAATTTACTTATCTATTGGATACGGGAGCAGAGATCTCACTATTACACGAGCACGTTGCAAAACAGCTAGGTGCTACCATCGCTTATACTGAAAGAACGTTGAAAGGAATTGGTGAAGGAATCACGCAAGTCAAAGGCTCTTGCATGATCATTGTTGTGTTGCCGTATGTTACATTGGAGGTGGATTTTTTGATAGTTGCTGATGGCACCATCCCTGAATTGGATGCTATAATTGGATGGGACGTTATCAGCAGGCCAGGCCTTAAACTGAACAAGACAATTAATGGATTGGACTTGCAACATAATGCTGGTGCAGAAATACGGTATGTGCATCAAATTGACAGTAACCAACAGACGTCAGGAATGGACGAGGCAGTTAAAGGACAGTTAGAGGAGATGTTAAGGCAAGCTATGGGAGAATCTCCACCAGCAGTAGTAACGGGACATCTGACGATCTCTTTGAAGAATGAAACTCCTATTCCCTATCGACCACGACCTCTGGCCTATGCTGAAAGGGTGCAACTTAAGAAGATTATTGAAGAGCTTCTAAACGAAGGCATTATTCAGGAAAGTACATCTGAATATGCAAGTCCGATTGTCTTAGTTAAGAAAAAGAACGGCGACCTGCGTCTCTGTGTCGATTATCGAGACCTTAATAAAAAAGTGGTGAAAAATCCCTATCCTCTGCCACGGATACAGGACCAAATTGATGCATTAAGCACCGCGAAATACTATAGTACACTGGACATGAGGGCAGGATTTCATCAAATTTTGGTAGAAAAGAAGTCAAGACACCTTCTTGCGTTCATAACTCCAGATGGCCATTATGAATACAAGAGGATGCCATTTGGATTCGTGAACTCGCCATCATGCTACCAGAAAGCAATCGATAAGGCTCTTGGAAAGCTAAAGGACAATGTCGCCTTCGTTTATCTGGATGATGTCTTAGTCCCTAGTAAAACGGTGGCGGAAGGACTAGAGAAACTAGAACTAGTCCTACGAGCACTTTCACACGCCGGATTTAGACTAAATCTCGAAAAATGCAGTTTCTTTCAAACTCGTGTTGAATATTTAGGAGTTGTTATAGAAAATGGCACAGTAAAACCTAGCCCAAGGAAAGTGATGGCACTACAAAACGCCACGCCGCCAAAGGATGTTAAAGGGGTGCGACAGCTGATGGGACTTGCCGGTTACTTTCGAAAGTTCATACAAGGATTTGCAAACAAAACAGCACTGATAACAGCACTATTAAAGAAAAATGCTGATTTCTCTTGGACACCAGAATGTGAAGAAGTACGACAAAAATTGATAACGCTACTAATCAATGAACCCGTCCTGCAGATCTTTAACCCAGAATTTAAAACTCAGTTACACACCGACGCCAGCGCCTTGGGGCTTGGAGCAATTCTGCTCCAGACGAATGAAGAAAATTGTACCAGACCAGTCGCATACTACAGCCGAAGGACGACGGAGTGTGAGTCGAGATACCATTCTTACGATTTGGAAACTCTAGCGATAGTAGCGGCAGTCGAACATTTTCGAGTCTATTTATACGGTAGAGAGTTTACAATATACACAGATTGTAATTCAGTTAGAGCTACGGCCCTAAAAAAGGAACTTCACCCGCGAATAGCACGCTGGTGGATTAAGCTGCAAGATTTCGACTTTAACATAGAATACCGCCCTGGTGAAAAGATGGCTCACGTAGATTATCTCAGCCGGAATCCATCTAGCAGCATTTTATTTATCAAAGGCAATAGAGACATGCCTGAAAAGACAATTGTCGAATGGCAGAAAACAGATGCTTTTTGTCAAAATATAATAACTGGCAAGGAAGTACAACAGGGTTATAGCTGTAAAGATGGCCTTGTATTTTTTTATGATGTCTGTTATATGTACCACAAGCAGCTCGACTCAGGGTACTAAACAATTATCACGACAATTCATCGCATCCCGGGTATGAGAAAATGTTGTTAGCTATGAGAGAAGATTTAAACTGGAAAGGTATGGCGCGTTGCGCAAAGAAGTACGTAATGAACTGTAGAGACTGCCTTCAAGGAAAATCACACACAGGAAAAAGAAATGGTTTATGTTAGGCTCAAGTGAAGCCCGACGAGAAAATGCATACGTGGCACATAGATCACGCAGGCCCACTGGTCGCGTCTCAAGGAAAGACACAAATTCTGGTTGTGATAGATAGTTTCTCTAAGTACGTGAAATTTTGTCCATTAAAGAAAAAAAACGAGTGAAGATTCCATAAGAGCATTAAAAGAGGTGTTCAAGGACTTGGGCAAGCCTAAAAAAATAATAGCAGACAGAGGACTTGCATTTCAAGCTACTACATTTAAGCAATTTTTGAAGGAAAACGAAATAAAACTGCACTTGGCGGCGACAGGCATCCCGAGGGGTAATGGACAAGTTGAACGAGTGATGCGAACCCTGTTCAACATGATGAGAGCAACACTTAATCAAAGAGATGAAAAACAATGGGTGAATGAGTTGCCTAAAATAGAAGAAGATTACAACGTCCTCGTAAATAAAACAACAGGAATAAGTCCTTACGAGTTAATGTTTGGACAAAGAACAAGGTTAAGGGCAGTTCAAGGGATGTTAAAAAAAATACCAAAAAGAAATAAAATTGACATCGAACAAAGAGAAACAGTAAATAAGAGACTAAAAAAAATGAGAGAAGAAATTATAAATCGAATGAATAAAACTAGAACAGTGGCAAAGCCGTTCCAGGTGGCTGACCAGGTACTGATAGAAGAGAGTCAAATTGGAGGTGGTAAATTGAAGGCAAGATACAAAGGGCCGTTCGAGGTACTAAAGTGTCTGCCAAATGACAGGTACGCACTAAAGAAGATCAATGGTCAGCAACGGATCACAGTGGCTGGTCAAGAGCAATTGAGGCTGTGGCCATGTGACAAGGCACAGACAGATGCTATAGCAAACTAAACTTGTGGCTGCGGTCACGATAAAAAGGGGCTGCGGTCCATATAAAATAAAACCTAGTACTTTGATTCACAATATAAAACTAAACTTGTGGCTGCGGTCACGATAAAAAGGGGCTGCGGTCCATATAAAATAAAACCTAGTACTTTGATTCACAATATAAAACTAAACTTGTGGCTGCGGTCACGATAAAAAGGGGCTGCGGTCCATATGCAATTAAACTCATTACTTTGGTCCAGACAAAATTAAACTTGATGGCTGCGGTCATGATAAAAGAAAGGGCTGCGGTCCAGACAAAATTAAACTTGATGGCTGCGGTCATGATAAAAGAAAGGGCTGCGGTCCAGACAGAATTAAAAACTTGATGGCTGCGGTCATGATAAAAAAGGGCTGCGGTCCATACGAAATTAAACTTGATGGCTGCGGTCATGAAAAGGAAGGGCTGCTCTTTTCACTAAAGGGCCGCTCTTCATAATTCTCTTTCAGGATGATTCGAGGACGAACCATGGGCAGGAAGGCCGTGTTAGATGCAGACAATAACAATGTCGATAGCAAGTCCTCGAGCAACCGATAGCCAAGGGCAGTCACGTATACGGCGCGAAATGCAGCGCCAGCAGTATTTTGTTTATACGTTTAATGCGATATGGTATACAAAAAGTGTTAGTTAGTTAGTCAGTCGTTCGTTTATCTGGCAATATATACGTTGTTTTTGTTAATATTTCAAGTTGGAATTGAGAAAATAGAAGTGTGTAAAAGCTAGTTTTTGTGTTTTTGTTCTTAAAATATAGTTCGATTAATTAAAATCTATCATACTTAATAAAGTCTGTGCGTTTTAAGAAGTCCGCTAAGCCATAAAACCTCTTGAGCATTATGTCGGTGGCTCTCAAACAATAAATTATATTGAAGGTAATTTTGGATGTTGATGAATTACATTTTCTAAATAAAATAATTTAAAGTAAATAAAAAATTAGTTTAGGTAAAGAAAAATAATAATTTTTTAGCTTTTGTAGTATTCAGACAAATTAGTTTTACGAATTCTTTTTTATAAAGTTTTGGTTCTAAAAAGAACCGATTTTGTAGTCTTGCGACAGAACGTACCTACTTGTAGATAGGTACTACTAAAAGTAGCCTTCCTCTGCATTTGAAATTTCACCCATGCTTTCAGACTCATCAGAATCAACATCATCGTCATCATCATCATCATTCGTAATAATTAACGGTCTTACTTCGTCTATAACCTGTTCTGTCTCATAAGATTCAAAAATAATTTTTTCTGTGTGTTCAATGCATTTCCGCCATTCTTCTTTGCCCGCTTGGCTAAGCGCCTCCTCCCATAACTTTATAACGCTAGGCTTACCGATATTTTTACCGGCATGTTTGTCATAATAGTTCTTGCTAATACCCCATACCAATTCAATTGCGTTGTAATGACAATGGTAGGACGGAAATCTCAAAACTTGATGTCCATATTTGAGGGCTAATTCGTCAACAACATACTTTTTTTTAAATGCCTGCTCTTTACACTTGCTTAAAAGTTCACTTTTTAAATATAAATTTTCATGGTTTATGTTTTTCTTTGACAACCACTCTTTTATTTCTTCCTTTTTCCAGCTGCTTGTAGGGAATTTCTCTTCGAGTCTCGTATGGTAAGAGGCATTGTCTAAAACAATTAAGGAAGGTTTTTCTAAACTTTTTAAAAGTTTTTCCTCGAACCAATGCTCAAAAATTTCAGCATCCATATTGCCGTGATAATTATCAGTTTTTTTTGTTGATGAAAATATCAAACTGGCATTTAAAACAAAACCTTCTTCATTACCAGCATGTAATATAATATACCTTTTTCCATTACTTGCACGGGTACTTGAATAACAATGCTTTGAGTCATCCTGCCAAGACGTTTTTGTTGAAGTTCCGTTTGCAAATACCCATGTTTCGTCAAGAAAAACAACTTGTCTTGACAATTCCGATTTTTTGTTGTTTAAATAATCCCTTAAAAATTGCCATATTTTCGAAACAACATTGGACAGCTCGCAAAGCAGTTTTCTGTTGTTCGTTTTTTTTATATTTGAAACTCATATGTTTTAAGATGATGGACAAACTGTTAGTTCCAATATCGCAAAGTTTTTTCTGCTTTATCTTTTCAAGAATAGCTTTGAGGGTAACATATTCCTTGGCTTTATACATATCATAAACAATATTCCTAATAGAGAGTTTTATCCCTTGGGATAAATCCAAGGTTTTTGAATGGGGTCGAACCCTTTTATATGGTCTGTCCAAATCCTCTTCACTCTTTTTTCGAAGTCTTCTTAAGGTCTTCTCTGAAATGCCGCAAGCATCAGACGTTCGTTTTTGCACTGCCAAAACAGACTCTAACGGGCCCGAGTTATCTTTTTCTAAAGTAAAATAACGTTCCACTTGTAATACCAAACGGCGTTCACCTGGAGATAAATGCCTTCTAGGCGATGTGCCACCTTGCTGAACATTTTCCATAACTTTGCCTAATAACTGATTTTAATTCACACACAATGAGAAACAAACTAAAAGTGAAAAGCACAACTACTTATTTAAAATAAAGTAGAACATACCATCCCGCACTTCAGCAAATTTTAATTATTTCTTGGAAAATAGTAATTATTATGAAGATTTAATTATAATAATCCCAAAATAATGTCATTATCGGAAAAGTATATAAGTACCTGACAAAATCTTTAACATATTTAACCATCCCGCACTTGAGCAAATTTTAATTGGTTCTTGGAAAATAGCGATTATTATATAGATTTAACTATAATAATAGCAAAATAATTTAATTATCTATTTAATTATTATTTATGCTCAACGCGTAATTCTAAGATAATTTTGTTTTGAAACCTCTGATTTCGCCCAGTAATAGAATACAGTAAACCAGTGGGATGTTCGGTGTGATCAAGTATAGCGAAGGTGCGAAGATATTGTAACTTAACCGACTTACTGTTTTAAAAGCGATAACATCCCTTGGTGATTTAATCCGATATCGGACTTCTTAAAACGCACAGACTTTAGAAACCACAATGAATAAGAAATAATGTAATATAAGTCGATATGAAATAAGGGTAACGTACTAAAGACTTTGTTTTCTTATCTCAGTATCTTATGTCTGTTTTAATTCTGACATTGTTTTTTTTAATTGCAGTACATTATTTTAAAATTTCATTATTTTTACAACAAAAAATTGTTCTTTGTTCTCTACAATACTTTATATCCTTCTATATTGAACAACGCTTACAAATGACAATATTTTTTACTATAGTGTAATGGTGGATTTATACAGACAAATAACAAATAAGAAATAACATAAGAAATAATAAATAGGAGATGAATATACACACCTGTCGTAAGGCGTTTATACAGACAAATAACATAAAATAAAAATAAGAAATAACCTTGAAGTTCGCTAACTTTTAACTTTTATGTTATTTCTTATTTGAAAATGGAGCTGCGCATGCCCGATCTGATTTAGTTGTCAGTTTTTTGGGTTTTTGTGGTTAGAATTGTAAAATATTATTATCTTTTTTAAAAATATTATTACCCTTTATTTTCCTTGGTATTATTGGATTGGAAATCGCTTCTTGAATTTCCACTTCTAAAATTTGCAAAAAAGCCTAGAAGCCGATGTGTTGACACTGTTGACAGTCCTTATTTTATTCTTATTTTATTTGCTGTATAAATGGTAACTAGCTCTGTTATTTTATTTCTTATTTCTTATTTGTCTGTATAAATCCACCATAAGTGTGAAGGATTCAGACAGGTGCAAAATAACAGGGCGCTTTCAAAATTTTGCGGGGGGAGCACATGCCCTTAGTTACGCCGCTGTCAAAATAACCCCATTTTGTCATAGAAGAAAGCTTCCTAAAGTGCCCCTTAATGGAGGTACAGAGCCCCCTGCGATTTACTTTTTTGACTCTAACTTTTGAACCGACTTGTATAATTTAATGAAATTTTAATATTTTATAGAGGCCATGAAGAGTCATTAAAGCATACTACAGTAGATGTTTTACATCGTCAGGGAAGTCAGGAACGGACTTGCCACAACACTCGTTGGTCCAAAATTTAGACCGGTGTCATTTGACAGAGCTGAAAACTGATTTTTTAAATACTCTGGTCGCTTTACCGATTAGAAGATTCTACATTTTTTAATGTCCAATAAATGGATTTTTATTTATTAAGTTAGAGGTTTTCAATGAAATCATTGAAAAAAGGCATAGCGCCGCAGGCGAAAATTTTAGCCAAAAAAAGTAGAAGTAAATAAGCCATATTAACTAAGTTTAAAACGATTCTTGCCTTTTCTTGTAAACAATAGAAAGCTCGGTCAACGCTTATGAGGGGGTGGGGAGGGCACCGCCGTTGCCCCCCGGTATCCTATATAATGGTTAAATATTGACTTAGAGATAACCATAGTCGCGGCTTGTGGGTTAGTAGCCAGGGTCGGCAGTTCGGTATATAGGGGCGGATCCAGAAAATAATGGTAAGGGGGGGGGGGGAAGGGTTAAGAAGCGGTCTTGGTTCAAAACTAGAAATTAACTACCATGAAAAAAAATTGTTAAATTAATTCTATACTGCGAGTTTTAGAAATAGCGACAAAATGGTGAACTACGGCATTAAATTCAGATGTTTTTTGTTGATTTTTTTAAAGTTTTGTTTTCTATTACTTACAGTCCGTTCACAGATTTAAGAGAGTGACTACCTGCCTTTAGTTATCACCCATCATAAAATTCTTTGTTCAAAGGGTTTCAAGGATCATAGAGATAATGATTTTATTATCCAGGTAGGGACCGTACTTGGCCGTAATTAGTTTAGAAAGACTTATTAAATAATGGGAAGAAAATAAGTAGACAAATCAGTGTTGCAAAACCAGTCATTTTATTAGTTCGTGTGAAATAAAAACGCAGATTTGATTATCCAAATATGTGGCATCCGTGGATTGGCTAATCTAGTATAGAACAGCCGGAGGGGGTACAGGTACAACCACAGTGCGGAAATGAGAATGGAAGAAGACACTTATCTTTAGATTCAAAAAAGATTATAAAAAATGTATATACAACTCTCATAGAACGTGAAAAGTTGAGTAAAATGGAATGTATTGAAGAAACAGCCACATTGACTAAAATGTCGGAAAAAACAGTATGGAAAGTTGTGAATAAACCCATCACCGAAAGAAAAAGAAGGAAATATTCTGGAACTTGCAAAAATTAGATCGCAGCGATGAAGATGTATGAAGAGCATACGGTACCAACACTGGATAATTTACTGAAAAGACTTGAGATAGATAACACGGATATCAATTGCTGTTGGACAACGCTGTGGAAGTGTCTTCAACGAATCAGCTTTAAATTTAAAAAAATCGATAAACGGCAAGTTATCATGGAATCGCAACGACTTAAGGCATGGCAATTTGAATATTTGACAAAAATCGCTCAGTACAGAAGTGAGAACAGACCTATTATATACTTAGATGAAACCTGGTTTGATACCCATGATACCCCATCAAAAGGTTGGGTTGATCCTAGTTACAGGTGTAGAACAAAGTCACCATCAAACAGAGGAAAAAGAATAACCATAGTACATGCAGGGTCCGAAGATGGTTGGGTGCCAAATGCACTTTCATTGGCAGCCAAGAATATAAATGACTCCTGTTTGGATTACCATAACGATACCACAGCGGAGTTATTTGAGGATTGGTTCATAAATAAGTTAATTCTTATGTTTCTCCAAACAGTGTGATTGTTATGGACAACGCAAGTTACCACAGTGGACAGTTAAACAAGTACCCTTGTTCAAAAGATACGAAAATGGCAACACAGGAATTTATGTATCAGAATGATATATATTTTCATGAAAGTTACACTTGATAATAATATGCGTAAATTTCTGAACCTAGAAAAGGAGTACTACTGCGACAGCTACGCTAAAAGTAAGGGGCATACAGTGCTAAGGCCTCCGCCGTATCACTGTATATTCAATCTAGTAGAACACATAAATGGCATCAATTAAATTCTGTTGTTACGTAATAATATATCACCCACTATAAACGCTAGTGTAGTGGATATTATTATTACTGAAGTGGACAGAGTGCCTGTGAGTAACTGGAAAAATTGTGTTTCGCATATTAAAACTGTTGAAAATTGATACATTCAAAATGGGAATATTACAGAAAGATTTATTATTAACATAGGTGTTGATAGTGACAGTGAAAATGAATTAAATGAGTAAACTGTAGTTGCATTAATTAATTATAATATATAATGATAATATATTCTATCTAAAATTGTTTATTATTTGTGTCAAATCATCCATGCTTGAAATACAATTCAGTGCGGGCCTGTGTAGACCCCAGTCTGGTTTGAAACAGGCGTCAACACGAGTCGGTAAGTCATTCTCTTAAATCTGTGAACGGACTTTACCAATAAATATTGTGACAAACTTGACAGTCGTTTCTGGTTACCTAATTGTATTACGAGAATAAGTTTTAACGCACTTTAGACACGAAAATCCTCGACAATCTAGTCAAGCCAAATAGGTAAATGTTTCGTTTACCAAATAAAATAAATCAAGTTTTTGTTGACTGCGATATATGATGCTTGAAAAAAATCATACTTTTGTAGAGTCCGAAACAGCTCGCACTACGATTTTTTCCTTTCTTATCTGAAAATAAAATGATTGACCAACAAAACAGTTTAATTTTGGCTTCACCACAGATCTATACAGGGTGTACCAAATTAAGTGCGCACCATTGCTAACTTTTTTATTATTGGAGATACAAAGTCGGTTAAATTAGCAAAGTGGTAGCATTTTTTCTGTTAATTAAAATAGATAGATAGGTGGATGGTAACAAATGGTCCGATACGTTGGCCCCCAAGGTCTCCTGACGTAACTCCATTAGACTTTTAATTCCGAGGGTATGTCAGGGACGAAGTCTTTAAAACGAGATATGCGAATCTGGTCGAACTTCAAGACAACATTAGACGCATTATAGCATCCATCGATGGCAGTCTTGATGAAAACGTCAAAGGCAAACCATTTTTTATTTCCATGGCTGTGTTGATGTTTTTTCAATTTAAGGCCAATATTGCATATAAACTTTTTTATTCCGTATACGATTTGCAAACGTTTCGGTAAAAAATATACAGGGTGTGCCATTTAAAAAAAATACATTCTCCTCATTTATTTAGAAACGTTATGTCCAATTGTTTTTCTGGTTTCGCCATTTTAATTAACAGAAAACATGCTACTACTTTGCTAATTTAACGGACTTTGTATCTCCAATAATTAAAAAGTTAGCAATAATGCGCACTTAATTTGGTACACCCTGTATAGCTATATAGATCTATGGTTTCACTATCCATAAGCCATGCTCAATATTTTGATACTATTCTGAAAATGACCTCCATTGAGCTCTCTCCCGTGTTAATTAAATTCCACATTTTATGGGTCGGCCGACCATTGTTTTTTTAATTTAATTTGTTCATCCAATGACAAAAATCTAGATTTTAAACTTAAAATACATCGCATAAAATCACTTTTTACCTCAGTTTCAACTTGGTTTTCCATGTCGTTGCGTGCGTTACCCTTAATCTTTCGGAATGCCCAAACAGGATAGTTTATTTAAATTTTAAAATACTCATCTGAGGTCTTAATCTTAAAGAACCAAACCAAGAACTTTGTTTTTTTAACAGATAACACTTACTCTCACTTATTTTACATAAAGTACGTTCTTTTCTTTCGAGAATAATGACAAGAAGTTTAAACTTAGGGGCAGGTACGAGATTGCGGGCCCTGGGTTTTAACTTCGATATATGGTGTATGTTTGGTTGCCAATCTTCAAGTCTAAAATTTTTATTTCGTTTCGATATTCTAACGGCAGGGTAGGCATGCCGACCCCATCCTGAGTTAGTTAAAAAGTAAAACAATTTATTTTATGGCGGCTGTAGTTTACGAGTAACACTCTATGCCGTCAGGGGTTACAAGGGTGATTTAAAAAGTGTAGCCGTTATTCGCTTGCAATTTGAGTTATTAATGATACATTGATATAGATAAATAATATAATATACTGTCTGTTGTCTGTGTTTATACTGGGTCGGCCCTGCCGATTCTGAAAAGTTGCCACTGTGAGCAGGTGGAAAATCCATACAGGGCATTGTACTTGGATCTTTGCTATTTGCTGTTTTTGAGGCAATATGAAAAAAATATCTCTGCAATACCTCGAGGTTGTTTTCTTTATAGAGTTTGCTTATTTTCGTATATTCTTCATATGTTAGAGTCACTGAAACTAGACTTGTCGTCACCCTAATTGTAATACAACCTAATTCCAGATTTAAAGGAACATAAGATTTTGAGGCCTTCGGATGTTTAATGGAGCAACTTATACACATAAAAAGGCTTGTAACTCCAAATAATCGTAGGAGCCTATGAAACGTGAAACGAAACAAAATAAGAATATATATTACTGCATTCAAAACATACAAATACTTTTTATACTCCCCTGCTTTTGAAGTTAAGAAGTTTTACAGTTAGGATGACGTTATGTTTTTCTAGATCGGCTTGAAGATGTTTTCTTTTTGCGTTTTTAGTCATTCTGGTACTTTGGCTTCCAAACGATCTTAAATTTGACGAGCGCAAGTAAATAACTACATAGCAACAAAAGCCACCAAAGGTTACTATTCGAAACATAAAATGTATAAATAATGCATAGAGATATGAGAGGAGAATATTCTCGAGAGAATATTCTCGAGAACGAGAAGATTCTCGAGAATATTCTCTGTAAGAAAATTCTCCCGAGAATATTCTCTAGAGAGGTTTTTCTACATAATCTACTCTGAAAAATTTTGCAATGATTTTTAAAATTTTGAGCTTTTCAAACCTTTTCTATAACTAGAAATAGAAGCGCGATCGTATACTCGTATACAGCTGTGAGAATTGTAAATGATGTGGTGAGACTTGTTTTATTTTGGCGTTCCGTTCGGCTCAGTTTAGACTGTCCATAAGTATAAAAACATGGAGGAAAATAAATTAAAGGGTATCACACAACCAAAAAGTAATGTTATTTTAATACAAAAAATGTACTGTAGTGTAATGTAAAAATTTTATTTCTTATTATTGCCATTTCTAGCGATTTTCTTACCATTCCCAGAAAATTCTCTAACTTGAGAATATTCTCGAGAATATTCTCAGAATATTCTCCAAAAGATTATTACCGAGAATTTTACATCTCTAATAATGCAGAACTGATCTGTCACGTCGTCACTGCTCTTAAACTTATTCTTCACCACTTTCTCCAAAAACAGCAATTTTGTGATATATTCTGTTTGTTTGTTTTTTTACAAAATATAATATTTGAACTAGGCATAGGTACATGGGTGTCATAGGACTCCTATTTACGAGAATAAACCCTTTACCTAAACTTTACACGTGTACCTACTTAGAGATTGTAATAAAATAATAATATTCTTAAAAACTCTTTTATTGTACTTAATTTATAAATAGCGGATTTATCAGAACTATAATTTTTTTGTTCTGATCATCAATACATCATAGTTTTAAATTCAGAATACCTCTCATATTCTCTTTCTATTGGCTTGTTCCCTTAAAGTTTCCAGGTAGGGCGACTCTTTATCATTGTGAAACACTTCTACGTGCGTTTGAGGTTGGGTCGACTGCACTATCCCTGCTGGAGCCAAGACCCCTGGTGGATTCCGGTTTACTATAAATAAAAAGTAAAATGGGTAAAATTATACATACAATACAAATATAATGATTTCAAGTAAATCAATGAACTTAAAATAAAGAGCAGGCGAAGTAAAGTAGATGAAAAATTGCAAATTCCATATGCGTGAAGCATGAAGGTTTATTTTTCAATTATTCGCCAATAGAAATTACGGATATTTTAACAAATTGCACATAATATCTATCCAATCATCTTATTAACATTATAATTATTATTGATCGTTGTAAAGTCGAAAGTTATTCGTGAATTTGTAATTAAAGGATCCTGGTTAATATGCAGAATATTAATTAATATGATGAAGCAAAAGAAAAATTTGAGGTGCAAAAGGGCTGCATCCGCCAATGTAATAATTTATTGTTTTATTGCTCGATTTACGTTGCCAAAATCACTAAAACCGTCTTTATTCCAAGCACCCGATTTTTTGCTAATATCGTAGCTATATAGATCTGTGATATTTGCGTAGCTATATAGATCTGTGCTAATATCATAGACATCGTAACTATTAGACCGAACAATAAGAAATAAACGTGTTGTCATCAAGGTATTCCAGTGTAAAGTAAATCAATATGCAAGCTGCTCCCCTCCACGTAGTTTTCTGGGCTTACTATGTTAAAAGTATTAACTTCTATGATTAACTAGATTAACATGATGTGGGAAATATATAACATTGCCTAAAACCTTGTAAAAAATATGTAGTATGGCAACGCAGCAATAAAGGATCCGCCCAGATTTCATCATTTTCGTAGCCATCCGCATGGACTCGGCAATACTCGGCATAGCGGATGTTGTTTACCTGGAGTTTTGTCGCATGCATATGTAAAGGCAGCGTAATTCCCACTCCCGGCCACCTAGCTCCTCACAACGTCTCGCCACCAAACGATTTTGGCATCACAATTTTATAGCATTTATGAATGGCGTGTCGGATCTATAATTACGATGCCTATGGCTAATTATAGACGGGCTAAACAGAAAAGTTTATTTCAATCATAACCACCGCACAACCACCCATGCCAAGAGTACCACAATATTTTAGATTTTTAACATATTATTTATTAATAATATGTTAAAAATATTTTACTTTATATTAGTTAAAATATTATTATTAATAATATTAATATATTATTAATAATAATATTATACTTTTCCCCACTTTGGCTATTAATAGCTTCAGAAGACATGCTTTTTCTGACAAGCATTTCGAAGCATTAGTTATTTTGAAAGCAAATAGAAAAAAGGTTTTGTAGGTATTTGTTTTTGTTATGAAAAATTTCGCGTTTTTTTCTACCTAGTTATTTTTTTATTATTTCTCTATTTTACTTAATTGTTGCATTTGTTTTATTTTAAAAAATAAATCCTATGAACCCATATAGAGAGACAATTAGTTAATATTATTCGTCATGTTAAACTATTATAAGTTGAAAGTACCTATCTCAAAATTAGAAGTCGAAGTTAACCAAACTATTGTGTAAAGTAAAAAATAAAAAATTCCAAATTTTCTATTTTCTTTCTTTAATAAAGTGATTGTATAATAAAAAAAATAATAAATATTAAGTTTTTTTTCTATAATAATATTAAAAAGAGTAATTTAATTATAAGAAAGTTCATAATTTATAGATTAAGAGTAATTCAATTACTTTTAGTGAATTTCAATTACTATAGTCTGTTGCTTAATGCGAGAGATTAATAAATCATTATTGAACTATAAAACCCAGTGGTCTTCGCCGTATTTCATAGGTGTAGTCCAATTATTATTATTTAATTATGCTTATTGTCAGGGGTCCCGAGATCGGGTAGGTAGAGACACAGGTAGTTTACCTACCTGTGCCTCACTGTTTTAAAAATTTGAAATGTTAATAGTTACTATCCGGCAGTTGTTGGAAAACTTCGTTCTTGAAAATGGCTAGTCTTTCTCAATTTGTTGCTGAGAAACGGAGTAGTAAAACTGCGCTTTCTAAAAATAAGAAAATTATTATTCTCAATGTGTTCCACGCTCTTCGCTGCCAACTCACATTGGTAACAAAAATGGATTTGTCGATGGCGGCTTACTAGCATTTAAATCAAAACGAACTGGAGACTATCATGAAGCCATGAACGCTGATATATTTGAAGAATACTTCCAGCAAATGTTAGATCTTATTCCTCCTGGGTCTGTTTAAGTCTGTTATAGTCATGGATAATGCCAGTTACCACTTAAGAAAATCCGAAATAATATCAACCTCTTCTTGGAAAAAAAAAATGGCATCACTCATTGGCTTACTGTAAATAAGAAGCCATTTCATAAAGATATGCTGAACAAGGAGCTACTGGATATTGTAAAGTTGAATAAACTTTTTTGTACGAAATTTGTTGTTGACGAAATCGCTTCAAAACGAAATATAACGGTACTTTGCATTCTGCCATATCACTGTGAATTAAATTCCATAAAATTGGTGTGGGCGCAAGTAAAAGGGTTTGTAGCAAGGCATAACACCACTTCTAAAATGAGAGACGTTGGAAACCTCTTGCAAGAGGGAATAAAGACAGTGGATTGTGAAAAATGGAGTAAGTGCGTCGAACATGTGATTGAAATAGAAGAAAGAATGTGGGAAGCTGATAACATGCTAGAAAACACTGTATAGCCCCTTATTAATTCTCTGTAAAAGTAAGTTGTTGTATTGTACATAGTAGATCTTTTTTATAAATATTATTATTTATTCCAATTTATCTATTTTCATATTATTCTTACTTCTATATAAATTTTTATCTACTTAATATTAGAATAATTAATATCTCAATTATCTGCCTATCTCTATAATTATACTTCAATTGGACACGTCCTCCTAGATCACCCTGTAGTAATACCTTTATCGCTGTAGTGCGCGCAACTTTAAAGAAACTGATTGATCATCACCTTTAGCCCGATTCCCATGAGTCATTATACTTTTTGCGCTGTGTGCAGCCAGTTCTTAATTAGCCGCAAATATAAAAAAAAACAGAAAAAATGCGAAAGGGAAAAGAAAGAAAAAGAAAGGGAAAAGTAGTGTCCAAATTAAGGAAAAAAATGAGAAAATTGGAAAAAAAATTGGAGAAATATGAATCAAGTAAGTACGGACATATCATATTACCTCTTTGTTTTAGATACAGACATAAATTCTCATCACATACTTGGAGCCCAGTTGGTTTGAGCTAGTCTACTTACTTTGTAGACATACGTAACTTCATAATTATGGCTCAAAATGTTACAATTCCTTAATATAAAGCCAACAAAAATATCCTTTTTTCAATGCCAGCCGCAATTCCAGTTAGCCAAACGCGGCAAATGTTTTGTTTATGCGACGTTGATAAGTCACCTTATTACGAAGTCGAGCATGCCGGAAAAATAAACAAATTCTTTGCACAGTCAGTATGTTATGATTTTCAATAAATAATTCCCTGTGAAATATACAGGGCAGTCTCATACACATTGTGCAAAAACGAGCCTGTGAAATATACAGTGTCTCTTAAGCCATTAGCCTCTGTGAAATATACAGGGTGCCATATATATCCAGATCATGTGAAATATACATGATCAGCCATATCCAAAAATATTCCTGGCCTTCCCATCCAAGCAAGGGCTTCTTATAAAGTCAAAAATAACATTATCTTTTGTCTTCCTAGGCTCAGACACTGACACCTCCTCTGAAAGCGGCAGACCGACCAGCTCGGAAGAATCTGAGAACGCCACCTCCAACAGCGATATTGTTGAGAGAAATAACATACTGGGTGAAGATCCTACGCGTGAAACCATCCACGGACCGGAAATATCGCAAGATTTAGCCACCAGATGGAGGTGTTACCTCCAGCAAGGGTTAGATAAGGAGGCAAAAGAAGCACTATTTAATGCTCGCTATGTGCCAAGCAATTGCCTTTTTCTCGAAGCCCCAACTATAAATCCTGAAGTTCAAGTACTCCTGTCTCAAAATGAAAATAAAAAAGATCTTTTTTTGCTTGAGCTCCAAAATCACCTCGGAAAAGGGATTTCCGCTGTTGGGTGTGTATTGTCAAAGATGCTGGATCCTCTTGAAGCAAATGATAATTCTGAATCTAACTTGGCAGGCCTCGTTGAGGCAGGAAAAATGCTGTGCGAGGTACACCATGCCATTTCCAATCACAGGAAATTTCTTTTGTACCCAAAGTTCAATAACAAGACCCTTAAAATTGCAACATCTCAACTAAGAGATTCTCTGTTGTTTGGGGACGATTTCGGGGACAAATGTAAGTCTGCAAAAACGGTGGAATTAACAGCAACTGAGCTAAAAGCATCCACTTCTTATTCGTTAAAAAACTCCAAAGGCCTGGCCTACAAAAAACGCTGGAAACAGCCAGAAAGAAGGGAGAGGGGGAGCAATTATACCAAGAAGCCGACATACAAGACATCCTACCGTCAGAACCGTTACGGGAGGAACCCGAAAAATCAAAACCAAGACTGGAGGAGACCTCGTTAGGGGTAAGGTCTAAAGGCAAAATTGCTGGAAGAATAAAGCTTTTCTACGAAGAGTGGGAGAAAATAACTACAAATAGGTTAGTTCTTAACTGGGTCAAAGGCTATAAAATACCCTTTCTAAGCTTGCCCCGTCAGCACAAACCTCCCACCCCTCCAAACCTAAGCACAACCGCAGAAAAGCTTTATTTAACCAGTATCAACCATCTTCTGAAAATTGGGGCTATCAAGGCAGTAAAGAATTGCACAAACCAATTTTTATCGAGTTATTTTTTAAGGAAAAAACGGAATGGCAGTTACAGGTTTATTTTAAATCTTAAAAACTTAAATAAATTTCTCACGCCACCCCATTTTAAGTTAGAAGATGTACGAACAGCAAAAACCCTAATATCAGAAAACTGCTGGCTAGCCTCTTTAGATTTAAAGGATGCCTACTTTTTGGTACCCATATCTCCAAAATTTAAAAAATATCTGAGATTTAAATTCAAGACTACACTTTTTGAATTTCAGTGCCTACCCTTTGGGCTGTCAACAGCTCCATACGTTTTTACTAAACTTCTAAAACCTATAATTACGCATCTACGAGGGAAAAACTTAACATCGGTTTTTTACTTAGATGACGCGCTTCTTATAGGCCATAACAAGGGCGAATGTTATAAAAATATAAAAGACACTAAAGACCTTTTCGAAAAATTGGGATTTATTATAAATACAGAAAAAAGTTGTTTAAGGCCAGTCCAGGAAATCAAGTTTTTGGGGTTTATTTTTAATTCAAAAAGTATGACTATGCGCCCTACCACTGAGAAAAAGATACAAATCAGGGAATTAACAAGTAAAATGCTAATCACGAAAACAATCAAAATAAGATTATTTTCAAAATTTATTGGACATTTAGTTTCAATATGCCCAGCCACTCAATACGGATGGCATTACACAAAACAGCTTGAGAGGGAGAAATATTTGATTTTAAAATTAAAAGATGGCGACTATGACTTGAGCATGAAAATACCGAATACTCTAAAATCCGATTTACTTTGGTGGTTAAAAACTATAGACAAATCCGAAAATAGCATTAAAAGCCCCAATTATGTCTGTCATATATTCACGGATGCGTCCACCTCGGGGTGGGGCGCATTCTGTAATGGTAAAGAAGCAAAAGGGTTTTGGGGGTTACAAGATACAACAAAACATATAAATTATTTGGAGTTAAAGGCCATATTATACGGTTTAAAGTCTTTTGCGAAAGACCATTGTCACTGCCATATTCTCTTACGGGTAGACAACATGACAGCAGTGTCATATATCAATAGAATGGGAGGCGTAAAATATTTAAACCTTAACACAATAACGAAACACATATGGCAATGGTGTGAAAGGAGAAATATCATTCTTTTTGCGTCCTATATTAATACAAAATCCAACATAAAAGCGGACAAAGCCTCAAGATCCAAGGATATTGAAACGGAATACTCATTGCACCCTAGAGCCTATAAAACAATAATTCAAAAATTTGGAATTCCGGAAATTGATTTGTTTGCAAGTTATCAAAACGCTAAATGTAAAAAATTTGTCTCCTGGCACCATGACCCAGAGAGTTTGGCTATAGACGCGTTCACGTTGTCATGGAAAAACCTTAAAGCGTACATTTTCCCTCCCTTCTTGCTCATACCCAAAATTTTGAACAAGATAAATTCGGAAGGGGCGGAATGTATATTAATCTTTCCTATGTGGAAGTCACAGCCTTGGTTTCCAAAATTACAAAAAATGCTACTTTCCGATATATACATTCTCTACCCACAGTCTGACTTACTGTTATCCCCTTTCAGAGAACCGCACCCTCTATGGCGCACGCTTACCCTGGGAGCCGCAATATTATCAGGGAAATGTACAGCAGAAAAAATATCACCGAACAGGCAGCGGACCTTCTGCTCGCGGCCTTAAGTCCAAACACATTAAAACAATACAATTCAACCTACTCCAAATGGTGGATCTTTTGTCAAGGATGCAGGGAAAAAATATATCAACCGACCACGCAAAACATTTTGGATTTTTTAACTAAGGAATTTCACAAAGGAGCAAAATACTCCACAGTTAATACACATAGATCAGCCCTTAACTTCCTCTCGGAGGCAGGGAAAGACCCCTTGGTGGAGCGGTTCATGAAAGGGGTTTTTAAAACACGGCCGTCCTTTCCAAGGTATGACGAAATCTGGGATCCTCATTCTGTCTTACTTATGTTAGAGAATCTATATCCATTAGAAACCCTTGACTTAGGAAACCTAACAGTTAAACTAATCCTATTGTTAGCATTATGTACGGCACAGAGGGTACAAACTCTATCGAAAATAAGGTTAAGTAATATAAGACATGGTGAAGAAGAAATGGAAATAAAGATCACTGACATATTAAAAACATCTGCACCTAAGAAAGTCCAGCCTCAGCTAAAGTTCATGGTTTTTAAAGAAAAACCAGAACTTTGTATTGTCACCACCATTATTCACTACATAGAACGCACGAAACCGTTAAGGGGCCAAGAGGATGTTCTTATCTTAACAATTAAGAAGCCCCACCGCCCAGCTACGACACAAACTTTAAGCCGCTGGATAAGAAATGGGTTAAAATCAAGTGGAATAGACACTGAACAATTTAAAGGGCACAGCACTAGACATGCTGCGTCCTCTGCAGCGTTCAGAACTGGAATAAATATTGAAAATATCAGGAAGACAGCTGGATGGTCTGCAAAGTCAAACACCTTTTGTAAATTTTATAATAGGCCTGTAACTACCAAAAAACCCATATTCGGAAATTATATAATGGAATTGGCAAAAAAGACATCTCAAGCTATATAAATATTATTATATTGATTTAAAATAAGTTTTACTTTTCACTACTTTGTCAATTAGTTTAAAATATGGTTATATTTACCAATTATTATACTCAATCGTTAACTGCTGATTTTCTAGGTAGTTTACCATATATCATGTATAGGAATAGGATAGGAGTTATTTTAGGTTGTTATTGTTTGTTTGTTATTTCAACATAAAATATATCACACATTTCTTGTGTAAATGGCTACATAAAACATTAAATGTTAAAAAACAACCTCTAATGTCATTGTTTTGTCATGAGTATGAGATCGCCTATTTAATCTTTAAACATCTACAGGGTGATCTAGGAGGACGTGTCCAATTGAAGTATAATTAAGGATTAAACGACTTACCTGTAAGGAAGTTCAATCCTAATTATACGAGATGGGACACGTCCTCCTAGATCAAACCCACCCCTACGATACGTGGCCCGACCCAGAGGCGATCTCCTATGGCTCCAAAAGTATAATGACTCATGGGAATCGGGCTAAAGGTGATGATCAATCAGTTTCTTTAAAGTTGCGCGCACTACAGCGATAAAGGTATTACTACAGGGTGATCTAGGAGGACGTGTCCCATCTCGTATAATTAGGATTGAACTTCCTTACAGGTAAGTCGTTTAATCCTTAATTATAATCAAGTATAACTTATTATTCTAATAAACTACTTAAAGTAACGCCGCTGTCACCTTCCTTTCATTCACCAAACTCATCTTTCTTTTTGTATGCAAATTAGGGTGACCCTAATTTAGGACCGATTCGGGGTGTGTGGGTCTGAAATAGTACGGAATTTTTAAAAACTATCATTGCAATTTACCTGAAATTTACAATGCAACCTTTGAGTTGTCCACCCTACTTAATGGGTCCTGTCATTGCGAATTTACGTTTTATTACTCTCTCGCATTAAGCAACAGAGTATAGGAAGTAATTGGATTTTTTATAGAAGTAATTGAATTAAACTTAGTAATTCGAATCCGGTAATTGATCAAGGAATCAATTACTTTTAGTGGGTAATTGGTAACTCAAATATTTTTACCACACTGTTAGTGATAATTGGTAATTGTAATTGATGCCTTTTTCGGAGTGTAATAAGTAAATATAATTGAATTATTTTTTAAGAGTAATTACGACAGCTCTGGTCGTAATGAATTGTGAAAAATGTGAATGTGAATATTAAATAGGATGCAAATTTAGTGAAATTATTTAGTTTGCTGTTTAGTAGAGATCGCACGATATTACTTTTTATTGCCGATACGATATATCGGCCGATACTGATATTTACTTACCGATATATAGCATAACTATTATATGTATCAGGGTTTGAAATGTATAACTTTTATATAAAAAAAACAAGACTTAAATCACTGAATTAAATTATGCCAACGGTTGGTTTTTATAACGTCGAATGTAAATAAATATAATACAAACTACGATTCTGAACCAGCAATTTGCTAAATCCTGTAGAATCCGAATGAATACTGAATACTGTAAGAATAACACCGCGACGTCACTACCCGACAACGGCAGTTCAGTTGTTTGCCTAGTTTAACTGAGTGGCGTAGTATGTTATATTAATATCATTTATTTAAATATATTAAATATAAATAAAATAACTTGAATACTCACACACTAAAACTCCTCTCAATGCAAGGTACCTTTTGATATTTTTTTTCGTTAAGAATATCAAAAGATATGTTAGCACAAACGCCACTGGTGAAAGTCAGACAACTATTTTTTATGAAAAAGTTGTGCTTTTATGCCTATATAATAATATACTAAAATTCAAATTTTCAACACCCTCACAAACAATACATATGTTTTAACTTTTTTTCTTAAAATTGGACTAGGAATCACTGATTAAAATAAAAGCATAACATTACGTAACATCCTGTATATTATTCCTACCTAATTCTTCGTCCTCCTCATCAACTTGTATCTGTGGCTCAGCCTCTTGTTCCGGAAAATCGATGATAGTAACATTTTTTGGTGGTAATTCCGATTCGCTTTCCACAACTACAGATTCTTGGTTTGGTACGAGAACAGCATCTGCATTGTTAACGTAGTCTGGATTATTTGCTAATGCACCAAATCCATCATCTGTAAAAAAGCCGAAATCAAGTCTTTAGTATTGATTTCCATTTTGTTAAGTCAGTCTAAACTAGAGACTATATTTCTCGTTGACTATAAAATTGTACTTAAACTACGGGAAAAGAGTTAGAACCACTTTAAAATTTGCAAAAATAGAGGGTTTTGAAAAACCTGTTGGAAATCGGTATTGGTGCATTTACTATGTATTTCGCAAAAATGTTATTTAAAACAGAGTCTCTTTGTATTTCTCCTAAGTTTATTTCAGATGTTGTGTTCATTTAAATCTCATTACGGATCAGGGAATTAGCAGGCTAATTCGCTAGGCACTTGAATCCACTGGACAGTACATATTGTTAAACAATTGCTATACATAAAATAGCACAAAACGGCACATATAAAATAATATACAGAGTGTCTCTAAAAGGTTCGGGAAAAATGCTACCACAAATTCCTAAGACTAAAATATGACGATCTAACACAACTTACTTCAGTCCAAAAGTGGATGATTTCGGAGATACAGAGTGTCAAAAATTCAATTTGGTTTTAGTTTTTCATAAATAATTTTTTAAATAATTGTTAGTGTATTGTCACAATATTCGGCTAGGGGGGATTTTGTGGGGTGTAAAATTAAAATCTGCTCTCATTTTTATTCTAAAATTTAGAGGGCGCCACCTGCGGTACCTTGCACACATTTAAAACGAAATAACTTTTTTGAAGCACCCTGTATAGAACTTTTAAATAAAAATTCTTATTTTCCGACGTATTTTACCTAAAAAAGGTATACGTGGTAAGAGTTGATTTGAGCAGCCGTTTTTGAGATATCTGGATTTAAAAAATTCACTTCGTGTATGGCCAGGTCTAAATTATTGTAATAATTGAACACAATTTGAAGCGAAGGCGTTATATTACAACAACTGTCAGTTACATTTAAATTGTCAAACAATTTTAAAATCTCTTTTCGGCATTGCCGTACAGTATACCGACGAAGAAATGACCGATATGTTATTGGTTTTTAGATATTGCCAAGGAAATGGTTTAGAATCTTGCAGAGTATACAGTAAAAGATTTCCGAATCGTCGCTCACCAAACCATAAAACCTTCGCGGCAGTTGAAAGGCGTCTTCGTGAAACGGGTAGGTTTAGGTTTGCGCCTGTTTTTATTAATTATGGTCGTGCACGTACGGTAAACTCCAGAGGTTGAGGAAGATATTCTAAATTGGATTGAAGAAAATCCTAAACTTAGCAGACGATTGGGCTTAGAGCTAGGGGTATGCAAAAATACTGTTAATATAGGGTGACCAGAGAACAACTACTGCACCCATTTTATATTCAACGGGTACACTGATAAAACTGTGCCCCCTTAATCAAATAATCTGATTTATTTGGTGAATAATTATTGGTAATAAATAAATGTGATTTTAATTAACTAAATTTGATTTAACTGAAATAAATGAGAGTATTTCGTTTTATTTGCAAAGTTATTTGACTGTTGGTTGATTTGTGTCAAATCATAGAACCCTTCAAACAAATATGTTACCAAAAAACCACTAAAATAACAAAATCTAAATAACTAATTATTTAATCGAAATAATTTTTATTTAGGAACTAAATCCCGTTAATCGCTAGTTAAATCACCCAATGAAGAACTATTTAAATGTCTAGGTCATTTAAACTAAATAATTATGTATTTACATTAAATCCTTAATATAAAACAACTAAATATTTACAAATAACTAATTATTTAATCAAAATAAGTTTCAAGTTAAGAACTAAATACCTTAAACCCTAATTTAAATCATTCAATGCCGAACTTTTCAAACAATTTGGTCCTCCAAACAAATAATTAAGTATTTAAATTAACTCCTTACTGCCCCTGGAATTCGGAAAGTCGCCTGCTTTGAGTAACGTGATTGGTTATACAAAAGTGGCCTCATAAATCGACATCGCGGTACTCGTGTTAGATCTTGTATTTTGTCTCCTAGAAATTTTAGAGTGAGAGTGAAAATTAAATGTTCTTTAGTGACTTAGCACAGAAGTTAGTGAACCTGTTTCATTTTTCCATGGTTAGTGGTTTCAGCAATAATAAAGTAAGATAATATGGGGGATAAACGTAAAATTATGACAAATTATTTCGAAGATTGGGGTACCTATATCCCATCTGCTAGATAATTTTCAAGGTAGGAAACTATTTTTGAATATTTTAGTTATGCATGAAACGAGTAAAAAAATAAGATAAGAGGCAAAGAAAGGATACTACATGTTTTATTGAGGTATATTTTAAGGGGGACAGCAACTAATGGTGGGTTTATACAGCAAAATAACATAACATAAAAATAAAATAAGAGTTGAATCTACAGATCTGCCATAAGACGTTTATAGAACCAAATAATATAACATAAAAATAAGAAATAAAATAAGAGATGGTTATCTTTTAACTTTTATGTTATTTTTATGTGAAAATCGTTGTGCGCGTGCGCGTAATTTGTCATAACTTTTATTTTCGGCAAAAATGTGTTTTTTCAGTTGGTTTGTCTTATTATTTAAATACTATAAACAATTTGATAAGGTTTGTGATTATTCTGGTATAGGTACTGATTAAACCATATTCAATAGCAACATTTCAATATTTCTTATTTTTATGTGACGTCTGTATAAACACGTACTTGGATAAAATAAGAACTGATTTGAATGAACATTCTGATCTATTGAAAATTAAAAAAAGGTATTTAAACCAAATAAATTTATATTTGATCTAAATAAATATAAAAGACAAGTTAAACAATTATGTACTTAAATAAAAGAACAACGACTTTGATGGAAATTACCGGTTTATTTAAATCAAATCACTTAAATTGTTTAATTAAATAACAGTGTTGTTACGGCAAATACATGTGAAACAAAAGTAAAACAAATATATACTTGATAAAGTATGTATAAATGATAATCAAATAAACATTTTGTTAACTTAACTTTTAACATATTTACTTTAAGTCATTGAAACGGCTTATTTAAGTTAGATTACTGTTAAGGAAATAAATATTTGCTTGAATTTTGTATTCAGCGATTAACTCCAAATAAAAAGTAATTTGTATCAAATCAGATAATACTAATTGAGGCAAATAATTCCTTGGTATTTTTCAAATACATATTTGTTTGGCTAATAGGAAACAAATATTTATTTGAGTCAACGGTAAATTTTTTTGATTCAAATAATTAATTTTATCAGTGTACAAGATCTTTTACCCCATGATTTTGAACCACGCCTAGCTTTCTGCTTTCTGTTTATCCAAGAATACAAAAATCAAGATAGGAATTTTACACGAAGAATTGTATTCACAGATGAAGCATGTTTCACTCGGAGTGGCATAACTAATTTGCACAATGAACATGTCTATGCTGAAGAAAATCCTCATATGCGACTAAAGTAACCCATTATCAGCATGAGTTTAAGATCAATGTGTGGGCAGGAACCGTAGACACTATCATGATTGGTCCTGTCATTTTACCACCTCGCCTAAATGGCAAAAATTATTTAGAACATCTGCGAAACGAATTACCAAACTAATTAGATCCCCTGCCCTTGGAACTTTGAAGAGGAATGTGGTTTATGCTTGACGGTGCTCCTCCACATTATTCGTTAAACGTACGTAATTATTTGAACTAACAGTATCCAAATAGATGGATAGGTAGAGGCAATGATGCACCCGCACATTGGCCAGCTGCATGGATCCCCAGATATGACACCGATGGATTACTTTTTATGGGGAGCTTTAAAAGCCCTTATGTATTCTAGGCCAGTAGATACAGAAGATGAATTAAGGAGAGTATTAATCTTTGTGCCCACGAAATGGAGGTCATTCTGAAGCTTTGTTAAAAGCATTTTTTTAAAGTTAAATTAAATTAAATTTTTGTTGTTGATAAATCTCTTACTAGATAATAAAATTAACAACACGTTTATGTAATTGTTTTTTTTTTAGTTTTTAGTGACAGTTATTTTAATTTAACGCTTTCGCTTCAAATTGTGGTCAATTATTACAATAATTTAGACCTGGCCATACATGAAGTGAATTTTTTAAATCCAGATATCTCAAAAACGGCTGATCAAATCAACTCTTACCACGTATACCTTTTCTATTTAAAAGCTAAATACAGAGTGGCTTAAAAAAGCTATTTCGTTTTAAATTTGTGCAAGGTGGTGCCCTGTAAATTTTACAATAAAAATGAGAGCAGGTTTTAATATTTCACCCCACAAAACCCCTCTAACCGAATATTGTGATAATACACCAATTACTAGAAAGATTATTTACGAAAAACTAAAACCAAATTGAACTTTTGACACTCTATATCTCCGAAATCATCCACTTTTGTATATACGAGCATTTTTCCCGCACCTTTTAGAGGCACCCTTGTATAATCAAATTTTGATTTGCTGAAATAGTTAATAGTTGTTTGTTTCGTCAGTGTAAACCTACCTGATGAGGTGCCAGAGTCTTGAGCAAGCTGTTCACTTTGATTCGATATATCCTGAGGTTGATTTTGGAGATTATCCGAAATCGGTTGCTCTTTATCGCTGTTTGGTTTGTCGGATATTTCAGCAAATGTTTGCTCCAAAAATGGTGGTGAAGCTTCTTGTTGATGATTTTGCGTTTCTAGGATTGGTTGTGGAATATCGTGGTCTTGCTGAATTGTTATTGTTATTTTAATTGGCTTTGTTGGAACTGCATAAACTACCTAAAAAGGGACTCGATGAAAGGGATTGTGCAGGACCGGGTTAAGACATAAATAAGTCGGCGGCAGAACAATTTTTACTACGTATAGTACCACATTTTATTGTCCTCTAAGCACAGACAGACCTGAAGATAATTGCCGCCACATAGCAACAATGGATGTATCCCGGATACTTTTAAGATCCCTGACGACAGCATTCCAAAATTGCTTGAGTATCTAGCCACATAAGAGCGGAGTTATAGACTGAAACATAATCGCCGCCACACGGCAACAGTGGATGTATCCCGGATACTTTTAAGATTGTTGACGACAACATTACAAAATCGCTGATGTATCTAGCGGCATAAAAGTGGTGTACAGAGCAAAAGATAATCGCCTTCACTCAGCAACAGCCGACGTGTCCCGGATACTTTCAAATTGTTGACGGCAACATTCCAAAGTCGCTGAAACATCTAGTGACATATAAGTGGTGTACAGAGCAAAAGATAATCGCCGCCGCATAGCAACAACCCATGTTTCCCGGATACTTTTAAGATTGTTGACGACAACATTCCAAAATCGCTTGAGTGTCTAGCGATATAAGAGCGGAGTTATAGACCGAAACATAATCGCCGCCACACGGCAACAGTGGATGTATCCCGGATACTTTTAAGATTGTTGACGACAACATTACAAAATCGCTGATGTATCTAGCGGCATAAAAGTGGTGTACAGAGCAAAAGATAATAGCCTTCACACAGCAACAGCCGGCGTTTCCCGGATACTTTCAAATTGTTGACGGCAACATCTGGTGACATATAAGTGGTGTACAGAGCAAAAGATAATCGCCGCCGCATAGCAACAACCCATGTTTCCCGGATACTTTTAAGATTGTTGACGACAGCATTCCAAAATCGCTGGAGTGTCTAGCGATAAAAGAGCGAAGTATAGACCCAAACATAATCGCAGCCACACAGCAACAATGGATGTATCCCGGATACCTTTAAGATTGTTGACGACAACATTCCCAAATCGCTGGAGTATCTAGCGGCATAAAAGTGGTGTACAGAGCAAAAGATAATCGCCGCCGCATAGCAACAACCCATGTTTCCCGGATACTTTTAAGATTGTTGACGACAGCATTCCAAAATCGCTTGAGTGTCTAGTGACATAAGAGCGGAGTATAGACCGGAACATAATCGCCGCTACACAGCAACGATGGATGTATCCCGGATACTTTTAAGATTGTTGACGACAACATTCCAAAATCGCTGCCGCATAGCAACAACCGATATTTCCTGGATACTTTTTAAATTGTTGACGACAACATTCCAACATCGCTAGCGTATCTGGCGAAAAAAGATGCTGAATGACGGGCTGAAAAACTTGAATGAATTTTTTTCCACCATCTCCTTTTTCGTTTTTTGCACTGAATGCAGCACTATAATACCTTCAGGTTTCGTTAAATCCATGTTAACGAACACTTCGCAAATCGGCAGTATCGAAATATAGTCGGAACTCGGCTGCAAGGTACAAAGTTTAGTTTGGACACGCAACATCGTTGCCAACTTGTTGCTGGATACAATTCGCTGTATGTCAAAAGTCGCCGGGAAACATCGCTTGTTGCTATGTGGCGGCGATTATCGTCCGGTCTATACACTGTATGTTGTTATTAAAAAGTTTCCGGCGATGTTTCCTGGTCTATTTGCCGCTCTAGAAATATGGGCTAGTTTAGATACATCTACACACAATATTAAATCAACGAATGTAAATCCAATTTAAACAATGTTAAATTATTGTATTATTTTAATGACGGTAAAACAATATCATAAAATTCTAAAGTCCTAGGTACATACACTTATTCAAATTATTGTCAAAAGTCATTGAACCATTGTATCAATATCTGACACTGAATAAATATTAGTATAGGAATAGGTATGAAGTATATTTATTATGAAGAAGTATATACAGGGTGTCCTAAAAGGTATGGTCAATAATTAGGGATCGGCTAGATCGGGTCAAAATAGAGTTCAAAGGTCATGTAACATATTGTCCTATATCCTCCCACAGTGGCGTATTTAGGAGGGGTGTCCGGGGGGTCTGGACCCCCCCCCCCTCCCCGTGGGCTCGATAGTAGAGAAAATTCAAAATCACATTCATTCATTTGCAATAAACAACATGAAGCAATATTTTAAATTTTCCATATCGATCTCATTTATACGAATGCGTAGAAGAGCCACATAAAATAATAAAATAAAAATTTCTTAAAATTTCGACTTATAACACAAAATTGATATAAATCGAAATTTCAAAGTAAAGTTTTAAAATTTCAACTTATAACACGAAATATTTAAAATTTCGAGATATAAGTCGAAATTTTAAAAAAAACTTTTGTGTTATAAGACGAAATTTTAAAATTTCGGGTTGTAACTCGAAAATTTAAAGTAAAATTTCGTGTTATAAGACGAAATTTTAGAATTTCGAGTTATAACTCGAAAATTTAGAATTTCGAGTTATAACTCGAAAATTTAAAGTAAAATTTCGTGTTATAAGACGAAATTTTGAAATTTCGGGTTATAACTCGAAAATTTAAGATTTCGTGTTATAAGACGAAATTTTAAAAATTTCGTGTTATAAGTCGGAATTTTAAGAAGTTCTTATTTTAATATTTAATGTGGCCCTTTGATCTTCGCCTTCGTACATTTTAATTCATCATAAACCCAAAAGAGATGCTATAGGTATGGCATTATTGAAGTATTGATCCTGAACTGTGGCGTATGGCGATGTTTGGGGATTCCCGCAGACACGATTTAGGGCGTCGTTTTCGAGATAAATTGATCAAAAAATTATTTTGCATGCCAAAATTATTGTATTTACTAGTGTAAAAAAGACGAATGTCAAAAAGTGATCAAAGAAGTAAATTTTTTCCAAAAAAACATAATGTTCTTGTAATCTTGAGTAAATGAGATTGTAAAAAATATTCAAATTCGTGTAAATAATATTAATTATGTTTTCTTTTTCGCATGCAAAGTAGTTTTTAAATTGAAAAATCTCTAAAACGGTGCTTTAAATCGTGCCTAACTAGGAGTACCTTTTTTTGCAAAACATGTTAAAGTTTCCTAATTTGACATAACAAAATTTTCTTATTTGAGACAAAAATGTATAAAAAAAAAGTAAAAGTTTAAAAGGTATATTTTGACTACGCCCTTCCCTATTTCTGGCGATTCTACGATTGTCTTGGAAGGAAACTTAAGAAAGTGTTAGAATTTACCAGTTAAGACTAAATATACACTTTCTTCATTCAAGAAGTGTACTTTACTTGATTTTAAAGTAGGGGGATCGGAAAATGCGTTACGAAACTTAAAGGGATAATTCTACGTAGTGAAGTAAAGATAGAAAGTCATGCAAAAACAAAAAAATCGACATCTTAATATTTTCCTAGTTACAGGTAGAATAAAATTTCTGTAACTCGAAAAATATTAAAATTTATTGGTACATGACTTATTATTACCTTTTTCTAATTTTGTCTCGAAAAATAGATATTTCGAACGCGCTAGCGAGTTCGAAATATATCCATTTCGAACTCCGAATTTTATTATTTAAAGGTTGGCCCTACTGACATGTTTTTTTTTCACCGTTCGGCATAGCATTCTAGATAACTAATATTTTTTAGTCCAAATGTGCGAAATACTACACAAAACCACGTATGTATGTTTGGTTGCCTAGATCTACAAATCTGTATGACGTGATTGACGTGTTGTTTTGGTTCATAAAATATTAAAAAACATATTAAATATTAACTTTATTAACAGGAGAACTATTTTGCAAAAAATATCAATTAAATCTTAAAAATACAAATTCCAACTATATTATAATGCTAATTAGGCATTGTTTATAGTGCAGTTATTATAAACATTTAATGTCACTGTACTCGTGTCGGACGCGTTAACCTTAAATTCAGGCATAGTTTGAGTATTCATAGTATGCGAAACTTTGTGATAACTGACCCCAGAATCCAATCCATTTTTAATTAGACTTGGTTGAAAAGCAGTTTCTACTCCTTCAATTATTGTCGATCTTGATGATCCAGGTAAGGGTGTAGCAGTATTATCAATATTATCTATTAATGAAGGTGTTAAACTAGAAGAGAGGCTCTGCGCTACATCCATTTTCGCTTTTAGAGAATCTTCAATATAGCCTTCAGCCACGGCTGAAGACTTCCATCCCCCGTGCCTTTTAATGGTAACCAAATCGCTTCCCTTGTTGGCCAGCTCGGTGACACTAGACCGTCTAAAGCAGTGGCCAGTAAAACATTCTGGATTTGGTTTGCACAGGTATTTTGCAATAAGGCTAGGAGCTTTTCCCATTGTATTTAGACCTACAGGTGAGTTTATGCAATGCCCATTCCTATACGTAAGAAAAAATCTTGATGTTGTAACATTCTTAGGACGTAAATCAAAATATTGTCTAATCAAATTAATCCATGATTGATCAATTATAAGAAACGTTCTTGTTACATGTGTTTTAGTTTTGGGAATGTGTACTGTAATGGAAGCAACCTTAAAGTGAATGTCTTTTACATCCATATTGGTCAGTTCTTCTCTCCGGCATGCTCCATTGTACCCCATAATTAAAGCAACCTAGAATTTACATAGTTACTACTATTGTATCTCGATAGCTGTCTACCTACTGTTCATACGATAGAATAGAAATTGGTGTAATTTAAAAATGTTCGTTCTCCAACTTTATTGTAAAAAAATTTTTTTTATAAAACCTGTGAAATTGTACAAAACAAAATGCATATAGATATGTAAATACTACTTACTTTTAATCCTAAATAACTGCTATTATCAGCCCCATTTATAAACTTATTAATATCGTCTAAGTCTAAAACAAGAGACTTTTTGGGTTTGTAGCCCACAGATTTTCTTTTTAACAATGCTTGGCAGTCTAGCATAATCCTTTATATCTATGTTCTTGTCAATTAATGCAAGCTCTTAATTTTGAGTATAAGGACCACAGGGTGGATGACATTTTGGTTTTACTTTCTTCCTCAAAATAGGCTAGTAAAACATTTTCTGAAATCTTACACACGCCCTTTGTATTGCACCAACTTGTGAAGGTCTCATAGTCCTTTTCATATAATTTTCGCGATTTTTCTGGCAAAAGTTGATTTATACATTTATGTGCAATATCCCTTAACTCAGGGGGAGTTAAACTTAAATTATCTTGCTCCATAATATTTTGTTAATATAAATAAAATTTTAAAACACAAATTTTGTGGCAAAATGGCTGACACAATTTAAAATTTATTTATTTTCATGGCAAGCTTGATAAAAAAATTGTAATAGTGTTACCAACATAAATTTTGGACATAATAATTTATAAATTTTGAAGGGTTTGTTTTCTTTTTAAATATGTGTTTATTTATTAAAAAAAAACGACAAAATAGAAAAACTAGTATAAAGCACATGTTTTATAAAGCCATTATAGCACTTGTCCCCTTAAAAAACTCGCCGCAAGCGGCTCGTTTTTTAACATGGACCCGTGCTATAATATAATGCTTTATAAAACGTGTACTTTAATATACTATTATTTTACTACGTAGAATCCAAGTTTCGTAACATATTTTCCGAATAACCTGTATACAGTGTGTCCACGAAACGATGGAAATTGTTTTGATTTAAGAATATTCCACATTCCTTGTTTTGGCAAGAATATAATTCGATAATAATAATAAGTTAGTTTCCGCTTAAGAATAATTATTAGACTATGTATTCTTGTTTTAAGTTTAAAATGAAAACCGTGACATTTTCTATACTCAAGCGTGTTACTTATTTGTGCCAAGAATAAATGTTTGATTCTAAAATATATTTCAAGAATATTTATATTTTAGAGAAAGTCAATATTATTTCTTTCGCTAAAAATATACCAATTTTCATTGACGACATTTTTTTTTAAGAAAATGCGTTGTCTATTTGTAAGAATCTTATTTTCTCTGTGTACTTTTTAGGACACCCTGTATATGGCTCCTTCAGTTGGTTACGAAAAGACCATATTTTATTTTATTGTACTTTTCATGTTATTCTATTAATATTTATTAATGTTGGTTTTGATAAATAGATCTCAAATTAATTCACATTCTTTCTATTCATAACGTCCCAATAACACATTAACCAATAACACCTAAATATAGCATTAACAAGTTTTAAATTCCATAGGTCGGAATACCATTTCATTTTCAAAATTCATTTTAACATTACTAAGTTGATATTAAGAAATTCTGTCACATTCTAACGAAATACAGTTTTTTAGCTGGTCTACATTTTCAAATTTTACATCTTTATAAATAAAACTTTTTAAGTGATCCCACAGAAAGAAGTCGTTTGGCGAAAAGTCAAGAGACCTGGCTGGCCAAAGGATTAGATGCCGTGGACCAATAATATTTCCGTTAAAAATATTTTGCAAGTATTCCCTAACCATAGAAGAATTATGGGCAGGACAACCATCAATTTGATACCAGATCTCCTGATTTTCGTGTACAACTTCTTTTTTCAGTTCGATTTTGTAGTAAGTCCAAATAGGTTACTGCTATAAGGTTGCCTTCCATAAAAAATGGTCTAATAATGTGATGTCCTACAATTCCCGCCCAAACATTTATTTTTTGTGGATATTGCGTCCGAGTATAAATAAGGCAGATATTCATTTTCTTGGCTCCAATACCGGCAATTTTAAACATTGGGTTCGTTGTTGAGGGTGAATGTACATTCATCGTTAAAACAAATATTTCTCAAAAACAATATTATTTGCTCTTTCCATGATTTCAAAACACATCACCTGGCCCTGGCTCTTGATGTTTTTCATACTTGTAAGAAAAATATTTATATTTTTTTAAAATGCGCAACACTGTGGTTTGATGTTTTCCGACGGCTTGCCCAAGAATCTTCGTGTTAATAATTTTATTTTCCTATACGTGAAGTAAAATATCAAGATCTCTATTATCCCTTTCTTCAGCTATATATTGACGTTCTCAGTTGAGCATCTACAGTTATTTATTACAGTGCCTTTGGACTCGAATTTACTTATGATAAGTTTCAAAGAAATAGTCCGCCATTCTCAAAGAGACCTGATTTAAATATAATAAATAAAGACACACTAAGTCTCGGTCTCAGTCACAATATAATTTAGTTAGGTGGTGGTGGTTACATGTTTCGCCCAAACAATGGGCATCATCAGACCTAAAACCATAATCGTACGAAAACATCCAATCTACACATATAAAGTTTAAAAGCCTAACCTACCTTAGGAATAATAACTTAAAAATCCATGGAAACACAATCACAAATGACACATAACAGATTAAAAATTTTTAAAAAACGTTACTGGACCATTACAAAATATGAAACGATACGAAAAAATAAATAAACAATCTAAAAAATTATTCGACAACTATGGCGGGTTCGGGAACAAACCAGACGCTTGCGGAATAATAATTTACCTCAGGCGCGGAACCCTAAAAATATAAGTGGCAGGTCGTAGTGCAACAGTACAACACGCCACTGTGTTCTATCACCTTAAACTGAAGTAAGAAGAAGACACTCACCTTTACTTTATGATCGATAATAATTAATAATGTCAATATCCACACCAAAATAGTAGGAAAACAGAAAAAGGTTATAGGGACCCAAGTTAATTATTCAAGTTATTAAAGATAAAATATGGCTCAAAATTAAACACTTCGTTTACGCAGTTAAGTATTGATAAGTTTAATTAATGATAAGTTTAATTAATGAAATGGAAGGGATAGGCTTATCAGGGAATTATACTGAAAACATTTCAGACACTGCTCTTAAACTGTTTCCTGTATAATACCACTTAATCATAGTAACTATTTCCTTAACGGAATAGCTCATATTTAGCTATAAAATTAGCGCCTTCGATGAAAATGTTGTCACTGACGCTACTTTTCGTTTTGTCAATGGCAAATAATAATTTGCTGGTGTTTACTGTATTACCTAAACTATGAAAATTTCGTAATTTTGCCATCACATTTAATTGAATAAGTTAGGATAGGCTTATTAAAATGTATTCGAACTTGGCACATGGGTTTATTATATCGGCCTCTTCAAGAAATTATAATACAATTTTTCTCTCAAATGTACAGGGGAGCCAATACTTAGCAACATCAAAATTTACATGGGATTTCCTATGTTCAACTAAGTCATGCATCACCCGGTATATTTGTTTAGTTCGCTTTTATCATGCGGCGGCAGTTAGTTGTCTGAGTGTCAATTCAGAAATGTTTCTGGTAGATATGTAGGAAGTGGAGAAATAATAGTATAATATATGAAATAAACAAGAAAAAACGTTGCTGGATTAGGATATTTCGCATGTAAAGTGAGAGTATAGGGGAAGCCACTTTCTGAAGTAAATTGTTTCTATTTACGTGACTTAGCACTAGCAGCTTATTATTAAATTGGCCACTTGATTAAGTACTAAATCAAGTTGTCTATAGGACCCAAATTTAGTTCAGGCGAGTTAATTTTTAGCTCGCATTAACTACTCTACTTACCCTGACAGCAATGGGCCTTTGTTGTGACACATGGGTATTCGATAATACTGGCGCGATGACAGCCCCAATTCTTATGGGTATTCTGACGCCGTCGTGGATTATCTGGACCTCAGAAGGAAACAGGACGTCGCTCTTTAGACTTCCAACTATAACAGGCTTTTCGAGAACCAATCTAACTGCTGGTGTGCACGGAACGGCAGTACTAGTATTCAGTTTAACTGTTATGACCGGTTGTTGTTGGGATACCGAGACGATGTGTCCCTGGGATACCATATTCATGGTGTTCTTTGATACTATGTACATTGGTACTACTGAAAACCTAAAGATCGAAAGCAAAGTTAGCTTCAAGTATTAAGTTTACTTAATGGACTATATTGTGAGATATTTTAATTTACATTTTAGGTCTAATATAGGATCCTCTGCCCCCTCATCAAGATTTTAGTTGGGTGTGATAACGTTTTATATTGTTAGTTACAATGCTATGTTTAAATACTTTCTATTTCAATAATCATTAATCAAACTTGCTATAACACGTTTATACTTAATCTATAATTTTTTTCTTTAAATCACCACTTTTTTATACTCCAAATTATTACACAACATACAGGGTGTTTTTAAAGTACAGTACGTAACCTAAAGGGGTAATTCCTTATGATATTCTAAGGGAAAAAAATTCATGTGAACATGTGTCCGAAGTTAAAAAAAAAAGTTTTTTATAATTTTTTTTTAATATCTTAAAATTGCTACCGTTATTCATAATGATAAGGGGCTTAATTTGCCCCAACTAGATTAAATTTATTAAGTCCAGTGGCGTCCCGGGGAGCAACTTAACTTATATTATTGACAAAAAAATGTACGCCACTGACTTTTCTAATATTGACTTTTTTTCGGATTTACCAACTAACAGTCCAATTTTTTTGTTTCCTGAATTGTTTTCGTATCTTGCTTCGTTTTTGAGAAAAAAAAATAAAAACTATTTTATTTCATACTGTATTGTAAAACACACCTTTACATATTTGAATTTAGTCCAGAAAATAAGGTTTTACAGCAATAAGTCCGGTAAAATTTTTTTACCGGACTAGTCCTGTAAAATTTCTTTACCGGACTGAAATTTCTAAGTTTTAGTTTAATCAATGTCAAACACACAATGTTTCCACCAGTAAATATAAGCACTTTTCAAATATACGACGCAGAATAAAACTTCATTATAATTTTAAAACATAATTATAATTTTCAACAGAACAGTATGAAATAAAATATTGTACGTCATTCGTCCGGCAAATCCTTTACAGTATTCGTTTCAAAATTCCAGACTCGGCTCCTTCGTCGCCTCGTCTCGAAACATTTCACTCATACTGTAAAAGTTGATTTACCGGACTTATAACGTAAATATCTATTATTGCATGTAAAAAAAAATACCTATGTATTTCAAAGTTAATTAAAATATGAGGTAAAGGTAAGTTTTGATGATTTGATTTATTATTATAGTATATTTACATTTACCACAATAAATATAATATTATAAATTAAACTGAAAAATAAATTAAGCTTTTACATTTGGTGATCTAATTATTTCACCATTATTATTCACCAATGAAAACATTTTATTACTGTAGCTACTGCTGTCATCTGCAGGATTTATAAGACTCTAAGACCCACATTTTTTTTTCTGCGCCCTCGACATGTAATACGCACTTATGCCAATCTGCTGCTTGTACATTCGCTATTGCCGTTTTTAACCGTTCTTTAACATCTTTTAATTTGAAAGTTTTATTTTTACGCGCCACTTCGCCTTTTATCTGTGCCCATATAAGCTCGATTGGATTTAGTCCACAATTGTAAGGCGGTAAACGTAATATTGTAACACCTCGTTCACGAGCCATTTCATCCACTACATCTTTCGTATATTTTTTTTTGCGAAGACTTGCAAGATCGAGCAACTGCATTTTTAGCATTTTTTCGCCAAATGCAATATTTTTTTCTTCGAGCCAGTCAACAATCTTTCCTTTTCGCCACGCAGAAGTTGGCAAAGCTTTCACCCGACGGCTGTGGTATGGTGCATGATCCATCACGATTACCGACCCACGTTCAATACGCGGTAAGATGGAGTTAAACCAATCTTCAAACGCTCCCGAGTTCATATCCTCATGATAATCACCGGTTTTAGGAGATTCAAACACGTTTAACCCACCTTCGAGAAAATCAGAATCACTCCCGATGTGGGTTATAATTAACCGACGACCTTCTCCTGAAGGAGCTTTCAATCCAGTGGACAATCCATTAATAAAGGCGTTACGTGTACTTCCCGACGAATGGCTAACTTTGTTTGCTGATCAATAAAAATATTTTTCCGTCCTCTTATTTCCTTCTGATCGGACACTTTAGTATGCCTATTGTCCTGCATAGTTTATAAACAGTACGGCAAGATGTCTTAGTCAATGTGGCACAAAGTTCTGCTGCATCAGTGAATGATATTCCACTGTGTGTACTTAGAATTCCCTCATACACATTTTTTACAATTGTACGCTCCCCAGGTTTTAAATGACGTCGTTTTGTAACTTGTTGGTTACTATCACTTAAAGAACTCGTCTGCATTATAATATTTTCTGTTTTAAATAACCACCAAAATAATAAAACTGAATAGCTAATATCCTCTTGATTGAAACTTGTCATCTACGACACTGAACGTTGGTTAGAGGCGATAAGAAAGCGTGCCAGCGCCTTTAGACATGGGGTTTTCTTACCTGCGTTGCCAAATTGAGTAGACCAAGTGTGTAGGGTGTAAAGGCCCTTAATGACATGCTGATTTTCGTACATTTAATGCACAATCTTCCCAAGCGGTTTTGAATGCTTTTATTTCAGTTAAAAGTGTGTGAATCGATGTTAGTTATTTTTTCCGCACACCATCAATGGTGATAAGAACAGTTTTGCCAATTATTTTGGGATCGTAGTATAGACCATTTTTTATGGGGCCACCTAAAGTCTCTTGCATACAAGACGCCTGCACTAGATGAAAACGACTTAAGAATTTGAAATATTGAAAGTTGCAATGCAAAACGAAATAATGCATGCATTTATGAACGTGTAAGAAAATCAATGGTGAGACGATTTCAATCGTGCGTGTTATCAGAAGGTGACCAATTTCAACATTTGCTTTGATTAACTGTCGCATTTTTTTTTGTATTAATATTCCAAAAAATAATTTTATTTTTAATTTAAATGTTTTAATTAACTTTGAAATACATTCGTTAAGGTGCTCCCCGTGACGCCACTAACTTAATAAATTTAATCTAGTTAGGGCTAATTAAGCCCCTTATCATTATGAATAACGGTGCCAAATTTCAATGAAATCGGGAAAAGGATATTTAAAAGAATGAGAAGAAACCGATTTTTTTTATAAAACGTTAACACCCTGTATATTAGAAATGGGGCAACTCCGGACACATGTTCATACGAATTTTTTTTCTTACAATATCATAAAGAATAAAGAATCACCTCCTTGAGTTACGTACCATACTTCTGAAACATCCTGTATAAAACTTCCAACCTGATCCACCAAAATAATTTTTTAATGAATTAACAGCATTTTTAATTAAAACTTTTAAATTCTCCGCGTAAGCGCTAGGCGTTATACACGTTTGGGTGCAACGTCACTATTATGGTAAAAAAATACAGACATAGATATATTTTTATAGACGGTAGTCAGCTGGCTCTGCCTGGTTTGCATTGTTTGCAGTGGTTGGGAATCAATTTATTTTAAAGATATATTAATTTCCCGATCGCTAAGTTATTTCGGTGCTTATTTTGTTGTTTTTGTTTTTTGTCTATTAATCTGCAGTTTTGCCTTTTTAAGTTTAATTTCGTTTTTTTGTAATTTTTTCCATATTGAATCACGAATCCGAATTTTTTGTCGGTGGTCTCTGCGAGTTTTTGAGCAAGAAATTGAATACTTTTTCCATTTACAGGTCAGGTTGGTTTTTCTATGTCATTTTCTAAATGTTGCTGTTTTCTAATTGTCAAAGGTCCCAGTGATCAACTTTCTGATAATTCTATTGATAAAAACTAAAAGATAATTTTTAAGGATACCATTCAAGATATGCATTGTTAAGCGACTTAAGTTGCTGCCTACCGGTGACCCACAAGTTGCTGTTAAGCTCATCTCTACAGGCAGATATATGTCGACACATTTATATGTAACTACCAAAAGAATGCGGGCAAAAAACGTTCAGTAGTTTACGGTGTTGCCACATACACATATAACTTTATTTTGATGTACTATTACAGTTGTCCTACAATTTGAAACATATTTTTTTTTTGAGTGGCATCCATGGGAAGCTTGCAAATTTTTCACGGAATGAGTTTTATACTTTATTAAGTAAAAAAAAATAAATAAAATAGCGTGGTGTAATACCATCCTATAGTAAAATATATAAGAAATACTTACTGATTTGACATGGCATAAGGTAATTCAGCCAAAATATTCATGGTGTTTAAATTCAAGTCCACTTCAGGAACTGGTGAATATCCACTCGCATGGTTTTGAATTAATTCATCTGTATACGTGGGTATATAAGAACTATATGTTAGGGTCTGTGGAGCGTAGTTGTAGTCATAGTCCAGTCTGGAGTATCCTGAATAGGGATATGCCAGTGGATATCTATGCTCGAAGGGGTTGTATAGCGGGGAGGTCCAGGTGATTACTAGCAATTGGAGAAGGCATAACTGAAAATAAATTATATAAAGTTTTTTTTTTATTCTTTTGAATTATTTGTAATATTTTATTGATAAGTCAATATCCCAACGATCTCTTAAAAATATAATGATTGCATGCCAGGACTGTCACGGTGACGACTGACGACCTTGTCTTAAAAGCATCTATATAGATCTAGATATACAGACCTTGTCGGTTTAACCACAGTAACGTGAAATGATCCATAAAATGTAAGGATATTAAAATTTATTACGAATAAGTGCTGAAATACATAATTAAGCAGGTACCTAATACGGTTTATCGGTTCACCCATCAAAGATTGTATCGAAATTATTTACTGCATTTTTTTTTGTTGATGTTAAAAATAAGATGTCAGGATTCGCAATCAAAGATTTACTGATAGACCCATGGATGCCGGACGAACTAAATTTAAGGTTAACAAGTTAAACAATTAACAAGCCTAATATTTGCGGAGTTGTATAGGTATCGGCTAGTATAGAAAGTAAAACAGAGTGTATATACCTAATTTTCCTATAAAAATAATACTCTTATTCCTAACCATTAATTGTTTTAGTTCTAGAGAGGGGTAAGTGCCCTGTTGTTACCCCTTACCCGTCGCCTAACAAGCATAGCCGTGAAAAGCAATATGAAAAGAAAAAGAAAGTGGTGCAACCAGGATATTGACCTAGTTAGTAGCAAAGAAACTTATAGCTACGCTATAAGTTTCTTTGTTAGTAGGGAAGAGGATGACTGTTTCCTACTTATTTTAAGGACAATATTTGATAAAAAATATAACCTTACCTATGTTGTCTGTGCTATAGTCAGATACCCGGTGATATCCTATGTAAATTTTGCCACCTTCAAATATTGGCGACTATTAATGTTACATCAAAATTGTATTAAACTTTTTTGAAGGTCCCTGTATGTTGGACTCGCATTCCAAATTTTATTATTTTTAAGTAGGCCAATAAAAATTTATTTAGAAAAGACTCGTATACCGGCATTAAGTACATTATACGGCTTAAAGAGAAAAAGTGCAAAAGAGAAATAGAAGTGCAAAGAAAAGTGCTTCAGTAAGTTGCGTATATAGGACTGAAGCTCTGCAGACCATAGAAGGATCTATTTCCCTAGGTCTACAGACTGCGGGTTAAGAAGGAAGAAGGGATGAGAGACCGTCATGATTAAAGAAATATATAGGAGGATGTAGGTTTGTAGGTACTTGAAGAATGGCAGTAGATACTGCAGGAACGAGTGGACAATTGATTAACACAGTAATACCGGACACGCGAATATTGAGCACGGAAGACTCGGAAATTATTACGCTAAGAAGATGGGGAAATCCGATATAATGATGATTACAGATGCTGCGACGCAGCGGATATCAATGCACACACATTTTTTTAAGATAGAGGGACCAGTGTAGTAGGTAGCTGGGCCAGCTGGGTTTGATAGTAACACCGGAAACCATGGCCTAGACTATATACAGGGTGGCCGCCAAGGTAAGCGAGATACTTCGTATATGAATTATATTATTAATTCTAAACAGAAATGATACTATTTACTTTTCCCGAATTCTTAACGGTTTTTGAAATATCGAGGTTTAAAGTTGAACTAAATTACTAGAGGGCCTAGGAAAAATGTGGATTATTTTAATAAGAGGGTAATGACATTGCAGTTATTAAAGCTGCTCAATGTGACCACCCACCGCCTTGTGCAATGCATAATTCAATTCTCCGTCGGAGTTCTCGTTTCCAGTTGTAGTTTTCCATAGCGTTATTCACCTCATAGATATAAGAATCACAACAAATTAATTAAACTTTGTTTGATCGTGATACAGATTTTATTTAAGCTTAGGGGGAGGAAGGCAGTCCTCTAGTTTCCCACCGATTGGGTTTGTTGATTTGAACCAACTTCTTTTAATAACGATACTTATACCTAATTGAAATATAGACGAAGAAGTTATAAATCAGTTTTGATGGTCCAACTCTGCACAAAACCGTTATTTATTAATATTTACAAACACAGGGCACCGCAACAAACAAACTCATCCACAGTCGATGTAAATGAGTTTCAACCTACCAAAATAAGACGTCCAAGACAAATTAGCTACTCTAATACCGGTTAATTAAGGCTTTTGGCTAATCAAAGTTTTAATCGACCAAAAATATTTAACGATATTTTATATCTTCGCCTAATGACGGCCTGAATTCATTTAGAGGATATTGAACTGTCGATACATTTGCCAGAGATAGGTATTTTATTTTCCGTAAAAACATGCATGCCATCCTCAGCGCCATTAAGAACGAAAACGTAATTATTTTTCGAAAAGAATTAATGTGACGTTCGAGCAGTATCGGCTTGAAAACCATGTGGGAAAGAATTTATTAATTTAATCATTTTTTTTCTCATGTAATACTAGTATATAGAAAAGATAATATGCCAGATATCAAAGAAGATTATTGCGGTCTGGTGTAGATATAGCAAATTTGAGCAGTAATTAAAATTAAGTAATCTGTGGGCATTGGAATAAGAAACAATTCGCTCTAACTAGCTTATAATACTATTTTTATATTTACTATAATAAAAAGGTTACATGCACACTAAATTGTCTGATTGATTGAGTACAGGGACATTTTTTTAAGTGTCTCACCCGATTGGCGATTTTCCTGCTGAGTATAATAAAAAGCAAACCACACATTTCTCAATAATTCTCAATAAGGAAGGCGATCCGATTTCAAAAACCTATAGTTGTTGGTATTTATTTTCAGCCGTTTCGGAAATACGGGGGTTCATAATTTCCTAAAATGGCGTCGTATTTGTCACTTTGTGACGTCTGTGGGATTTGATTATGGCGTAGAGTCACGGGAAATTATGTTACTGGGAAAAAAATTGGGGTTTTCAGCTTAGAAGGGCTATTTATTAAAGGGGTGAGACACTTAAAAGACAAAATCGATAATGGCAAATTAAGATCCCTCGTATTTCTGAAACGGCTGAAAATAGATATCAAAAACTATAGGTTCTTGAAATCGAATCGCCAAGTGAATTTACTGGTGTGGTTATTTATGAAGGTTGCCATTTTAAAAAATTCGAAATGGCGTCGTATCTGCCAAATTTGCGAACCTATATATTATTTGACATTAAATTCGGCTTCGTTGTCGAAAATCATTGAGAAATCTGTAGTTTGTTTTTTATTATAGTCAGCAGGAAAGTCGCCAATCTGGTGAGACACTTAAAAAAATGTCCCTGTATGTACACAAGACTTGAATAATAGAGGATTATTCCTATAGCGAATATGCTGACATGCATCTTATTTATGGGCGAGCACTAGGCAATTGTGTGGAGGTGAGAATAATTTATTCTGGTACATTTCCAAATCGACGTCGCACTGAAGAACTTTTAAAAGGACTGATCGTAGCTTAAGAGAACAGGTAAAACGTCAAGTGAAGTAAGAAAAAATGCTAAAAGTACCTAGCTAATCCATTTTTCCAATGTTTTTTTGTCACATTGTGGTGGGGAAAGGCCTTCAGCAAGAAACCCTCACTTAGCGCAAGAAATTCTGGATGGGATTGCTGAAAATCCCTTTAATAGTATAAGAAAACTGTCGGTCCAAGTTCATGCGACAAAGTGGGTTGTTGATGAGACCTTCGAGGACAACTGTTTACAACACCTTTTCATGTCCAAGAGATTATCTGCCATGTCTCCCGCTGATTATCCTGCAAGATTCAACTACGCAAATTGGGTTTTGCAACGATTTAGGCAAAATAATAATTTTACTATTTTTGTTTTGTCCACGGACGACGTAATAAATTGGCATAATTTGCATATTTGGCATGAAGAAACTCCACATGCAACAGTACAGACAAAGCACCAACAAAGGTTCATTGTTGACATGTGGGGGGAGACTATTGGGAATTATCTCATTGGACCGTTCTCTGTTGAAGGCAGATTAAATGGTGCCATGTATTTGCAATTCTTGCAACCAAACTTAAACGGTTTGTTAGAAAATCCGTTCTTAGAAATTAGAAATCAATTGTGGTATAGGCACGATGGTGCGCCGCCTCATTTTAGCAATATAGTTCCATAGCACTTATCAAATACATTCGAAGCCAGTTCACACCAGGGACGATCTGATAATTGGAATGTTGTTTTAAGTACAACGAATCCGTCGGCGTCGGCTAAGGAAATGTATAGGGGTACATGGGCACCCATTTCGAAAATCATATTTTTAACATTCTAGCGTTTAAGCGATTTCTGAAATGTCAGCCCTTTCAATGATTCCTTTATGTAGCACAATTCGATTTGGAAGTGTATTAGAATAAATTCTTCTTGCATTCACACAATTGCCGAGTGCTTATCCATAAGTTAAATGCATGTAAGCATTAATGAGATGTGATAATTACAAATTTTACTATCTTAATGCGAATTATTGGTTACGTTGTTATTCCATTAGTTTACTGTGTTTAAATAACTTAATAAACTTGATTATTAAATTAATTTCGAAAGTCAATGCTTGAACGTGCTATACTAAAAATGTATTTTCTTTGAAAACGGCTAATTTTATCGAAACAAATGTAGAGTACCTTTTTTAAAGAGGAATGATCAGAGTATTTAAAAAATTAGTTTTCAGCTCTGTAAAATGACACCTGTCAAAATTTTTGGCCCAAAGGGTGTGGGGCAATTCTGTTCCTGACTTCCCTGACTTTATGGCCTACATAAAATATTAAAATTTCAATAAATTATACATGTCGGTTCAAAAGTTAGAACCGTAAAGGTTAATTACAGTCTAAAAAGTTGAATTAGATCATTTGCGAGATATAGGCTTGGTTTAGTCCCCTTAAGATTGAAAAATATTTTTTTCTAAGTTATTTCGGCAAATAGAATTTTTTTTAAAAGCATTAGTAGGTCAAAAAATTTATTAAGACCTGTCTACGTCCTCAAAACTATAATTTTACTAAAAAAAACATATAAGTTTTCCACTAATAAAAGAAATTTAAGGTTTTTATGCCACGAAAATCACGGACTATTAACAATATCATTTCAAAGAGACGGCCATGAAAAACACGTGCTTGTAAATTAAAAAATATTATCTGAACAGTTAACGTCAAATTGTCATAAAGTTCGAGTTTTAATTTAATTTTTTAAGTGTTAGAAGTTGTGGTGCATGGCTTGAAAATTGTGAAATGTGTTTTAAAAAATCTTTTCTTTCTGTGGGGATACTAATTTTTCTACAAATGGTCGTATTTATTTCAAAAAATTAAACATGCAAAAGTGATTATTGTAATATGTCTAGGGACCATACGCCTAAAGAGCGATGAAACTTTTAATCGACGAACTCTGGCGCTGTTATTTAATACTTTGTAATGTTTTTGACCGGCTGTAGTGTACCGGATGTCCCAATAAATTATGTTTGACTTGAACAAAATTCATATTAAAAATGGGAAAATGCACAGAACTATTTTTTTTTGCATAATAATAATAAAATGCATTGGAATATCAATTTTATTGAATATAAAAGTTCACAAATAAAGGATACTGGGTACTCCTTTGAGTTTCTGTATCTCCGTTAAGGGTCACTTTAGCAGTTTTTTTCTAAAACAAATTAGGGTTATTTTGACCTTCTTTATACGCTACCGAGAGTATGCCATATACTTATATAATATATTGTTTAGTATTTTTTACCTTTGCCATTTTTTAATATCAGAATGCCGCCACTGTAAAATGGCCTCTTTTTATAAAATATTTGTGAGTTAATAATGAGTATTATATGACAGTTTAGCTACTACTATAAATGATTCTCGGTAATGCTGAGGGCATTGCAATAGAGCTAATTGCTCTTAATCGGTAATTTTTTCGTATGCACGATTATCTATTTTATTATAAAATACAACAAAACTTTTCTTATTAAAAAGATTGAATGTAATTTTTATTTTTCTCCACATATCTATCAATGTTTTGACGGGTTTAACGGATATTCAAATCCAGTCAGTGTGATGCTGAAATAATATTATTGTCTGTTCAACTTTAAATTATCTTGTTTATATAGGGTTTTTTTAGTATACTAATCAAATTACGTTAAAAGAACATCAGCTTACTAAGTAGATACAAACTGGTTATTTTAAAAATGCTTCATAAAGTACCTGTAGTAAAATTCATTAATAGATCCCAACGATATAAATAAATGCATGCAAAGAACACGTGAACACGATGCACTAGGACCGTCCCCGAACAGTCGCTCAGCTAATTTACCACTGCAACCATCGATTGCCAAGTTCAAAATTTAAGTGACTGGCTGGAAATGATCGTTCGGGGACAGTGCCTGTTGTTTACATTGTTGGAATCTGTAAATGAATTTAAGTGTAGTAAGCCACACCATATTATGTGTTTTCAGGTTCACAATTTAATTTCATAAGATATTTGCGGATGTTTTATGTTGCAGTGGAATTGTAACACTAAAATGGTTACAAGGAAGTCACTAAGACAACAGTTTACTTTTAGAGGCGAAATTGTTTCCAAAGGGTTTTTATAACTGACTTTTTTATCGTCAGAGGAATAAACTTGAACATAATTTTAAAATACATATCCATATTTATGAGGGAATTAAAAATATTACCAAAATGTACTAAAAAGCAAATAATTTAATTTTATGGGCGGAAATATTTTATCAGTTATCTAATCACCAAAATATTTTTACAATCATTTTGTGGCTGTTGTATAAACCGCTGGAATTTTGAAACGCCTAAGGATAATTTTTAGTCTATATTATAGAGATTGATTAGTTTTGCTTTGTATGAATTCTAATTTCACAATACAGGAGGGCGGTAAATGAAATAGTGCAAAATTAACAAAAGAATTACTGATTCAATTAATTGTAAAAAACAGTTATCGGGGATTTTGGTCAGAATTTTTTATATATTGATGACAATTCTCGGCCCCATAAGGCCCATATTGTAACAAATCTCCTGACCTTGACAAAATAGAGCACGTTTAGTCCCATTTAAAATTACTGGTGAGATCCGGGGACAACACTCCACAAACGTTTGATGAGTTAATTTAAACCATTATTGAGGAGTTTAATTTCGTTGACACCCAGTATGAGATGCACGAAAAATTCAATTTATTTTTATCGGAAATAGATGTTAAGGATATGTCGTGTGTTTCTTTTTGACTTAAAAATAAGCTATTCCTAAACTAGAGACCTTAAAATTTTACCTGTTTCAAGTTACAGCAGCTATATTACTTCAATAGAACGGGCTCTATAGCATAGGGTTGAACGTGAAAGTTTACCACGCATAATCCCTATGACCTGGGTTTAAACGAAACGCATTATATGAGGGTATACTCCATTCCACAATAATTCGTTGATTTCCCGACCGCAATAAAATTTAAACCCAGCCATAAATAAGTGCCTTTTGAAAGGGTACAGGTCCTGATTACTAATTTCAATAGTTTAGGTTAGCTATTTTCAACAAAACAACAAATATAAAATAATAGGTAAGTATCTTTATTTTAATCATGTAATTAAATAGCTATTAATATTTATACAAAAATACTAATCTACAATATTATAATATCATCTATGCCTAAACTAATTATTAAGGGCCTTACGTTACTATTAATTATGTTATTATATTGGTATATTAGGTAGGTTAATAGCAAATTGCAGGTGTTCATTATAAAGCAGAGTCTTTTCATCTTAGTTCATCAGTCGTTTGGTGTTTGTCAAGCTGTGCGTTAAAGGTATTTTCGTGTGTGTTATCGAGCATCCAAAATATGTCAGATCTGTGTGAAACTTCAGATAATATTGCTTCCGGAAGTTATGGTGTAACGAAGAAAAAACATTTATCACTTGATGCCAAAAACATTATATAGAACGTTTACTGTACCCTTTTAGGAAAAGGGTATGACCGGAGTGCAAGTTTTAGTGAAACGAGTATTTTGACCAAAGTTGCATTAACGACAGTAAAAGATGTAGTGACCAAACCCATCCACCCAAGGAAAAAACAGCGGAACATTGAGAAGCATCGAAGAAGCTGATAAAGACTTGATTCGGAGGAAATTTTATGACATGTACAGTAAACAAATAGTCCCAACAATAGATACGCTAAAAAAGGTACTTACAGCAGACGAAACCGACATTTCATGTGATCTCACCCCGTCGAAAAGCAGCAAACACTTTTCTGTGGAAACTAAGGAAGTTATACTTAAACAATGTTTATTTAATTCTAATTGAACGTGCGGTCAGCAAGCAAGCAGCGTTAGAAGAAACGGCCACATTAACAAAAACTCCAACATCAACTGTATGGAAAATTATGAATAATCCCATTTTAGCGAGGAAAAAAAGAACCGATACTGGCATTTTCTTGAGGGTAGATGGAAGTGATCAAGATATAATACGGCGTAAAATTTACAAGTGATTCGAGGAACAAAGCGTGCCTACATTAGATAATTTAATTAAGAGGCTTGAAAAAGATAAAACCGGCGTCAAATGTGGCAGAACAACGCCATGGCAGTGTATCCAACACATGGGGTTTAAATTTAAAAAAATTAACAAAAGACAAGTTTTAATGGAATCCAGTAGAATTCGGGAATGGCGATCCGAATATCTACAAAAGATTAGGATTTATACAGATCAGCAATTGCCGATTATTTACTTGGATGAAACCTGGTTCGACACATATGATACATATACATATAGGAAAAGGGTTGGGTTGTCTCAAGCGGCAAGTGTAAAACAAGCGCGCCACCAAAAAGAGGTAAAGGAATTACGATCTTGCATGCTGGATCTAAAGACGGATGGATTTCAAATGGACTTTCTCTGTCTGCAAAAAACATTAAAGATTCTTCTCTGGATTACCATGACACTACTGTTGATTTATTTGAAGATTGGTTTAAATACAAGCTAATTCTAAATATACCTCCGAATAGCGTAATTGTAATGGACAATGCAAGTTATCATAGTAGGCAGTGGACCAAGACTCCCGCCTCAAATGACACAAAAGCAACAATCCAAAACTACATGTATGATAATGACATTTATTTTCAGGAAGATTACACCAAAAGGCAATTAATTGAGGTTTTACAAAGTATAAAACTACAAAAGGAATACTTCTGTGAAAATTATGATAAATTATGCAAAAAAATCTAGGGCATACAGTTTTAAGGCTTTCACCATACCATTTTATATTTAATCCCATCGAACATGTTTGGCACCAACTGAAATCTGCCATTCGTCGTAACAATATTTGCCCTACTATTAACTCCAGTATACTTGAGCTTATAGAAACTGAAGTTTTTAACATCCCTTCACAAAGTTGAGCAAATTATGTTACACATGTTGAAAAAATAAAAAAATCCTATATCCATATAAACAATATAGCACAAATAATAATTAGAACAGATACTTAGAGAATGTAGTTTACAGATCTAAAAAGTACCCTGCACGCACAGTGCTGGCCCCACTAACGTGTGTTTTGAGATACTGATGCTTTAAAATTGTCACTTGATCGCTGTATTTCGCATTTTTATTTATTTGTAATTGTTATCACCATCACGTCGCATTTTGAACACAAGACAATAGCCAAATCAAAGTGCTAAATATTCAATAATTCAAAAAGAGTTTCACAATCCGTTATTGTTTGCAGTGGCGTAGCTAAAGGGGACTGTTTCCTCGCATGCAGTGATTTGCATGGGTGGCAGCAAAACGACCCTTATGTAGATTTTGGAATATTACTGAAAGTTTATGTTTATTTGCATTGTATAGCCAAATTTTATATTATTACTTTATTTACTTTTACCGCAATTCATAGTAATAATATTAATATAATGCTGAATTCAAATTCAAACGAGGACGGTGGATGATTCTTATAGCTCCAGGTGCGAAATGTTCAAGCTACGTCACTGATTGTTTGGTCGTCAGAGCCATCAGTAAAGTTGTAATTTTTTTAACGGTTTTAAATAATTGTGGTCAAATTCAGGGGCTTGCTTGATTTATTCGTCGGTTATATCGATCGGTCGGATCTATTTAAATTTATAATATGATTATAACCTTATTATTTATTGTGTTTATTTATTTTTCGTTTTTATTGTGTCGAGAAACTATTTAAATGAAAAAATGTTTGGTTCTTAACATTACGTGTTTACCTTATTAGATTCATAAAAAAATATATATAAATATCTGCAAAAGAGGCGCATCAAGTCACCCACCTGTCTTTGATTTTCTATAGGCTTGCAAGGTTGTTTGGCAGAATATACACCGGGTGATGCATGGCTTAGTTGAACATAGGAAATGCCATGTATATTTTGAGGTGGCTAAATATTGGCTCCCCTGTACATTTTAGAGAAAAAATTGTATATTTTTTTGAAGAGGCCGATATAATGAACCCATGTGCCAAGTTTGAATAAATTTTAATAAGTCAATCCTTATTCAATTAAATGTGATGGCAAAATTACGAAATTTAAACATGCCTAAGAGTCCTAAGACTACAGATTTTCACAAAAACATTAATCAATTAAATGTTTAAACAACCCACCATTAACAGCTAAACAATATCCTAACCGGTCATAAAATTTATTTCAAAAATTTTTGAGTTGATATTGAGAAATTCTGTCACATTCTAACGAAATACAGTTTTTTAGCTGGTCTAGATTTTTAAATTTTACATCTTTATAAATATAATTTTTTAAATGACCCCACAGAAAGAAGTCGTTTGGCGAAAGGTCAGGAGACCTGGCTGGCCAAAGGATTAGATGCCGTAGGCCAATAATATTTCCGTTAAAAATATTTTGTATATTTTTTATTTTTGCATAAAGTATTTCCTAACCATGAGAGAATTATGGACAGGACAACCATCCATTTGATACCAGATCTCCTGATTTTCGCGTACAACTTCTTCTAGTGCGGGTTCAATTCGATTTTGTAGTAAGCCCACATAGGTTACTGCTGTTAGGTCGCCTCCCATAAAAAATGATCCAACAATGTGATGTCCTACAATTCCCGCCCAAACATTTAGTTTTGTGGATATTGCGTCCGATGATGAACAAGACGATGTTCATTTTCTTGGCTCCATTACCGGCAATTTTGAACATTTGGTTCGTTGTTGAGGGTGAATGTACATTCATCGGTAAAACAATATTTCTCGAAAAATCCCTATTATTATTTGCTCTTTCCATTACCTCAAAACATAATACCATTCTGCGTTCTTCATCACCTTACCGTAGCTCTTCATACTTGTAAGGAAAATATTTATGTTTTTTTAAAGTGCGCGGTGTGCGGGGTTTGATGTTTTCCTACGGCTTGCCTAAGAATCCTCGTGCTAATCATTTCATTTTTCTCCACGTGCAGTAAAATATCAAGATCTCTATTATCCCTTTCTTCGGCTCTATTGACATTCTGAGTTGAGCATTTACAGTTATTTATTACAGTGCCTTTGGACTCAAATTTACTAATTATAAGTTTAATTAATGAAATGGAGGGAATAGGCTTATCAGGGAATTGAACTGAAAACATTTTAGACACTGCTCTTAAACTGTCTCCTGCATAATACCACTTAATCATAGTTACTTTTCCCTTAATGGAACAGCTCATATTTAGCTATAATTAAAGCGCCTTCAATGAAAATGTTGTCACTGACGCTACTTTTCGTTTTGTCAATGCCACATAATAATTTGCTGGTGTTTGCTGTATTACCTAAACTATGAAAATTTCGTAATTTTGCCATCACATTTAATTGAATAAGTTAGGATTGACTTACTAAAATTTATTCAAACCTGGCACATGTGTTTATTATATCGGCCTCTTCAAAAAATTATAATACAATTTTTCTCTAAAATGTACAGGGGAGCCAATATTTAGCCACCTCAAAATGTACATGGGATTTCCTATGTTCAACTAAGCTATACATCACCCGGTATAGCCAGGCTGGTCAATTTTAAAATGAACTGACACTATTTGATAAAAATCAAAACAAAAGTCTGTCTGCTCAACCGTTTTTCGCAGAATACAATTTTTTTAAATAACTACCTCACTGTAGACTGTACCTAAGCCTACCTAATATGAATATTTAAATTTGGTCTGTCAATATTATACATGGTGTCCTAAAAGTTATGGTCAATAATTAAGCATCGGGTCAAAATATGGTTCGAAGGTCATGTAACATTTTGTCCATATTCCACCATAACCGAGCTACAAGCTCCTAAACAGGAGAGCCTGAAGATGTTTTCGAAATTAATAAAGATACAAACTTAAAATTTAGGTATTCTAGTAAGCTTTTCATACCGAATCGAACTATTGTGGTTAAAATGTCAACAATCTAAAAGTGGCACCAGAAATAGGGGAGGACGTGGTCAAAATATACCTATCTTTTTTTTATATTGAAGTTTTTACCTCAAATTAGAAAACTCTAACGCAAAAAAGAGTGCAATAGACACGATTAAAAGCACCGTTTTCGAGATTAATCGATATAAAAATTACCGTGCATGCGAAAAAACAGAACATAATTAATATTATTTACCCATATTTTCATATTTTTCACAATTATATAAACATATATTATATTAAAAATGTCAATCACTAAATTCCTGCTACATATTATGTTTCTCTTGAAAAAATTAAAATTTACTTGTTTGATCACCTTTTGACATTCGCCTTTTTTACATTAGCTGAATACAATAATTTTGGTATGCAAGATAATTATTTGATCGATTTATCTCGAAAATGACGCCCTAAATCCCAGTCCAACTAAGATTACCTTCTCTTTGCAAAACACATTGAAGTTTTCTAATTTGACATAAAAAACTATAAAAATCAGTATGAAAAAAAGTTAGGCATATTTGAACTCCGCCCTCCCCTATTTTCGATACTTCTTTTAAATTATCGACATTTTAACGACAATAGTTCGATTCTGTCTATTAAATTTACTCGAGTAACTAAATTTCAAGTTTGCGTCTTTATTGATTGTGAAAATATTAAGAAAAAACATCTTCAGCGTCTATTCTTTGCGAGGCTGTACCACGGTTACGGGGGGATATAGGATAAAATGTTACATGATCTTCTGGCCCTATTCAGACCCGACCTGGCCGATCCCTAATTCTATTGACCATACCTTTTAGTATACCCTTTATAAAGTTTAACATATAGAATAAATTCTGTATTGTCACTTTGGTAGTTTTTTTTACAAATCGCTCGGACACGTAAAATATTATTTTCTATTGCACATTTTATGAACTAAAATACGGGTACCCACGGTGTGCCAAAAAACTTATGATGGCCAACTTTTTTCCTATGCCCCGTATTTTTTTGTCATATTTTTAAAGAACGCCTAAAGTTGTATAGTGGTGCCGAGTTTAACTTTTCTATCTTTAACCGTTAGTTATACAGAGCGATTAAAAGATTTCCTAGAAATCAAAAATATCTTCAATTATCTACATATTGTATTATACCTACTTAGTTTCAAAAGTGTTGAAAATGTCGTCCGTTCACTTGCTTAATTTTTTTGGCTAGATAAAGAATGTATCAGGTATGTGATTGTTGAAATAAGTACCTAACCAGTGGCGGCTTCTCCTATGAGGCAAATGAGGCAGTTCCTCACCAATAATTTTGCAAATTAAATAAATTACAAATTTATATTATTTTACTATTTGCATAATTATATCCATTAGAATTAATATTAATATTTGGCTTCATAATAAATCAGTAAAATACGGGCCTGCCGTCAATCTTAACGCACTTCGCTAGAAATATCATCCATCACATTTCTGCATGCGGTCGTATATGGTCGAGACAGGCCGGCCTCGCGCTTCCTTGTCTTTCATTGTCCGTTGCGTGTTTTGTTCTTATATCATCCATCTCATTTCTGCATGCGGTATAGAGGCCCGGCCTGACGTGCCTCGCGCTTCCTTGTCTAGCGTATTAGTAAAAATATCTAATGTGCTGTATGATACCGTAATAGTCCAGTCGAATCTAGCTTTAAGTAGCGCATAAAAACATTCTTTTGAGGCGAGCCTAACGTAAATTTAATGCGACAGCGACGGGACTAATCTATTAGATGCAACGGCGACGCGCTGGTATTTGGCGACATGCTATTTTAAGATTAACAGGTTGTTCGTTGAAAGTTTAGAGTTTAGAGAGAGTGCATAGTGCGTGGGCAGTGATTTTTCTAAAATATTAATATTACATTACTTTTATTACTTATTAGTTTATTTGTTTTGTGCTTATTAGCGAAAAATGGATTTAGCGGGACAGCGTCACAATTTCCCCAGGTAAATGTAAACATTCGCAATCCTACTTGTGATCTTGTTAATTTTTTAGTAAGTGAGCAGAATTTTTCAAGTAATTCCTATGAAGATAAATTGTACATAGTAAAAGAAGTAAAGCGACCTGTTCCAGATTTAAGTAAACGTTTTTGTTACTATCGATGGGGTTCGGTACATAAAATTATTTTTTTGTGCTTTGTGCCTATTTTAATTTAAATTATGAATCCCTCTCACGATATTGTTTTGTCTTTGCTTGAAACCCCTTTCTCGCGACGACCTGAGATAGAAAAGCGCCAAATTTTGGAGAGTCGACCAACACCAAAAATAACGGCAGTTTTTAGCGAAAAGAGACAGGGTAAGCAATATTCAAGAGCTTTTCAGGTAACTTGGTACGAAACCTATAAGTGGCTGTGCGGAAGTATTTATAAGGAAAGCTTATATTGTTGGCCTTGTATTTTATTAGGCAGCTTAAAAAAAAATTGAAGTTTAGGGGGTGGGTATTCTGATTTTAAAAAAATTTCACGGGCGGTAAAATCATACGAAAGTTCCAAAGAAGATATTAAGAATTCTGTGGCGCTTACGAGAGTACAGCAAAATAGAGACACAATAGCGGATGCACTGAGAGAAATTGACCCTGACCTTGCAAATTGAATATTTTTCTCGTGAAACCTAGTATTTCAAAATAATTATATTGCTGGTTGAACTCCTAACTATTTATTTTAAGCCAGTGACCTTGAAACCGCGAAAAATTTTCGTCTGCGTCGCTATTTTCTAGCCTCACCCCCTTATACACCCACGAGCCGCCACTGTACCTAACTGTCTTTAAACATTGGCGTATTTGAAAATTGTGTACAAAGATCAGGCGTAAAATGCTTCATTTAACAGAACCTCATTATATTGAAATATTAATGATGGTCGGATACGGAGATAAAGCTAAAACTCACAAGGAAGTGGTTAGATTATTTAGGGAAAAACATCTAGACTTGCCCACTATCAGTCAAAGTACGATAAGTAAAATTGAGAAAATGGTCTAAGACCTACGTTTACTAAGGGGCAATCTGCACTTGACGATATTACGAAATTATAATATGTACTCTTAACAATTGAAGAGAATCAATTTATCGCCACAAGACAGCTAGTAAGAGAAAATGAAAAGGTCATGTCAGACCTCTGTACTAAACACCCTTAAAAATTATAAGTATCACCCTTACAAAATACAGCTTGTAAAGGAATTGGCAGATGATGATCCAGATTAAAGATTGCAGTTTTATAAGGAAATGATGGATTTAATTGACAAAAATAAACTCAGAGAACATATTACTTTTTGATTAACGTTTACGTTACATGGCTAATGTTAATCGACAAAATTGCCGTTATTGGGCAGACGTGAATCCCCAATGACCCCAAAAAATTAATGTTTAGTCTAGAATTATTGAAAATACAGTGATTGGACCAATATTTTTGGACAATAACTTAACTAGAGTGCGACATTTGCCATTTCTACCAGGAAGACCTTGTTCCAAATTTAGCAGTTTTGTTTCCCAGTGCTTTGGATCCACAAGTGCCAAATGCGGATATCGAGTTTCAGCAGGATGGGACGCCTCCTCATGCCAGGCCTGCGCTCGTGATTATCTAAACTAAATATTCCCAAATAGTTGAATTTTTAGGGAATAGTTCAATTGAATGGCCACCGAGGTCTCCGGATATTACCCCACTTGATTTTTTCCTGTGAGGTTATTTAAAAAGTTAAGTTTCTTAGACAAAACTCGAAAGTATTGAGTTATTAAAAGAACGAATAAGTTATGAGCGTGTACTTATTACACCAGAGGTTATTCAGAAGTGAGAAATGGATTTTATTTACGACTATACAGGGTGTTACTTAATGATTCCAAGGACGCATTCCTGAACCAAATTCAAGTAGAAAAGTTCATATAAACAGATGCCCCAAAAAGTGTGGTTTTCAAGATACAGGGTGTTAAAGTTAAAGAAAAAAAATCGTTTTTTATTAATATCCCAAAGATCCCTTTGCCGATTTTGGTAAAATTTGGCAGTGTTGTTTGTTGTAATAAGAAGATAATTATAAGTTCCAGTTAACTTGATTTTATTTTATCAATTTTTGCAATGAAGTCGCTTTTATTTTTTTTCTCCAAAACGAAGTAAGATACGAAAAAATATGAAGAGAATAAAAAGTTGTATTTTTAGCTGCTTAACTCGAAAACAATATAAAATTTTTAAACAAGTCAGTGACGTACATTTTTTTTGTTAATATTATTCGTGAGATTGCCCCCCCTGACGCCACTGGAACTCATAATTATTATCTAGTCAGTGCTAACTGAGCATCTTAGTACAACGAACAACACTGCCAGATTTCACCAAAGTCGGCAGAAGAATATTTGAGATATTAATAAAAAACCTATTTTTTTTTTAACTTTTACACTTTTACACACTGTATCTTGAAAATCAGACTTTTTGTTTTTAGGAAACATGTTTATATGAACTTTTCTACTTGAATTTGGTTTAGAAATGCGCCCTTGGAATTACGTCCTATCATTTAGTAACACCCTGTATAGGTTGCTACCAGCAAGTGAACGTTTTCAACACGTTTTAAACTGTGCAATACATTTTTTTACAGATATTTTTGAATTCCAACAGATCTTTACTCGCTCTGTATAAATAACGGTTAAAGATGGAGAAGTAAACACGGCACCAATATACAACTTTAGGCGTTCTTTAAACATATGACAAAAGATATGGGGTTTCCATTTTTTTTTTTTTAAGTTGGCCAATATAAGTATTTTTTGGCTCACCTTGTATACGCGTTAGTTAATAAAATACGCAATAAAAAATAATAGTTCACGTGCCCGAGCGATTTTTAGAAAAATCTACCAAAGTGATAATACAGAATTTATTCCATATTAGATGTTCTCACTGTACCGGGTGTTCCACCTAAGGAGGTAATCGGCTATATATCAGCTAATATCTCAGAAAGTAATAACACTGGGACTTTGGGAAAAAATATATATCGATAAAAGCGGCCAAGAGAAATTGCTGGAAATTACTTTCAAGTTCGAAAAATGACCGCTAGGGGGCATAAGAGAACTTTCAAAATAGAAATGCCGATTTTCTCTTGATTTTTCTTAATAAAAATATGTTAAAAATATAAGCGTTGTATTCTTCATAAAATTATGCAACTTTACGTTGGGAATAGTTTTTTTCTATGTTCAATAATAAAGTAGTGGGAGAAGGTCAAACTTTTTTTCTTTCAAACGCTGATATCTCTGCTTTGGATAAACCGATTTTATTCAACTTGGTCTTAAAAAAAAGCCCTTCTTTTTCTCTACACGTAGATCTATTAACTATACCATATTGATTCTGATGGTGGCCGCTAGATGGCGTTTTTCCGTATTTCCTCAATAAATAAGGATTTTCTCAAAAAAATTAAATGTTATGGTATGACTTTTTTATCATATTTTATTTTAGGCTTATAAAGGCTATTAAATAGGGGAATAAAAAATCCAGGTCCGTATTTAAAATAAAAAAGTTGATGATGGTCGCTCGAATCCGAAACGTCGGATTGAAAAACTAACCCCATCAGCTTGTAGAGGAGTAAAAGTTACTATAAGGAGCTGAAAACCGCAACGTGATATCTTTTGTTAAACTAGAGATTTAATTGATTAATTAATGTTTTAAACAATGGCCTATTTTTCCGTATTAATTATTATTATTATCCCTAATTTCTCTAGTTTAACAAAAGATATCAGTGAAGAGGATCGAATTCTTATCAAATATTTTCGACAAAAACATAATTACGGTGCAAGAAAAATTGTAAAGCATCAGTTTCCTGAAAAAAATTGGTATGTTGGAACAGTTGGAAAGTTTATAAGACCTTAAAGAAAATAATGGATCCATAAAAATAAAAGTTGTAAGGGGAAGGAAGAAAACTTCAAGAACTCAAGAAAATATTACCGTGGTAAGAAATATTATAGAAAATGTACGAGCTGAAGATTCTGTAGGTACCAGAAACATAGCGAAAAGAACAAGAATTCACCGTTCTACAGTTTAAAGAATTATAAAAAATGATTGCCAACTTAAAATCTTTAAAAAAGTTTACTGTCAAAAACTTAATGCCAATGTAAAGGAGAAACGACTAGAAAGATGTAATCTATTACTACGAAGATTCCGTTCTCGGAGAAATATAGCAAAGATATGGTTTTCAGATGAGAAGGTGTTTTACTTGAGGCCGCCAAAGAATACACAAAATAATCGGGGATACGCAAATGTGCGAGGGAAATCCCTTTGGAAAATCTTTTAATCGAGAGAAGTCACTTTTCACCTGGCGTAATGGTCTCTGTGGCAGTTTCCAAATTGGGGAAGTCAAGTCTCATTGTTGTAGATGCCGGAGTAAAACACAACTCGGACGCGTATCAACAACAAATTTTACATCACTTGCTTCCTGAAATTGAAGCAATCTGCGGCGATTACGTGTTCCAACAAGACGGTGCTCCTTCCCATACCTTTTGAAGTACAAGAGAACGTTTTTATTTGAGCAATGCCCCGATTACATCGAACCGGAGATGTGGCCACCCAATAGTCCAGACTTAAACCCTGTTGACTATTCCATATGGGGAATTTTAGAGGCAAATGTTTCAAAGGTTAAACGCCATCGAAGAGCTAAAGGAAAGGTTACAGTTCTGTTGGAATAATTTTAACCAGGACATAATCAATGCAGCTATTGACCTATGGCGAATGCGACTGCAATCGGTGATAGAATATCATTGTGGTCATATTCATAATGTTATCCTGTAAATATTTAGACTACTTTGGATTTTAAGTGATAGTTAGTCTTGATATTATTAATTGTTAATATAATTAAATTTGTTAATTAAGATTGAACAAAATAAATTGTAATTCTTGAATTTTAAAATCTTTCACAATGAGACCTATACTGGAAAAATATAATAAATAAATATATATATAATAATATACTGGTAAAAAGCCGCTCTTTAGTTTAACTTTAGTATTTAAGGGTTAGTTTAGGTTAGTTAAGTTTTACACAGGTTAGTTAGTTTAAGTTTAAGTTCGGATGTTGAGGACGCTCTGTGTGAGCATTTCACTAGGATTGCGTTCAAACCTATCGCTTTAATCTTTCTCACAAGGTGTTCGTGGCTGACTCTGTCGAATGCCTTCGAGAAATCCGTGTAAACCTAATATAATTTTTCCAGTATATTATTATATATATAATAATAAATATATAATAAATACTAAAAAACGTATCATCTGAAATTTAAATAAATCAGTTTCCGTTTGCAACGAACATAAGCGCACGTTTTTTGAAAAAAACCTGTCAATCCGGCCCTGTTCAAAATATTTTGATAAAAATTACACATTTTACGGAGACGATTTCAGTTCATCATCACTCCAAAAATAAATTAAATCAGTGCAAAATGAAAAAAAATATTCACAATTAAAAAGTGTAGGTACTCCTTTAATTTGAGCCACAGTGTATATAAGTAACTATACTTATTTTACCTGAATAACCTAACGTCACCTGATCCGGAGAATTTTGATTAAAATACGTAAATTTGTAAAAATCATTTTAAATAATCATATCATAAAAAGATTCTTTTAATCTGAGTACAACATAGTGGTATAATAAACTAAATCGTATCCACATGAAAAGTCAATGAATAAAATTTCAATAACTTAAAATAACTGAAATATTTTACAATGTTAGATATCATAAAAGCCGGTTAACTGCCTGATATCCATAAAAGAAATTATTAACAAGTACTTACTATTCGTTTCATGTCGTTAAATTTTAGTTTTTTTCCTACACAGACCACTTGTGGTATAACAACCGGACTAAAGAAGATGGTTACTTATTCTGAGGATTTATACACAAGAAATAAACGACGAAGACGAAACCAATCCGGATACCCCACTTGAAGGTATTCTGTCGATCTTGTTTGGGCCGTTTGATAATTAGCGTAATTAAAAAATAATAAAATTAAGAAAAAACAACCTGATAGGACCGAATAATCGCTGGTGGCTCGTCGATTAACGTTTTAATGCATTTAACCGATACAGTCGGCGTTGATTACATACAACCAATTATTTTTCAAAAATAATTGTAATGTCTGCAACAAGAATCTTTGGTACAGATATAATAAATACCTTTTTTTATGATCAAGCATAAGCACTCTAGGAAAAATCCTTTATGACGCTCTGCGAGGGGTGCGTATTAGGAGGAAGCGATTTATTCATTGGTCTTGCATCTTTGGATAAGTATTACATTTGTTGGAGAAGGTCGTTCCAGAAATATCTTCGTTATAGTAAGGAAAAAGACAAAAAATACTAACATTAACTAAAATCACAATTCTTATGAAAGATTTAAGCTCTTTTAATAATATAAATCCCAATAAAAAAGAAAAATAAACAATATAAAAACATAAATAGTATTTAATCATTTACAGTAACCGCCAACAGTCCCACACAATTTGGATACCGGGTGATGCATGGTTTAGTTGAACATAGGAATCCCATGTAAATTTTGAGGTGGCTAAATATTGGCTCCCCTGTACATTTTAGAGAAAAATTGTATTAAAATTTTTTAAAGAGGCCGATATAATAAACACATGTGCCAAGTTTGAATGAATTTTTATAAAGCCAATCCTAACTTATTCAATTAAATGTGATACAGCAAACACCAGCAAATAATTTCTATGACGCTATTGTCAAAAATTTACGTAAAGCTGGACATAACGAATAATAGTACATTACGTATCAAGTTTAGAAAAGTGGAACTCTACTTGACGAGCATGGTTAGTTTGAATCCGAGCGAAGCGAGGATTTAATTTCCATACGAGTCAAGTAAAATCACTTTTCTGACGAGGTGCGTATACTATTTTTTCGCAATTTGTAAGTAATTAATTATTTTGCATTTCATATTAAAATCTAAAAAGAATAGTTACTGAAGAAAATCTACAAAAACTTAGTAGTATAACTTCTCGGTAACTTAGCAATATAAACAAGATGTTTTTTTGTGTTTGACGACTAATGACAGCATCCAAATAAAATCATATTTGAAGAGTGAATTTCACGAGAATTATGGAAATGGCTAATGAAAACGACTTGGAAGATATCCTGAATGCGGCCCGCGGAGAGCTTCTTCAAGTTTGCTTCCAGTAAAATCCAAGGAAAGATACGAGAATAGTTATTTACGATATAAGTGTTGTAAAGATTCATATTACAACACGAGATGTTAAAGTTGTTAAACGAGGCGTCAGCCGAGTTTAATCAAACATCGAGTGTAGTTATATGAATTTACAACAAGAATATTGTACAAAATTTTATCTACTTTCATCTATGAATAAAAATATTTGGCAAAAGGCATTTTTAAAAATAAAAATGCACCTGCTATTAAAAATCGTTTTGTAAGGGCATCTATTACAGCACTAGTGCTGTAATGGCATCTATTACAGCACTAGTGCTGTAATAGATGCCCTTACAAAACGATTTACAGAACTGTAAAATTCATATTACTAAATGAAAGTAGATAAAGCATATAATATGTTCTGCGAGTGGAGAAACACCAAGAATTTTAAAGACATTGACGAAAATTTGATGCTGGCATACTTTTACGAGAAGGTAAGCTATTTTACAATATGGTTAAAGTGTGGTATATAGGTACTAATTTTGTAATTTGTTTTAGGCAAAAGTCCTCAAAGCTTCCAGTTTATATGGTCTACGTACTCTATGATCAAAAGCACAATACTTATCAGTGAAAATACGGATATTTCACAATATAAAAAGTTAATCGCTTTTTTGAAACGTCAAAACGACAAATATGAACTTAAAAAATCAAAAGTTTTGACCATGGAAAACGTCACGAAGTTTTTGAAGGAAGCTCCAGACGACACGTTTCTGTTAATAAAAGTGGTATTAATTTTTTGGCTGAATGGCGCATGTCGGCGTGCAGAACTATGCAATTTAACATCTGAAGATATAGAGGATTCAGGAACAATGCTAATAGTAACGTTACATGATACCAAAACAAAGAGAAAACGTGTATTTGCCGTAGGATCAGATGGCAATGGGTATAAAATTTAGCACAAGTGCCTACTTACTGTTAAGACCTAAAACAGTAAGGCACAATCGATTTTTCCTGTTTTGTCGTCATGGCAAATGTACAGTACAGCCAGTTGGCATCAACACTTTCGCAAAAATCCCACAAGAAATTGCGAAATATCTAAAACTTCCTGATGCTTTAAGCTACACCGGTCATTGTTTGAGAAGAACATCTGCAACTTTTCTTGCTGACAATGGCGCTGATATTCAGGATCTCAAACGGCATGGGGGATGGCGGTCCACAAGCGTAGCTGAAGGATACGTGGAAGAAAGCATTAAAAATAAATTGAAAAATTCTCAAAGGGTATTCAAAAGTGTCCAACTGGGACTACCCCAAGAAGTCCGCATAGGAATTGTGGTGAATGAAAAAAATGTTCAGCAACAACTACTTAATACGGCGAGGTCAGCAGTTGCATCCTTTTCTAACTTAAATAATTGTTCTTTTAATATTTATTGTAATAAGATTTAAAATAAACGAATTTTTTTCTTGTAAAATTGTGTTTTGAATGACATTGACGTTTTATGCAGTAATGGTTGCTATGCTGTAAAGTGACCCATTACTGTACGATTTTGAGGTCATTACTGTATAAAATGCGAAAAAGATTATTTCACATTAAAAACACATTTCTCTACAACCGTCAAAAAATAACAATGTTTGCGCATTAACGTCAGTGTCTAAAATAAGACATTTTTTCATTGACATATTTTTTACGTTACCATGACCCTGTGTGCAAAATATTTTGCACATCATACACCTGCTATAAATTTAATTATTGCCTGTTTTTGATAATCTTATTGACATTTCATGAAAAATTAACCAAATGTATTTTTTATTAAGTTATACACAAAAATCTACTTACATTATTATTTACAATATTAACGGTATTTGTGCAACCATTACAAGATGTAATATTTAGTCCTGAGGAATCTGCTGCTCGGAGGGTAGAGGTTAAATTATTATCATTCGCTTTTCAACTAGATGGAACTGAATTTAAATTTAAAGTTTCGCAATCGAGCATTTTATTTGAAATATTAATTTTATTATTTATCGAGCCCTCCACTTTATCCTTCGGCCACGGTTAAAGATTTCCATCCTCCATGACGCTTTAAAGTAGTGATGTCATCTCCTGCGTTAGCAAGAGGTGTTGCAGACGTCCTCCGAAAGCAGTGACCGGTATATGATTCAGGATTTGCTATTCTGGAATATTTTGCTATTAGGAATGGCGTTTTTCTAATTGAATTAATTCCGATAACCTGGTTAAGGCATCTATTGTTTAAACATTTGCGATGCATAGCTTGGATGAAGAGCTGCATATTTTCTGTAAAGTTCGATATATTCTAGTTTTGAAACTGTGAACACGTGATGCACGTTTGTTTTTGTATCGGGAACTTTTACTATTAAAATTGAATCTTTGTCCTCGATATCATCAAGACTCATTTTTGTTAACTCCGCCCGGCGACAAGCATCCGAGATACCCATAATCGAAATAATCTAAAACAATAATTATTCTTTATATCAATAGTAAAATTTAAAATAAGATAATTACATAATTGATATATGATGGGCTACTTGCTTGGTGAAATGGATATTCCATAGTAGAGAAAATTAAAGTCGTACTTGTTATATTTCACAATTTAATTCAGTTTCCTGACACGTGTTTCAACCCTTGCGGATCATTATCAAAGGCATAAGACAATAATAAATTCTGTCATTAAAATAAAAATTGACAGATGATGGGTTATTTTGGTCCTTAATTTACAGGTATATATATTGTGTATAAAATTATGGGTGTTTTCGTTCGTAATTAATGACAGTGTTTATTGCATATTTATCTTAAGTTATTAGGCTATTAAGTATTAGATTGGCACCTGAAGGTATTTCAATTTGATTGTTAACAACATTACATCGATTTTTTAAGGCTTTTTTGATTGCTATTGTTTCTAATAGGTCGAGTTTTCTATATATCGATATATACTCAACACAAGGGTAGAAAACATTAGCAATCAAAAAAGCTTTAAAAAATCGATGTAATGTTGTTAACAATCAAATTGAAATACCTTCAGGTGCCAATCTAATACTTAATAGCCTAATAACTTAAGATAAATATGCAATAAACACTGTCAATAATTACGAACGAAAAAAACCATAATTTTATACACAATATCATTTTCCTAATTTTATTACTTAGATGTAAATACCTCTATTATCACACCTGTAATTTAGTTGTACCTTTGGCCAATACCTGTAAATTAAGGACCAAAATAACCCATCATCTGTCAATTTTTATTTTAATGACATGTGGAATTTATTATTGTCTTATGCCTTTTGATCCGCAAGGGAGGGTTAAAGCTGGATTTATAAACTCTCGCCGGCGTCGGCGCTGGCGTCGGCGCCAGCGCTCTTCGTAGACGTGCATGGTAGGCATTTATAAACTTGGCGTTCGCGTTCGCAGTATTGACAATGACAAATAAAAACATAATCTGACACTTCTGACATTTTAGTTTGTACTGTTGGTGGTGTTTTTTTTAGTGCAGTTATTAGAACAAAAAAAAAGAGGTAAATAAATGGATTTAGCAAGGAAGAAGTTTCTCGGTGTCTTGGGGGTAGTTTTATGCTTATATGAAGCATTACTCAGGAAACGCACTCGTCGCTTCAAAACGAGACCCATAAATAGAGCCAGACGCAGTAAAGGTGGATTTAAATATTTTCAAAAGATTAAGGCGATGGATAAGCAGCAGTTTTTTAAGTATACACGAATGACTTGTTCCTACCTTTGATAAGTTAGTAAACTTTGTTTCTCTACGAATCCAAAGAGGCATGAAATCCGATGGAATATCGCCCGAGGAAAGAGTGATAATAACATGTACAGTATGTATATTTTTTAGTAAACGCAGTGCAGTTAGCAGTAGAAGACTGCTACAGTTCTTTTGTATATTTATACCTAATATTCTAATGTATTTAATTTTTTATTTTAGATATTCGTCTCAAGGGAGCAGTATGCAAGCCCTAGCATGGAACTTTCATGTTGGCCTAACGAATGTTGGTATATTTTTCATATTATTTTTCATAATTTGTACTTTTTTCCAACAGTAATTTTAGGATTAGTTATTTTAGGCAGTCTTGTGTTGTGTGTTGTTTATTTGCACTATTTTATTTGTATATTTTTGTTCTTGTTAATTTGTAACAATTATCAGATAGCTCATGTTTTTTATGTAATGAGTATATTATAATAAAAAATGGTATTATTTATTTTATTTATTTATTATTTACTAAATATACAGCCATAACACCTATATTTAAAAATAGAAAAAATCAACTGTCAATAATTATCGACCTAACAACATATTGTCGTCCATAGCAAAAATTTTTGAAATTATATTATCAAAAAATATTTCTGATTCATTAAAAAATTATATTAATGCTCAACAACATGGATAAAATATGAAATATTTTTAAAACTAAACAGTTATATTTTAAATGAAAAACCTACTTTCAGGGTTTTGTGTACTTTGTATAAAACAACATGTTTTTAAAATATAATCACTCAGATTCTGGGGCGCTAGACCCAGATTTGCTCTTCTTCTCCTTAACAAACTTGTCACGAAGGGCCTTCCAATGCTTTTGGCATGTTTCAACTAAAAACGAAATATACGAATTGGTAAACATAGTACTTCAGATACCTTATTGTAATTAAAGCACCTAACTTTTTTACTTATATTTTTATGCATTTTCTATTTTGGTATAATTTTTTACTAACCAGTTGTATTTAGAATAACTTAAATTTCTTCCCACGCAAGATTCTTTTTTTAGCATCTTTGTAATATCTATTGCTAAGGTTGTATAAAAACTCGTAGTTTTGGATCGTATCTATCAGGAGTCCCAAATCAATTTCTTTTCCTTGGAGAACTTCAGATTCACCTAAAATCAGATGCAAATAAAATTAGCAAATAAAACTAACTTTAAAGTATGTTTGTACTTACCAAGGGCCTCACTCTCCATTTCACTCATATTTAACAGTATTTAGGAGCAATTCTTTTCACAAACGAGATCAATATAAGAACCACAAAAACAAATAATCTAGAAATACCAAGCTGACATCAACACAAAAATTAAAATGACGCTTGGCCGTTGACACTTTGGCAGATGCCAACGATGACTTGATAGAAATGCTAAAATCCCATTGGTTATGACGCGCGCTACGGATTTCCTACGAACGCCGGCGCTGGCAATATAAAGATGGTTTATGTCGAACACCAGCCAGCGCCAGCGCCGGCGAAGTTTATAAATCGACTTGGGCTTAACCTGTGTCACTAAACAAATGATCCCGGCAGCCGAACGGAGCCGAATGCAGTCACTCGCGTCTACAGACAGGAATATCAGTTTGGCTTCCTGGCTTCCGCATGCGCATGCGTAACAGCCTCGGAAGCATTTAGCTCGATACGCTGGCTTTTATTCTACGGTTACTAGATTAACCAAAGTCTGTAAGCAATTCAGTGGAGCTGTGGATATAGCATCTGGGTTTGGTGCCATAGGTCCCGGGATCGATTCCCGTTCCGGGCACTTTTTCTTTATGACTTTTTTTTAGTTTTTTTTATCTCTTTTATTTTTTTTTTAAGTAGATCCACTCAAAAAGGGCTGGTAAATAATTGGCCGGTGAACTTGAAAAAGGCGAATTGAAACAAAAAAGGTGGATTAGATGCCGTGTTAGCGCTGTTTAACCAATATAAGTCTATAATTATTACAATTTTTTTATATCTACCATATACCGAATTGCAACCAAAAAGGTGGATTAGATGCCGTGTTAGCGCCTGTTTAACCAATAAAGTCTATAATTATTAGTTACAGCATTATGTGCGCATGCGGAAGCCAGGAAGCCAGGAAGCCAAACTGATATTCCTGTCTGTAGACGCGAGTGACTGCATTCGGCTCCGTTCGGCTGCCGGGTATAAATCGCTCCATTACGATTCACTTGTTTAACTTCCAGCGCCCACTCCAGCGCGAGCGCCGACGCCGGCTTCGAGTTTATAAATCCAGCTTAAAACACGTGTCAGGAAACTGAATTAAATTGTGAAATATAACAAGTACGACTTAAATTTCCTCTACTATAAGATAATTACTTTCACTAATAAATAAATGTTATCATCTGCCTCAGTTAAAAAATTATTGATCTGCTCTCGCGTTAAAACCATTGACTTCTTGGCTTGATGCCCAACTGAAAGTTTTTTTAGAAACGGGACCAATTTTGGAAACTTCCTTATATCCACGTTTTCCTTGACTTTAAGAGTTAACTTCACATATAATATATTGACCATAATGTGAACGATTTGACTTCTTTTGATCTTTCCGCAAGATATACCAGTAAAATATTTTCTGATGCTTTTTTCACGTTTTTCTCAAACACCATGTTTTAAATTCTTCATACTGTCGTCTGGATTTTTTCGGTAGACGATTTAGTGTAACAAGTTTGGCCGCATCTGATATTTCTGGTGGGGTACAGAATAAATCATCTTCACTTTCGAGATGTATTATTTTACTTTAAAAAAACTTGCAATATTCAGCACTCACAATATCGAAAAGGTCAGTGAAAAACGTTTGTTGTCAAACATATTGGTTTCCGTAGTTATATCTGGGACAGATTCGACTAATATGTTTTTAAAAATAAATTTGCATTAAATATTATAATAAAACTATCGTTTTATGGTTTTAGTTTAATGAAATTAAAGTCGTTGTAGAAACAATATTGTTTGCAACTCGTGTGCGAAATTATTTAGTCATGTCGAACAATTTTTTGACGAGGCGCAGCGCAGAGTTTTCGATCACCAAAGTTGTATTTCGCACCCTAGATATACCAGATCTCCTGATTTTCGCGTACAACTTCTTCTAGTGCGGGTTCAATAAGATTTTTTAGTAAGTCCAAATAGATTACTGCTGTAAGGTTGCCTTCCTTAAAGAACGGTCCAATAATGTGGAGTCCTACAATTCCCGCCCAAACATTTATTTTTTGTGGATATTGCGTCGCGAGTATGAACAAGACAATGTTCATTTTCTTGGCTCCAATACCGGCAATTTTGAACATTTGGTTCGTTGTTGAGGGTGAATGTACATTCATCGGTAAAACAAATATTTCTCAAAACCCCTTTGCTCATTTCATTACCTCAAAACAGAATACCATTCTACGTTCTTCATCACCTTGCCGTAGGTCTTGATGTTTTTCATACTTGTAAGGAAAATATTTGTTTTTTTGAAGTCGTTTAAAGAGTTGAGCATTTACAGTTATTTATTACAGTGCTTTTGGACTAATAAAATAGAAGGGATAGGCTTATCAGGGAATTGATAAATAACTGAAAACATTTCAGACACTGCTCTTAAACTGTTTCCTGTATAATACCACTTAATCATAGTTACTTTTTCCTTAATGGAAAAACTCATATTTAGCTATAATAAAGCGTATTCAATAAAAAGATTGTCACTGACGCTACTTTTCGTTTTGTCAATGCCAAATAATCAAAGACATTAGAACTAAATAATTTGCTGGTGTTTGCTGTATTACCTAAACTTTGAAAATTTCGTAATTTTGCCGTCACATTTAGGTAATTGAATAAGTTAGGATTGGCATATTAAAATGTATTCAAACTTGGCGCATGGGTTTATTATATCGCACCTTCAAAAAATTAGAATTCAATTTTTCTCTAAAATGTACAAGGGAGCCAATATTTAGCCACTTCAAGGTTTACATGGGATTTCCTATATGTTCAACTAAGTCATGCATAACCCGGTATATGCCAAACGAAAAATAAATACCGTCAAGAAGTAAATGGGAAACAGTTTGAACATTTAATTAAGTAATTTTTTGGTAAATAATATACATGGTTTACTAGGATCAATGCAAATATTAGTTTCATTTTAAACGTCAATATTTCAGAATCGGTATAGGATATGTAACATAGAATGTGTTTAGAACTTCCCATAGAATACAAAATCGATTAAAAAAAGAGCTGTTCCATTTAAAAAAAATTGTCGATAACGTGACAACTTTTCATGAGCTGCCTTGTATATTATTTTTTTATATCGAAAAATGAGCAATGAGAAATACAGATTGACGGGTTCGAGCGTTTTTAAAGTTAATTTTTCGTTAGGCATATCGAATTTATGCGTCACTTTTGGCGGTCACTGTATAGCTAGATGACAAACTCAGCTTTGCATTTCTTTGAATTTATAAAACTATCTATTACTTTTTCTACATCTATTGAAATATCTCTGTGTATGTGCAAAAGAGCAAGATCAACTAAGCGTTACTCGGTCATGTTTGACTTAAGCCGCCAAGTTTCTGCAGAAGCTACACTGCAGGGCAAAGTTAGCGAAACTTGTAAAATTAATTTTACATGAGGCGTGCGGTTTCAAAAGTCTCTCAATCCATTTCCTAACAAAATGGCGATAATAGCGGTGCTGCCATCTAATGCAGGTATTATGTCTGATTCTGAATTATCTCTGCATCAAAAGTACCTAAATCCATTCAAATTTATATTAAGAAATCTGATTACGGAAACATAACTTTCTCAGTCCTTTGAAGTTACTGTTTCAAAACTCTTTCCTTCCGTAGTATTCATTTGGGTATCAAAACTGCTTACATCCAATAGCATACTAACGTATTTTCGGTGCGCGTTATCAAAACTGCCTTAATTATTTCCTCTGTTTTGCACGTGTTAATTTTGGGTTAGTATTCATTCGACTGCCATTCTTTTATGTTCTTTAAAATTTGCTAAAATTAGTTTCGACTGTGGTATACTTATATAATAATTTTACTGTGCCAAAAGTGATATAGTATGGAGAATTCTGCTATTCTTGCTACACCAGGTAAAGGCAGGAAGAAAATGCGAGACCCATCAAAATGGAACACATTGCAAAAAAAGAAGTCACGGTAAGCCTGTGTTTGCCTATTTTATATTAGTCTGGACAAAAATGAAGCATAACAAAACTGCGGTTTTAATGTTAATCGGACTGTTTTTCTGCAGTGAAGTAATATAACTCATTCAATACCGAATATCAGTACAGTAATAATGTTAGAAAAACCACATAAAAGATTTTTTTTATGTTTCCTTTCTTATTAGACGTTTAATATATCACCTTTTAAAGTGAAAATAATTTTTAAAGATTTTTTTTTCCAGCTACAGACCTAAGTCGCTTCCTAGTCATCCTCAATGCAATCATAAGAAGAAAACGTTTGCCTGTGCTGACCTGACCATGCAGGACATTCGAAAATTTCACATGTCTTTTTATGAAAACGAGAACAAGATTGAACAGGATCATTTTATCTTGAAGCATACCTCCCAAAATGTTCCGAAGAGACGACGTCCAGTAAAAGGTACACGCAACAATTCAATTTCTTTGTCTTATTTCATTAAAACCAAAAGTGGAATGCTTTCGGTTTGAAGCCATGAATTTTTATCAATTCTTGGAGTTTCGCGATTCAGAGTTCAAAATTTAAGTAAAAAGTTTTTGTCAAGTGGTTGTCCACCAAAGGAAAATCGAGGGGGTGACAGGAAGGGCAAACGTTATGTTGAAAAAAGGGAAAGAGTTAAGGATTTCATTAAAAAGTTGAATTGTGTAGAGTCTCATTACACAAGAAACAAGCCTGAACGTCAATATATGGCAAGTGACCTAAGTATTCGGAAACTATGGAAAATTTACTGTAATGAAAATAGAGACCTAGAAGTGAAATATGATTACTTTAGGGATATTTTTACAAGAGATTTTAATATAAGCTTCCAAACTCCGGCCACAGATGCATGCTCGGAATGTATCAACTTGAAATGTCAACTAACAGCTGCCTCAAATCCTGAAATTAAAACAGATTTAATCTGCAAACTAAGAGTTCACAAACTTAAGGCCAAAGCTTTTTACGAAATGCTTAAACAACCAGAGGAGAATACGATTAAACTAAGTTTTGATTGTCAAAAGAACTTGGTGCTCCCTCGCGTTCCAGATCAGTCAGCCTATTATTCTAGACAATTTTATTGGTATAATTTTACAACATGTGAGGGGCACTCTAAATCAAAACAGACAAAAACAAAAGATACTGTTACTGCTTACACGTGGACTGAAAATATAGGACGCAAGGGATCTAATGAAATCGTATCAATGGTTAATCATAAATTGTCCGCACTAAATCTGACAGAAGCTACTGATATTAAGCTCTTTTGTGATGGATGCCCCGGACAAAATAAAAATTCAGTCATGATAGGCATGCTTATGCATTGGCTTTTATTTACAAAATCTTCAGTTAACGATATTCAGGTTGTTTTTCCCATCGTTGGGCATTCCTTCCTGCCGCCTGATAGAGTTTTCGGGAGAGCTGAAAAACAAATAAAAAAACGGGAAGTTATTCTTCATCCAAGGGAATACCGTCAAATATTATCAGGTTGCGCAACTGTTCTTGACCTGGAAAAAGATTATGATGTTTTTGATTGGAAAACAGCTATCACTAACTGTGTGAAGCCATCAAACCAATGGCATTTTCAGTTTTCGGCTGCTAAAAGAATATCTATTAAGAAGAAGTGTCAACACGGAACACCAAGTATTGTTGTTAAAGGAGAAATAAACTACAGATCGGACCTTGGCACTTACAAATCGGTAGTAAAAAAGGGGAAAAGCCTCGCTTCCATCAGGCCTGAACCACTACCAAAGATTAATAATTCTATAAAAGCAGCTAAAATAAAAGATGTAAATCCTCTTTTAAAGAAGCACTTTGGACCAGACTGGACATTCCCAATGAAGATTTAGCATTTTACAAAAATATTATTGACGATGGTAATACTTTTGAAGAGGAAGAAAACAGGGATCATGAAGATGCCATGGATACTATTGAAGAAGACGATGGGCTCAGAACTTAGTTTTGTCATGTATTAAGAAAATAAAACACAATACTAAGTAGAAATCTCGTATTAGTTCATAAAAAACCCTTATTGTTTTAACAGTGACAGTTTCATAACTCTTTCAATCCGTTGTTTGGTTGCAAAACTCTTTAAATCAAACTTTTTAATCAAATTGCATCTTTTTTAACGACTCAATATATTTTTTTTTCTGAAAAACTTCATCATAATGACCTTATCCTCACTTATGCCAAATATGAACAACTAATTTTACATATATATCAAACTACATGTTTTTTGCATTTCCTGAATATATGATTATCACGGATTTAAAGAGATTTGAAACTGGACGCCTCAATATAAAAACCAATCTAAATTACAAATTTTGAACAAATCAAATGAACTTAAATCTGGATGGTTTTCATTTTTACATTTATTTTGCCACAAGTTTATCTCGGGTTCTATTTTAAAGTTCACCATGGCGGAATTTGCATTGATAAAAGAATTTTTAGTTAGAAAATTAACTCAAATTTTTAAAATTCGTGTCTAGTAAAAGTGCTTGGCAGAACTAAATTTAAAATTAGGATTTTGAAATAATCACTATCAAATCGGTAGTCTAAATAATTTATTATTGCATCCATAATAGGAATATATATTGTAATTCTATAATAATCGGCAGCATTATTGTAATTAACATATTCCCTATGTGGTTGTTTAGTAGGTGTTATATGTATGAAGGATGGGTTAACCGAGCCGGCAACGCTGGCAACAGTGGTGGTAGAGGATAGTGTCAGAATCGGACTGACTGAAAGTGCATTGACGCGCGCGAGAATTACCTCGGTTGTTTCCAATGTAATTCCTCAATAAACGTGTTATAAGTATCCGAAGTAGTGTATTATTTAGCCCTTGGCTCCAAATACAACACTTATTGGCGACGAGGATGGGATCCATCAGTGCCTAAAGAAAAAGTTTCGTTAGTGCGTCACAGTCAATCGTAATGGCTTCTATTGGAAATATAGAACAGTTTAATACTAGTGACCCGGCAGGATGGCCGGCATATAAGGAACGATTTGAGTTTTTCCTAACCGCAAATGACATTACGAACGATGCTAAAAAAAGGGCAGTTTTTCTTAGCATGTGCGGGGCGGCAACGTATGATGTACTCCGCACGCTCATAGCGCCGGCAAAAGTTAGTGAGAAATCGTATGATCAAATAACGAGTGCTTTAAATGATCATTTCGCCCCGCGGAAGTTGGAAATAGTGTGCCGTTTTAAGTTTTATCGCCGTAACCAGCAGTCAGGGGAATCAATTTCCATGTTCATTAAGGAATTACGGCATTTAGCGGAAGATTGCAAGTTTGAAGGCGCTTTAGAAACCATGATTCGCGATCGTCTTGTTTGTGGAATCGGAGACGAATCATTACAGCGCCTCCTGTTAGCAGAGAAGAATTTAACATTCAAGAAGGCGGAAGAAATATGCCTAGCATATGAGGCCGCGTCCAGAAGTTTGACTGTTCTTAAAGATTCGACAGATGGCGCCACTCAGCCCGCTGTAGAAACTCAACCGAGACTGCTTAAGCAGTTTTCCCGTTCAGAGCGCGATGGCGCTACACAGTTCGGGTGCACAGGTGACAAATGGAAATGTTTTCGCTGCGACGGTAAACATTCATCGGAAACTTGTAGTTTTAAAAATGCTCGGTGCCGTTTTTGTGAGAAAGTGGGGCATATCGAAAGCGTTTGTTTGAGTAAAAAACGGGGTAAAAGACCATCACAAACAGTGCATAACCAGACCAATTCAAACGGTGACACGGAGACCGACAATAACATTGGAGACATTTACTCGCTGCCGTTATATAAAGTGAGCGAATACTTATCGTGCGAAAAATACATGATTACGGTGTGTCCAAATGGCAAACCAGTGCAAATGGAAGTGGATTCGGGTGCGGCACATAGTGTGATGGGAGAAAAAAAATTTCAGGATATCTACAGTAGAAACCCACCGATGCTCAACAATTTAGGTCCAGTGCTAAAGGACTATCAAAATAATGTTATTGCTACATTAGGAGGCTGCAAGGTAGAGGTTGGTTTTGGAGAAGTTAATGCAAAATTGCCACTGGTAGTAGTGGAAAATGATCATATCAGTCTGCTTGGACGCAATTGGTTTAATGCTCTAGGGCTATTTATTGCCGGGGTAAGTACGATAAACTCAAATGTTAATTATGTGTCTGAGTACCTAGAGGTTTTCGATGAGCAATTGGGTACATATAAAGGTCCACCGGTATCATTCATATTGGACCCAAAGGTAAAGCCAGTCATGTTTAAAGCAAGAAAAGTGCCGTTTGCTCTGAAAGACAAAATTGAGGGGGAATTAGACAGACTTTTAAGCCAGGGTGTCCTGGAGCCCATCGCACAGCCCCGTTGGTGTACCCCAATTGTTACGGTGGTTAAAAATAATGAAGAAGTGCAAATTTGCGGCGACTATCGAAGTACTATAAACAATGCTTTAAGAACAGATCCATACCCAGTACCATGTATTCAAAACATTTTAGCGGCTCTTGCAGGGGGTTGTGTTTTCGCAAAGTTAGATATGCAACAAGCTTATTTGCAATTAACAGTAGACGCAGAGGCGGCAGAAGCCCAAACTATTATCACGCATAAGGGGGCATTTAAAGTTAACCGGTTGCAGTTTGGGGTCTCAGTGGCGCCGCAAATTTTTCAAAGATTTATAGACACAAGATTGGCAGGCATACCCGGGGTATTGCCTTACTGCGATGACATTTTAGTAGCAGGAAGTTCGGACAAGGACTTTGAAGCGGAATTGCGCGAAATTTTACGTCGTTTTCAAGAAGACGGTTTACATCTGCGCAAAGACAAATGTGTTTTTTGGGCTGAGCAAGTGACATTTCTGGGGTTTAAAATAAGTGCGGACGGAATTAGTCCCACAAAAGACAAAATCGTAGCTATTGAAAACGCGCCTGCACCAACAAATAAAACCGAATTACAAGCTTTTTTGGAAATTTTTATCACATTTTTTTAAGGGACAAGGCTACGGTTGCGGAATCGTTACGAACACCAAAATGCAGGATATTATGATGAGAAGAAACCTTTAATATTATCCTGTGATGCAAGTTGCTATGGGGTAGGATGTCTAATAAGCCAGCCAATTGACCAGGGCATAGAAATTCCAGTAGCATATCATAGTCGAACGATGTCACCAGCTGAAAGAAATTTTGCACAGCTTGATAAAGAGGCGTTAGCTATTATAGTGGGTATTAAAAAATTTCACGATTACTGTTACGGCAGAAAGGTAATAATCCGCACAGACCATAAACCCCTATTGGGAATTTTTAATTCAAAAAAGTCGACTCCAGACATTCTGTCCCCAAGAATGCTTAGATGGACAATCATTTTAAGTGCTTATAATTATGATTTAGAATATGTACCAGGGAAAAAGCTGTCCAATGCGGATGCACTAAGTAGACTACCACTTAAAGGCGTGGACGAGTTAGTGCCTGCAATGGGGGATGTGCTGATGCTAGAACACGTACCCGAAACAATTTTAAATGCCAAGAAAATAGCAAACGAAACTGCAAAGGATACAATCTTGGCAAGAGTACTCCAATGGGCATGGAGAGGATGGCCAGAAGAGCAGAAGAATATATCAGCAGAATTCATGCCCTATTTGCAACGCAGATTCGAAATATCTTGCTATCAAGATTGTTTGTTATGGGGAACTATACGGTAATAGTACCGCCAGGGGGGAGGAAAAGAGTTTTGGATCTACTGCATGCCTCACACCCGGGTATAGTGAAAATGAAATCCCTTGCTAGGTCGTATGTGTGATGGCCAAACATTGATAAACAAATTGAAGAAAAAGTAAGTATATGTGAACAATCTCAAGAGAATCGAAATATGCCAAGCAGATCGCCTGTACAGCCCTGGGAGTGGGCACGAGCCCCTTGGACAAGGTTGCATTTAGATTTCGCGGGCCCAGTGAATGGTCGGTATTTTTTGATAGTGATTGACTCTTTTCTAAATGGCTAGAGGTAAAAATGGTTGCAGGACCATCGACAAGCTGCACTATTAAAGTTCTTCATGATCGTGATGTCATCGTGTCAGACAATGGCACAGCCTTTACTTCTTTAAGATTTTGAAAGTTTTCTAAAAAGGAACAACATACGACAAGCTCGAGTGGCACCATACCACCCAAGTATATAGTAATGTCCAGGCTGAGCGCATGGTTCAGAATGTCAAGACAGCTCTAAAGAAAATGGAGGGAGCAGACATTGAAGTGACGTTGTTAAGATACCTGTTAACACAGCACATAACTCCACACAGCCTAACAGGTAAAGCACCCTCTGTACTGCTGATGGGACGGAAACTGAATACACTGTTAGACAGAGTAGTGCCAGATTTCACCCAGAGCATGGACATGCAACAAGATCGCCAGAGAGAAAATTGTAAAGGTTTAAGACAATTTGATGTTGAAGATCCAGTGTATGCAAAATCCTTTACCCAAGGGAATATACAGTTATAAGGTAGCTACTCCCGACGGAAAAGTTATACGGCGTCACTCAGATCAGTTACGCCCCAGATGAGTAGAACGAGAAGAAATCACCGAAAGTGGCACACAAGAGGAACCTCGGGAAGAACCCATTTCCGAATCTGGAGATCCAGGGTCCAAGACCGCCGAAGTCAACGATGAGTCTGGCAGTATGAAGGAAACCTTCAGCGCAGAAGCCAGCACAGCAATTCCGTCCAGACCGAGTAGAAGTTATAGGCTACCAAAATATCTTAGCGACTATGAGACATTGTCTGTGCTAGAGGGGAGGAATGTGTTATGTATGAAGGATGGGTTAACCGAGCCGGCAACGCTGGCAACAGTGGTTGTAGAGGATAGTGTCAGAAAGAGACTGAAAGTGCATTGACGCGCGCGAGAATTACCTCGGTTGTTTCGAATGTAATTCCTAAATAAACGTGTTATAAGTATCCGAAGTAGTGTATTATTTAGCCCTTGGCTCTAAATACAACAGTAGGAACGTGTTTTTCTTTGGGAATTAAGCTTGCAAGGTTGTTTGGCAGATCGTGGTCGCCTTCTTTTTTGGATAGCGGTCTTAGAGTATGTTTAGGAGTAGAGCCCCAAATGTGAGAGCAGTATTCCAGCAATGCATGGACGAATTTGGACTTTACTGAGCGTCAATAGTTGTTGGGGTGTGCCATATAATTTCTTAGTTCGGAGAAGGTTATGCGAGACTGAGGTGTTCGCTTACGTCTACGTTCCCAGGTAGCTCTGACGCATGCGCACCACAGTTTCTTATATGCTGACGATCAGCTAGTTCAATATAAACTTGTTTTTCTTCCGCTTCACCCAGCATTCCCCACGGCTGTATATCTTCACACCACGACCAGAGATCCTCTTCTTCAGGCATCGATGTTGTTCGCCTTTTTGAGCCACCCACGGGGTTTGGGTCGCTTGCTACTTCTTTGCCACTCGGCCGGCAGTCGGACGGAGGTTTAGGGAACCCTAACAGGTCCTGGACACCAGGTGCAGATGTGGCATCTCGGTCTGGGCCCTTTGCCACCTCCGTAACGTTGACGGAAAAGTCATAGCTGACTTCCTGGGGCTCTGGTTGTCCATTGGGAGACATTGAACCCATGGCATCGATGATCCAGGCCTCCAGGAAGCCGCTCGGCGAAGACGGTAACAGCACGTCTTGCATTCTGTCAAAAACTGCTGCGTAATTTAAGGCCATGTGTCTGACTCACAACAGCTTTGTTAAAACATAATAAAAATATTTCAAAACTTTTCTCCTAACTCTGTATATTATATAAGTCTTATTCTGACTCTATATAATATTTAACTAATAACACTTTTTATGCCTAAGTATTTATTCTAACTTAAAACACAAAAGAAACGACTTCGTAACTTTTAATAACTTTTTATTTGTCCGACAATGGATATGACAACTCCCAGAAAAGTCCCAGATTATGCTTTAGGAACTTTTAACTAAATGCGTATTACAATATTTGAATCTTGTGAAAATAACTCATCATCTCGAGTTATGACGTCATATGATGACTGCAGCTAATTTGATCTTATCAGTTTGAACCCCCGTGAATGACTGAATAGCATACGAATTTGTCGGCTATTTATAGTAAAATCCAATACCAGAACAAGACTGCCTTAAATAGCTATGACCGCCAAGACATAATTATGACTATTTAAAGTGACGTCCAACAAGGTATCCCAGTATCTGCCCAGAAAATGTATGAAGCTATATTAGGGTCCTTATCTATCCCGATAGACTGGGATTGATCTTTGACCAAAGACTGAACTAGAGACTTAATTCAATAAATATAGTGAAGCTTGCATTGCAACAGTTAGGCTATATCTGCCCCCTGCTTCACAGGCGGAGTAGACTTGCAAATAGGACAAGGGTCAACCTCTACAAGGCATTGGTCAGGCCGGTTCTCCCTTATGGATAAGTACAGCGGAACTGAATAGGTTTTAGATAATTCAGAATAGGGCGCTGAAAATGATCGCAGATGTCCCCAGGCATACACTATGAATCGCGTGTTGCACCAGGACTATTAATGAGCTCTTTTTAAAAATCGTTACGAACTATTACGGATGTACGCACGTTTCGACGTTTTGACAAACCCATACGTGCATACGAGAGCAATACAACGTGCGACCTACAAGCTACCTAAAGACTGTCAATAGTAGAGAAGCACTAATAGTAGAGAGGCATCTTTCAAGGTAACGGAAAAAGGCGTCAAGAATAGGCAACCCATCACATCAAAATATACGGTGCGGCGCACTCAACAGAGAGCCGATATCAATAGTTTTTATGCGAAAACAGTCATGAACCAATCTATCCCGTTAGAAAACTCTGCCCGCAAGCGGCTGCTGTTCTAACATGGACGCGTGGGCTAAAATAACACTTGTACCTTAATATACTAATCAAAAATGTATTCATTATATCGAGACACTAATTTTGCGTGCGAGCATAAATTGTTATCATCAAAGTATGCTTTGCCTCTAAGGCCGTACTGCTTAGCGGTATACCTGTTGGGTGTCAGTAAATATCAGCAATATCAATTAATCGATGAAAAATGGCAGATGTAGCCTTTAAGCGACATCTAGTGGCAATCGCATGCATCAACCTGGCCCGTCTAACAAAATCAGTTAGAGTCGGAGAAGCAAACTACTGTAAAAATCCGGCGAGCCGGTATCCTCACAGAGTCGCCGCCAGGAGCGCATTAAAAAATTAAAAGCCAAATCTTGGTTACGGGCCGAGTACCAACTATTGAATTCCAAAAGTTAGTTGCTTTCCTTCGCCAGATTCATCTTCAGACGCGTTTCGCTGTATAATAGCTCGTCAGTGAAGCTATAGAATCCGACGAAGGAAAGCAACTTTAAGAGCCTACTTGACCCTAAAAGATCGATGAAAAATGGCAGATGTAGCCTTTAAGCGACATCTAGTGGCAATCGCATGCATCAACCTGGCCCGTCTAACAAAATCAGTTAGAGTCGGAGAAGCAAACTACTGTAAAAATCCGGCGAGCCGAGATTTGGCTTTTAATGCGCTCCTGGCGGCGACTCTGTGAGGATACCGGCTCGCCGGATTTTTACAGTAGTTTGCTTCTCCGACTCTAACTGATTTTGTTAGACGGGCCAGGTTGATGCATGCGATTGCCACTAGATGTCGCTTAAAGGCTACATCTGCCATTTTTCATCGATCTTTTAGGGTCAAGTAGGCTCTTAAAGTTGCTTTCCTTCGTCGGATTCTATAGCTTCACTGACGAGCTGTTATACAGCGAAACGCGTCTGAAGATGAATCTGGCGAAGGAAAGCAACTAACTTTTGGAATTCATCAATTAATCGGTTTTATTCTGTTATTAGTCGTTACAAGTAATTTGGTTCATCGCTAATTTATCCAATTTCTTGAATTATTTACACAATGGGTGCTACGGAACCGCAGAAAAAATTCATGGTTGAAGCGTATTTTTAAAACGGGGTTAAAGTAAATGGTGAGTGGCAATACAATCAGCGTTTGTGCTTTGACGATTTTCCCGAAAATTTTCGTGACGTCGCTTTTATACTGCTGGGGAATTTTATCATTGCCTGAGAAGAACGGTGGCTCCGTGTACAGGTTCTACACAATATAAAAAAGAAGGTGGTAGACATCTGTAAGAACAGAAGAACTTGATGCAAACGTTCGTGAAATAATGCAAAATACGCCACTGTTATTTGAGTTGAGCGTCCAGTTCAGTCCTTGGTCAAATATAAGTCCCAGGTATTTTACCTCCTGGCACCAGTTCACCTGGACACCATTGACTTGAAGCCTTCTTTCAGGCCTACGAACAGTAGACAGGAACAACATGCAAAAAAGCAGAAGAACTCCAAGCAATTCAGAACGAACAATTTGGATTTAGAACAGGCCATTCCACGACAGAGCTACAATTCTGGCAGAGCAAGCTATCGTTCAATTCAATAAAAAGACACACCTAGGAGCAGTTCTGCTTGATATGTATAAGGTCTTGTAGTTCTAATGTCTTTGGTTTTGTACCTATTGTACACTTGTGATATCCCTACATCCATGGAAGCGATCGAAGCACCGCTTCGCCTACTGCTTTCATAAGAATTAAAAGTGGGAAGATCTTAAGGAACATGCAGAACTATTCTTTAAAAAACAGTTACATTTGTTTCCTTATAAAGTGCAAGCATTCCAAAAATACGAGCTGTAGATTTTGAAGGGGACACAAGAATTATTGTCAGTGGTTACCCCAAATTTATTGGAAAAAAATGATTTATTAGAACTGACATTTTTTCTGTGAAGCCTGGTTCCACCTCACCAGTTGTGTAAATTCTCAGAATACACTCATGTGGAGTAGTGAAAAACAAACATTCCACCCACAAAAAATTGGTGTTTGGTTGGCTGATTCCCAAAGAAGAATTTTTGGTCCTATTTTTTTGTCCATTAGACAGTTACAGCACAGCTGTTGGTATAGGGCATAGGGACGATATTTTGAATCCATTTGTGGAGTAATTACTTGACGGTGAACTACGTTTTGGTTATTTTCAATAGGACGGTGTAACCGCCCATACATCCGCCAAAACTATTAACTACTTAGGCAACTTTTTCGACGACGGTTATGCATTACTTCGTTTTTTCTCATTTGAAGAATAATATTTTTAAATTAAAACGCCAGTTGACAATTTAGAATATTACAAAAAGGACTATCCAAGAATGTGGAACATTGAACATTTCTCCAGAGATGCTGGTAAACGCTTTCGAAAATATTAAAAGACGTGTGAATTTATGCTTGGAGCATTACGGTAGCCAATTTCCGCAATTTCTATAATTTTTATTTTCCTTTCTCTGTATTCTTACGCGAGGGCTATAAGCTGTCTAAACCGTGGTTAATATAATATTTTTTCTACTACTACAAACTTTTATAAGACATTTATCTTTATACTTTATAGTATTAATAATTATAAAAAATTATAAGTAGGTATAAGTATATTTTTTAATCAAGTTACCTGCGCTTTGGAATTGGCAAAATATTTTGTTGTTTTGTCAGGTGGCTTTGTTAATGCCAATTTTTGTTCCTTTTAGGTCATCAGATTTCACGAGTTTTTCGTTTTTTTAAAAAATGAGCGAAGAAAATGTGACTGATATTATTATGTGTACACCTCCAGACCATGGTCAATAATAAGGCATTGAAATTCATTATTGACCGATCCTCAAGAATCTATTTGAGCGCAGGTAACTTGATTTTTTGATTCTACAACATGAATTCATAAACATGAATAACCTGAAATGTGATTTCTTGCGGTTAGGCAACCAGATAATTATCAATACATATTAGATTATTAGAGATGCTTGATATTGTAAAATATCGATACAATCAACATTTTTTCTGCTTCCATCCTTAATTCTGGAGGTGTACACATAATAATATCACTAACATTTTCTTCGCTCATTTAAAAAAAAACTGAAAACTCGTGAAATCTAATGACATAAATGAACAAAAATTGACATTAACAAAGCCACCTGACAAAACAACAAAATATTTTGCCAATTCCAAAGCGCAGGTAACTTGATTAAAAAATATACTTATACCTATAATTTTTAATAATTTATTAATGCTATAAAGATAAATGTATTATAAAAGTTTGTAGTAGTGGAAAAAATATTATATTAACCACGGTTTAGACAGCTTATAGCCCTCGCGTCTTAAATCCCTCGTCGCTCCGCTCCTCGTGATTTAAACTTGCCGCTCGGGCAATAATGATGGCTGTCTAAACCTTGGTTAATAATATACTATTATCCAACACTTACATATAATGTGAACATTATTAGTTCCATTTTCGACTAATAAAGTAGTGGGTTATGATTATAACTCACGCAGGCACATCTTTTATCACACCAGTCGATAAATTCTTTGAAGGTTTTGTCATAATTAATTATCTCTCGACTTGTGGGGAATAATAAATGAACACGCTAGGCTGTTCTTTTTGAATTTCAGCTGGAGTTTTTTTATATTTTGAAAAACCACCATCGAAAATGGCAAAAATGAATTCAAATTTTTTGTTATTAATCAATTCCATAACAACAATAACATTTCCCACCGTGACTTATGTATAACATAAATAATCTTTACATTTTTGTTTTTGTCTTTGGCTCAACTTGTTTTTTTAGATTTTAGGCGAGAATAGACGCAAAATAAATGCACCATAAGGCTAAACATTTTAACAAAATAATTTAATAAGGAAATTGAAATTAAAATAGTCGTTTGTATATAACCCAAAAACAAATAAAGATATCAAATCGCGGTTTTAACCAAAATGTAGCTATTTTTATGCTATATAATCTAAATAATAAAAAAATGTATCATGCCATTTAATTTTATTAGGAAAATTCAAAAAAACTAAATCTTGTTTAAACACCGCACCTAGAAGACGCGGTATGCACTAGCAACCACGACCAAAGTCGGTTTTTTAATATGTAAAAATGGCTATTAAACGAGCCTAAGCTGATTAAATTTAGGTAAAGCATAATATGAAAGATACAACAATTTAATTTTTTTTCCACAAGCTCCCCCACCCATATTTTCGAAGATACAAAAAGTCTTACAAACAAGTTTCCGCGAAAATTAACCAGCTTTTTATTTCCGTCATTAAAACAGTACTGGATTATCTGATATTTAGTTTTTTAGATATATCCCAGTAACTGTGCCCCCTAGCGGCCATTTTGGGAACTTAAAAATATTTTCCAGCAATCTCTTTTAGTCGATTTGGTCAACAAATTTTTTTCCCGAAGCCCTAAGGTTAAAGGCTTACACACACCGACGCGGCCGCGCCCACGGTAGCGGTGGCGATCATATTAGCGGTCGGGCGTATTCACACTAACGCGGTGAGTGGAGCTGTAAGGTAGTTGCCGTTTACAAATATTAGGTATACGAAAATATATTTTGAAACGTCCAGGTTCTATTTTTATTTCTATTATTTGTTATTATGATAGACGATATGGAAGAAGAGACTTTGTTACTGTTAGCTCTTTGTCCTACACTTTGTCTTTCTCCCTTATATTTTTATAATTCTATTATATTATTTGACATTAGGTACTCCTGTCACTTTTCGCAGTCAAAGTTGACAGGTTGTATTTGACTGTCACCGCATATCAGAATGCTGCCCTAGGCCGCTTGATCTAGACCTGCCCGCGCTGGTATGATTTCATTAATTTATTTATATGTGTTTAGATTGGCCGCCACCGCTACCGTGGGCGTGGCCGCGTCGGTGTGTGGAAGCCTTTATGGCTTCCATAATATCGTACCTTGCCGACCTTAGTGGGACACCCTGTATAGTGAACCATCGTGTTATTAAGATAGGAATGCCCTAGTCTAGTACCACGGACTCTATTACTAATAGCTATTAACCAGCACGTATCGCGGCTTGTTTTAAAGATGCCGCATGGAATCAGTCAAAAATTAGTTATGTCCATATTGCATTTGAATAACTTTGAAAATCGCGCTATATTTTTCCGATAAAAGACAAGGCAAGAAGGTTATAACAGGCTCCTAAAGAATTTTTCGTTTTCTGATGAATGCACTTTTGGTTGCTTCCTCATAGGTAGATAGACACAATATGCACGTCGTGGTGCGTCTGAAAATCCCCACTGGATGATAACTCTGCCAAATCAACAGCCCTGGTCAATTAGTATCTTGTGTGGTATACAATCGGTGAGAAGAGATATTGGCCCGCATTTCTTTGAAGCACATTTAAATGGAGAAATGAACACAGATTTTTGATTAAACGAAGGCAAAACTTAAATCCTGACATGTGGTTTCAACAGGATGGTGTTCCACCCCATTACGCAAATCATTTTAATGAAATATCAGAAAACAGGTGGATTGGTCAAGCTGGTCCGGTCAACTGGCCTGGTCGGCCCCCGGATTTGACCCTCCTTGACTTTTTCTTTAGGGGGGGTTTTATAAACGACAAAGTGATGGCGACTGCACCTATACAACTTTAGATGCTATAAGACTGAATGCCCCTTGCCTGCTTATTTTGGTGACACCTGGAATGTTATACAGCGGGTATATCGACCACCACTTAAATATTTTTATTTTTATATTGACCCCCTGCCGCTGATTGATATCCGTAAAAGAATGACAAAGTTCTGTGGTTCAACCAAGTTCAACTGTTCAACGTGTTTGTGAATCATATCTCTAAATAATTAATTTTTCCATTTTACCTAAGGCACCATCTAGTGAGATTCGTATTAAACAGTATGTTTCTGAGAAGTTTTCTAGTTGTTATTGGATTGTATTAAAATTAAAAAAAAAATTTTGCAGTAGGTGGACCAACTTGTATATTGATATTCTTATATTATATCACGGGCAGCTGTTTCCGTTTGAGCTAAAGTTCAAGAAAATACGGGTAACTTAGAGCGGAGGCCAGGGGAAAGTAATAAAAAACCACAAGAATCATCAAATTAAGGAAAAAAAAATGCTTTGAAGACAAACAAAAACTAATGATATTACCGTTGGAGTTTTGGGTGAAGTAGCTATAAAAATCCTCATGTTGGTTCAGGTTAGTTGTAGCTGGTTGAGACTTCACAAAAACAAGATTTGTTACAACTTCTGGATAATGCAAATCAGCAAGCATAATGGTTTCTGCAAGATGGTGCCCCGCCACACTTTGCACGACAAGCTCGAGATACACTAAATTAAATGTTTGGGAACAGAGATGGATTGCTTGTGGTGGTTCTGTGAACTGGTCCTCAAGGGCACCGGATTTAACCCCATTGGATTTTTTTGTAGGGTTTTGCAAAAGATAAAATTTAGGCTATACCACCGACTACACCAGAGAACATGAAACATCGTAACATGTAATTCAGTAACTCCTCAAATGTTAAATGGCGTGCGCTATTCATGTCAAAAAAGAATTGCAAGATGTTTAGAAGTACCTAGATGGGGGTCATTTCGAACGTCTTTTCCCATACAGCACAATCATGTTTAAAAAATATTTCATATTAGTTTCTCCGAAAGACTTTAAATAAAAAATAAATATTTCAAAACATTTATGATATATTGATGACACCTTTCAACTTAGAATCAAATACTTTTCAGAAATATTTCAAAAAAATTTCTTGTTACCTATATTTCTGAACTTATCTAAAATGGAATAATATATCGTTCACTTAATATCAAGAACATATTTATTAAAAAAGCATATAAACTATTATTAAGTAATAAATATGAATATACAAAATAGGATGCTTATTTATCTCTGAAATTCTTGTTTCTATGGGGTCCTGAAAGTAGAAATTTAAAAATTAATAATTTTAATATACATATGCGAGATGTTGCACGTGGCGACATCTCGTAGCAATCGAGCTATCCACCCAACCAACCAACAACATCTCGCATATTATGTATATATAATATACATTATGTGTTGAAAACACTGTAAGGTCCCTTTCCTTTTCGTCAGACCCTATAGCCTTGCCCGAGGGGCCGTAATACGGCGAAACGCGTCCAAGGATTGGGTCTGGGACGGAAAGAAAAGGGACAAACATGTTTCTTAAGTTTCTTTTAATAATTTTAAGTATGAATCATAATAATATTATGTGAGTATAAAGGTACATTTATTAAACGGTGGCGACGAGCGGGAACGGTGACAACGAGCAGGGGCGGTGACGAAAAGTTTTACAAATCGACCTTTATTTTATAGGTCCCTGGTAGAAAAATACCTAATATATCAAGGACGCTGCGTATATCAATGTTTGATACATTAACACTATTAAAACTACATATTGCATTATAATAAAGACAGGAAAGTTCAGCCAGAATTTGTTGTCAACTTATATATAGGTATTCAAAATTCTTACAATTCACGGGACAAACGAATTTTGCTAGTTTGCACTGCGACAGCCACAGTGCAACAATTTTTCGTACCTCTGGTTCTGTCCCTAAGGGAGAAAATGCCTTACTGCATGCATCTTTTATTATTCTATTAATCTTGTAATTTAAAAATTTTTCATTCTTTTTCTGGCTCTTCACTGTTTAATTCATAACAGTAACAACTCAAGTTTAATAAATAATCTAAAACGGGGAAAATCATAAAATGCACCTAACCTAAATTATTGATATACCTATTATTATAATAGAGACTTACCTCAGTTTTATTATCCATAATATATTTATTCGGTAGTAGCACGGTTCACCCACAAATAACAATGCCTAATAATAATTATTGTTAATTGAACATTACACAAACAAAACATACAATAAGGGGAACCCGTCAGGGTAACAGGCTGGGCTTTCTACATTTGGTCCGTCAAGTGTGAAAGGCAGAGGGTGTGTCAACACTGTCAATAACTGTCATTTTGGGTGTAATGAATCTGAAATATTTCAGAAATATTAATATGAAAGGAACCTCTTATCTGTTTTGTGATGAAGGGTTATGTTCTTGAGACATTCGAAATATACCAGAGATATTTCTGAAAGGAAATGTGCTGTGTGGGTGAGGGCTGTGGAAATTTCAGCCGGCAGTCGTCTGACACGCTTAAGAATAAGGGCTGCGTTTGTCGGTCGTTTGTTTCGCGCTATTTACGTATAATAATGGTATTATAGGTTAATAATTAAGAATGTCTTTATACCATACCTTAGGTACACATTATATACACTGCGTCCATAAAGTCTTGCACAAATTCATTTAAAATTCAGGGGCTTACTTTTTTTAAAAACGCTCGGACACGTCAATTAGTACTTTTGTTTGCGCATTTTTTAACGTAAAATGTTTTTATACAGGGTGTCGCACGTATGAGGTATGAGGTCATCAAGGATTTTTTTTAATGGAACACCCTGTATATTATATCAATTTTGAATTCTATGATGAACACTTAACACCTCTGGAAATCACGGTTTCCGAAATATTGACGTTTGAAATAGTATATTAAAGTACATGTTTTATAAAGCATCATCTTATAGCACGCGTCCATGTTAAAAAACGAGCCGCTTGCGGCGAGTTTTTTAACGGGACAAGTGCTCTAACTGCTTTATAAAACACGTACTTTATACTATTTTTTCTATTTTGTATTTTTTTCAATAAGAAAATACATATTTAAAAAGAAAATGAACCCTTCAAATTTTGTAAATTTGTATGTCTAAATTCTATGTTGGTAATACTATAAATTTACTTTTATCATGGTAGCCTTGACAATAAATAATATTTTCTTTGTGTCATTGTCACGAAATTTGTGTTTTAATATTTCATAGAGTTGTTCATAATTATAATTAAAAAAATATGGAGCATGATAATCTAAGTTCAACTCCCCCTGAGTTAAGGGATATTGCTAATAAAACGATAAATCAACTTTTACCAGAGAAATTCCGAAAACTTTCTTTTCTCATGGATCACAATAACAGGAAACGTCAGACGTCAACAGAATAAAACATTTAAATATTACCAATGCCAACTTTTAAAAAATAAAATTCGGAGTTCGAAATGGATATATTTCGAACTCGCTAGCGCGTTCGAAATATCTATTTTTCGAGACAAAATTAGAAAAATTTATTTTAAGCACATTTATTGATGACTTCATACCTCATACGTGCGACACCCTGTATAAAAACATTTTACGTTAAAAAATGCGCAAACAAAAGTACTAATTAACGTGTCCGAGCGTTTTTAAAAAGTAAATACCTGAATTTTAAATGAATTTGTGCAAGACTTTATGGACGCACTGTATAATTATAAGAAGAAACAACCGAAATTAATACAATTCGCAAATATAACATTTTTCATTATCAAGTTAAAATATACCTAATTATTACAAAAATGCCTCTCACAAATGCTTTGATAAGTTTTAAAAAATTTACTTAATATGCCTATTTTTATCGACATTCCAAAAATAGAGCCTCCGGTAGCCCTTCTGTAGAATATATTATATATTATAATATTTCACAAATGTTTTAAATTTGTCCCCCAACTTCTGTATTGGCCTTCTAAAATTTGAATAAAATATTATTCGCACAGTCATGGGATTCTCGCACTGCACTTGGGAATAGCACACGTGTGAAAAGTGTCACCTTCTGCTCTTGCTATGCAAAATATACCTACCTACTTAGGTACCTAATTGCAGGGCCGTTAAGAGAAAATCGGGGCCCAGGGGTAGTAAATCTATGGGCCCCCCTACACCTGTTTTTTCGTGCCACACAGTTACAAATTTGTAGTAAGAGTAGATTACTGAGATAGTATTAGGAGAGATGAAGTTATTAAGTTAACGAAATCCGGGCCCCCTCAAAATCTCCGGGCCCGGGGGGAATCAGCCCCGAAAATCCAACTTGAACATTCCCACTCGTGTAAAAAGTGCCTCTTTCTGCACTCGGTTTGTAATAGGTTGTAGAACGTAGCATTTATCGATTGGCTTATAGAGCAGCGTATTTTATGTTGCCTATACTTGACTTGAGAAATGCAAGTCTTTAAAATGGAAGAAGGCAATATTGATTATTTCGAGCAGTCGAGGTACATGCAGGTAGGACGGTAGGTTGCTTTCTGTTTAGTTATCCTAACCTATAAACTTTTTGTTTAAAAAATTAACTGAAAGTTTACGTGTTACTAAGTTCCTTTTTGTGGCTGTTTGTTTAAGTGTAGCGCTTTATTTAAGTTTTTGTTTTCCCAATCAGTTCCTTAATTATGCTAGTAACAAGGACTTCCAATGAATGTTTTTCTGTAGAAGTAAGTACTATTATAGTTTTTCCGTTTATATTTAAAGTAGTTTGCTCGATTATATTGTTGGCTTTAATTTGAAGCTGCTGGGCTTTTAATTTTATTTATATGGTGTCAATAAAATTGTCCTGATGGTCTAAGGACCCTGTAGGTACTTGTACCGCAACCACGGTTCCTCCGTGGATTCCCTGTTCTCCATAATGATCAGCAGCGTTTAAATATACCCCAACTTATATTTTAACGACGAATTTATCCCCAAAACTAGATGATTAAATTTTGAACTTTGCTACATTCACCTCTTCAAAACTGGTTAGCATGTTTGCTAACATATTTAGTTAAAATAAATAAATGCCTCACTCACAGACAGCATATGGCGCACCCAGCACAAACTTTGATATTCAAACGACATGCAATATTTAGAAAAATAAGAGACAGGTGAAAAATATTGCATCTGCTTTTACATGCGAGTTATATTATATAGGTACCTACTTACATAATATAATATAGGTCTTTAGCTTAGTTCTGGTTTACCTACATGCCGTTTCAAATTTGAACTAACCTGAACTAAAGAATCATTTTAGAGGCCGGGAATATTGAAAAAATTTGGTAGTTTAACCCTTGGATTGTGAGAACCGGAGAACTAAGATGGTCGAGCGGTTCTAAAAAGTAAAATAGATATACAATACATTATACATATATTATATTTAATTAATCTAAACCCTGATGGTCAGTGGTCCGGTTTATAGTTAAAACTAGTACCTACACATTGATAACTCATTGTCAACCCATGTGCCAATGCCAGTTCGACATTACGATATCTTCAAAAAGAAAATCGGTATAAATTCTTCACAAGTTTTTACTTAGTAATTATTGTTGTTTTAAGAATATTATTGTTTTAATTTAATCACCTACATTTACAATCTAATACGAGTAATACGTTACCTTTTATAAATAGGATATAAAGTGCAATAAATTATATTTAACGTTTTATTTGCTATTCGTCCAATGAGTCAGGATAACCCCAGATAATTAATAAATCCACGGTTTATTGGTTTCCGAATAATTTATCGATCATCATTCCTGCATGAAAAGTTGTTGAGAAATAATATTTAAATACCAATATTAATATTATAAGTGTTTAATATTGTATGTTAAACAAAAATGGTTGTGAACGGTAACTTATTGTCTCATACATATTTCAAAGAGGTAAGTCTTGTCTTATCACAGATCTAATAAAATAAAGTTCAGTTCTGGTTATCTATTGTCTGTACCTATACCAAATAATATAGTAGAAAACTTTTTGGGTTCCAGTTCCAGCAGTGTTTTTCCATTTGTTTTTTTTTGTCGTTTGGCTAAACTATATTAAAAATGAGTAGGCACTTAAAATTGACCGGAAATTAGAGATATACCTGGTCAAGTAATGTAAGTTCAGAAAATTAGAGGATGTAGGTACCTAGTAGGTTTAACATTTATTATAATATTTTCAAACCTATTTTAATATTTTTCTTAAAATGCATATACCTACTTATTGTTAAACTATAATATCTGGAAAGTTGAACAAAACATTGAACAGCATGTAAATGGTCTAAGCATGTGAAATAAAGTGTCGAGGTTGTCAAGTGCACCGGTAATATTGTATTTTTGCAAACTAGTTTGCAGATATATGCAAATATGCAATTTAAACAAAATTTTATGTGAAATGAAAATCAATGTTGGATAAGCCCGATTTGTATACGATCAGTAGCGTCGTAGCGTACCTACACTTAAATAATAATTATAACGTACCTACATAATGTAAACAAAATTTAATGTGGAATAAAAGTTAACGAAAATTAACCGTTTAGCAGCGTATCTCTAAATATTATTTATAACTTAATTTATACTAAATTTAATGTAAAAATTAAGGCTGATACGCCCAATTTGTTTACGATTCGTTTTTTATTTTTTTTTAATGATATTTTTTTATTTGATGATCACTGTATCCTTTAATCCAATACATACGTAAAAATTTACTTTTTCGTCTATGTGTATACGAATCTAGAATCCGCGTCAAGTAAGAAGAAGCCACCTCGTCATCTGCTCACGCCACGGATTATACGATTAGAGATCAGAAAACTTCAGCCAACAAGAAGCGACAGCAAAGCGTTTTGCGTGTACCGTTTTCGTAGGCGCATGCCCCAAAATAAGTTGTGTATCAGTCAAAACCCAGTTCGCGAGCTGACGTTAAGCGAAACTATAAGTGTGATATTTTTGGGTATTTGTTCTGTGTTGTAAAATGTCTGGATATTTTCGTGCATACCGCTCTTGTTCATCCAAAAGCGGCCAAGGATTAAGTTTATTTACTTTTCCAAAGGAGTACGAACTGTATTGTTGGGTTCTTTTATAGACACCATTGACTGCAGTTTTATAACTCTTCATTAGAATGTAGATAACTTATTTCGACATAATATTTTAGTCTATAAAAACATGACAACCCCTTTGGCGACCCAGGTATATCCCTAGTCTAGACCACAGGTCTAGACAACTGGACATATCCTAGGTTACGAAATGTAGGTAAACGTAGGTAGAAATATGCTAACTTGGTAACAGAACATTTTTCCCTTCAAAAGGAATTAATAGGTAATATAGTTTTTTAAATGAGATGGTCGCTTGACATTACGGGTAGGACGAGAATAAGTACTGACATTATCACCACTCTAGCATCACTAGCATTTTCATTAATCACGTCCTCATTAAAAGGTGACCGAGCTTCTGCAAAGTTATTATCAGATAATGCTGGTGACATAATCATTCGGTACAATATTATAGTATCGAGCAAGCACTAGATTTTAACGTCTTCTAAAAGTACCGCGAGAAGTGTCCACAAGGTATGATCGGGGTGTATTTATTAGTTTTGAAAATTTGATAGTAAAATTTCCAAGGAACTTCCAGTTTTAACCAGTTCACGTTTATACTTTATACGATGCTTTAAAATATTGAAAGAAACAACATATCTGTAGCACTTGTCAAAAAATAGAGGCTACGGTGTTCATCCAAAAGCTTGAAAATTTTATATTCAAAGTTGCAAGAAGATTCTAGTTTTCATCAGTTTATGTTTATACTGTCAGATGCTTTAGGTTATTGCTAGGAACAACATATCTTCAGCATTTGCCAAGAAACATTCTAATTTTGAAAATTTGATAGTAAAATTTACAAGAAAATCCTAGTTTTCACCAGTTTACGTTTATACTTTATATGAGGCTTTAAACTATTGCTAGAAACAACGTATATCCAGCTTTTGCGAAAAAAGAAGAGATTGGCTTGGAACTGAAGTTTTCACTGGTTCTGCGATCTATCATGCCAACTACTATTCGGTAACTAATGAGGTCTTCTTTTAGAGTACGAAACTGTCAGTATTCAGCCGTTGAGTGTAAGGCAGTAAAGTAATGAAGGATTCCACCAATTCGCCCGGCTGTTGAATGCAAGTGGTAAATTTATACCTTTCGAAAATAATATTTCTGCAAGGTATGAAATCGTTTGATTATCGCAATAGGTGGCAATTTGTAGTAAAATTTCTTCGGCTTCTTCGCCTAGCACATATATCAATATGTTGATTTTCTCCTCCTCGGACTTTTAATTTTGTCCTGATACGCAGACTTAAATCTTTCGAATCTCTTTCGCCACTGCGGCCATTCAGCAGGCATTGAAAAATCAAATTTAGTTGGTGTAGACACCGGTATTAATAGACTTTTAGCACTTGGAGCTATTACTACTGCGTCTTGTGTTTGAGACGCATCCGACCATTTCTCTGGCACTGACGTCTCCATCGCGTTTCACGTATATAAAAGAGCAGTTTATGTAGACACGAAAAAACTTGAATTTGGAACACATTATCCCACCGCTGCCACCATGTATTGTTAGGGTTCTTTTATAGACACACTTGATTGCAATTGTTTAACTCTATTAGAATATAGATAACTTATTGTGACATAATATTTTAGTATATCCAGGTATATCCCTAGTCTAGGCAACCGGACATTTCTAGGTTACCAAATGTAGGCAAACTTAGCTAGACATCGATTGTGAGACCACGCTTGTTTATTTTATTTACAGTGGACTTACCCACTGAAATTTCTGCCTCTTACCATTTATATGCTGATGATTGTCAAATTTACTTGTCATTTTCACCTAATGCTCAATGTCTCTCTTTTGCCCAAATTGATCAGAACTTGGAGATAATAAATGTATGGTCTAAAAACAATGATCTTCTGCTGAATCCTGCAAAAACCTCTGCTATGCTTATTGGTACAGATAGACAACGTACCAAAGTTCTGGGAAACGATTCCGTTTTGGTGGACGGAGTTCCAATTAATTTTAAAAATGTTTGTAAAATCCTTGGGATTACTCTTGACTACAACTAGGAACGAGAATTGAGACGGAGGATTGAGTTATGCATTGCCCAAGGCGGTGGTCACATTGACCAGCTTTAATAAAGTCTGTGCGTTTTAAGAAGTCCGCTAAGCCATAAAACCTCTTGAGCATTATGTCGGTGGCTCTCAAACAATAAATTATATTGAAGGTAATTTTGGATGTTGATGAATTACATTTTCTAAATAAAACTTAAAGTAAATAAAAAATTAGTTTAGGTAAAGAAAAATAAGAATTTTTTAGCTTTTGTAGTATTCAGACAAATTAGTTTTACGAATTCTTTTTTATAAAGTTTTGGTTCTAAAAAGACCGATTTTGTAGTCTTGCGACAGAACGTACCTACTTGTAGATAGGTACTACTAAAAGTAGTCTTCCTCTGCATTTGAAATTTCACCCATGCTTTCAGACTCATCAGAATCAACATCATCGTCATCATCATCATCATTCGTAATAATTAACGGTCTTACTTCGTCTATAACCTGTTCTGTCTCATAAGATTCAAAAATAATTTTTTCTGTGTGTTCAATGCATTTCCGCCATTCTTCTTTGCCCGCTTGGCTAAGCGCCTCCTCTCATAACTTTATAACGCTAGGCTTACCGATATTTCTACAGGCATGTTTGTCGTAATAGTTCTTGCTAATACCCCATACCAATTCAATTGCGCTGTAATGACAATGGTAGGGCGGCAATCTCAAAACTTGATGTCCATCTTTGAGGGCTAATTCGTCAACAACATACTTTTTTTTAAATGACTGCTCTTTACACTTGCTTAAAAGTTCACTTTTTAAATATGAATTTTCATGGTTTATGTTTTTCTTTGACAACCACTCTTTTATTTCTTCCTTTTTCCAGCTGCTTGTAGGGAATTTCTCTTCGAGTCTCGTATGGTAAGAGGCATTGTCTAAAACAATTAAGGAAGGTTTTTCTAAACTTTTTAAAAGTTTTTCCTCGAACCAATGCTCAAAAATTTCAGCATCCATATTGCCGTGATAATCATCAGTTTTTTTTGTTGATGAAAATATCAAACTGGCATTTAAAACAAAACCTTCTTCATTACCAGCATGTAATATAATATACCTTTTTCCATTACTTGCACGGGTACTTGAATAACAATGCTTTGAGTCATCCTGCCAAGACGTTTTTGTTGAAGTTCCGTTTGCAAATACCCATGTTTCGTCAAGAAAAACATTTAAAATAATAAAATAATTTAATTATCTATTTAATTATTATTTATGCTCAACGCGTAATTCTAAGATAATTTTGTTTTGAAACCTCTGATTTCGCCCAGTAATAGAATACAGTAAACCAGTGGGATGTTCGGTGTGATCAAGTATAGCGAAGGTGCGAAGATATTGTAACTTAACCGACTTACTGTTTTAAAAGCGATAACATCCCTTGGTGATTTAATCCGATATCGGACTTCTTAAAACGCACAGACTTTAGTTGCAATGTCATTACGCTTTTACTAAAATAAACCACATTTTTCCCTAAGCCCTCTAGCAATTTAGTTTTAAATTCAAACCCCGATATTTCAAGAACCGTTAGGAATTCGTTAAAAGTAAATAGAATCATTTTTGCTTAAGATTAGTCATAATATAATTTATATACGAAGTATCTCGCATACCTAGATTTTTTTTTAAGTGTGGATATTCAAATAATATGGCAAATAAATCACGTTATAACATTTGCACGTGCACTATAACAATAATTTAATATATTTGCCAAGTTAGTTCGCTCAGTGTGGAAAATAAGCAGGTTTTCTCTGCGTATTAAGTTGTGTATTCCTAGAATTCGTTCTGTGAAAACGGGCCAGTCGATATTAAAGGGACTGACAGTTATTGTCGCTTCTTGTTGATCGTAGCTCTCTGTTTACTCTTGCACGCTGATGACGCCGTGGCCTCTTCTTAGTTGATTTAAACTCTACATTTTCATTGATCATATAAAAACTTTGGCGTAATAACTAATAAACTTATGTGCTTAAGGCTTTTGTTTGACCCAATTGTTTGGAAATTTCAAAATTCTAGTTCGTTATTGTATTAAGTAATATACTCATACTTCTGTTAAGTAAGCATGTTTTCAATTCAACACTCCGTCACTGACCAATACCTATTAGATAATATATATAAATATACTACATAATTCCAATTAGTTTTTGCTAGCAGCTTAATTTTTGTTCGCGTTTATTTTTAGAAAGTTACTTCATAAAAGCCTATTTATTTTATTTGTTATTATCACAGTACATAAAAGACAAAAATTAAAAAAAAATCTTGTATTAATTGCAATATACGTAAATGGAGTTATTCATTTGTTTGAAGTGTTTTTTAAAGTATGTTTATGTGTATTTTTTGTTATGGGGAAATACTCTATTGAGATACTTAATGCAATGAATGAATGATTGAAGTTAAGTGGAAAATATGTACTTATTACTCATGGGGTACTGAGCATCTACTCGATGTATAAATTTATTATTAAATTTGTCTTTTTAAAATTTTTTTTTCCTGAGTAAAATTACAGGGAAATGCAACCAAACAGAGAGTTTTTAAATGTAAGATATGATTTCTTGGCTCATGCAAAAATTATTGGTTCAGGTTATACATGTGTTTCCAGCAAGTAACCCTTATTATAAATGCAAAATACATATTTTTGGTTACTGTGTGAACATATTATTTTTAGACTGAAAATATATCTTTTCAGTTACAATACAGGTAGTTTTAGCATTGTATAGATCGACACACCCGTAATTTTATTCTTCACCATAGGGTCGGAAAAATATAAAAATAGAGCAAGCCGATAATTTAGCATAAATCTTACGACAATGGTGGATGTTTGTGTGTCTATTAAGGGTATGCAATTTTTATGGTAGTTATACAAAGAAAGCTATAGTTGATGCAAAATAAAAACCGATGCACGTCATATTCTTCGAGTGACGTCAGTTATCGACAGTGTTGCCAGCTTGCAACCAAAATGTCCGAGTGAGGGAATTACACAGTTTTTTTTTCATAAAAAGAAGATAAATATACAAAAATTTCCCATAGTTTTTATATTTGATTACTGCATAATACCTTTTACCATCAATTTTAGTAGATCAAACACTTTTTTTATTTTCATCTTGCTAAGATCGACCAATGGTACCATTCTGAAAAATCCATGTTTTATCCAAGAAAACGAATTGGTACAAGAATGCTTCTTTTTCTTTATTATATTCTCTCAAAAATACCAGTCGTTTGAAAGCTACGTGGGAAAGTTCCATAAGCCCTCACTTCCACTTCAGTTAATCTTTTTACCATCCGAAGCCTATTTTCTTGAAGAGGCTTCCTAAAGAAATAAGACAACCATCAAACAGTTTTCTGTCTTAATTTCTAACTTAAAGTTGTTAAAGTTACACGATGTTCTAAAAAAAGTTACAGCTTATGAATAACCGATGTAAAATATTAAATTTTTTAAATAATACAAATTACTTGTTTCGTACATTCCATAAATTTACTTCTCTGTACTTCTGTCAAGGGTAACAATAGGCCATTGTTGTTAAGTTCTGCCTGAAAATAGCTTATTGGAGAAGCTATTAGCTCTTTGCACCTGCTATTTAAATGCTTCAGCATTTTTCACAGATAGTAAACAACGTAATAGACAGAGATATGTATGTGCACTTTTGTTTCTCTTAATAAAACAGTTTTTTATTGCTATTTATAAAAATATCTGGAGTTTTTGACGCACATCAATACGGAACCACGAACAATTACAGTTGTGTTGCCAACTATCGGCCAATAAAATTCAAATTATATTAATTTTTATAAGCTTAAATAAACAAAATATTTGCTATAAGATAAGTGGGTTCGTATCAAAGAAGAATACTAGTTTGTAGTAAATTCAATATGGCATAAAGTTTTAATATTTTTTGCCCAAATTTAATTTTCTCGTGCTTTCTTACGGATTTACAATTATCAGCTGATTGATGACGTGCATCGGTTTTTGTTTTGCATCAACTGTATACATGTATTAACTTTACTTTCTTAATATAAAAACATTACAGATCACATTTATCAGAATTTACAAATTAAAGGTCTAAAAAGGTGTCTTCACCTTCACTAAATTCGAAGGATTCGTCCGTTGAGTCAACTGAAATAAGTGCTGCGACCGTTTTTCCAATCATGTTGTCCCAAATTTGTTTACCTCTTTAATTACATGTTTTATAGCTTCTTGTCAATTTTCTCTTGTGATAATTGCTGATGAATGTTTCAATAACTCACGCACATCTTTTATTCTAAATGCAGTGTTTTTTCTTGCTACTAGCCTTTTATTTGTGCCCATATCAACTCAATTGGATTTAATTCATAATGGTAGGGCGTCAGTCGAAGTAAAGCAATACCACGCTTTTTAGCCAGTGAGAACGTAAAGGTTGCAACAAATTCATTTAAAATTTATGTTCTTCTTTTTTATGGATACCCCCATTTTATAATATTTTTTTGGATTCTGCATAAAATTCTAAACATGTTTCATGAAATATATCATTCTTTCTTCTTCTTTAAGTGCCTTCTCCATTTAATGAAGATCGGCAACAATTCTGGCAAATTCGTCTCTGTCTTGGGCTCTTCTCAGTAGGGTGTTCGAATCTAAGCCTGTCCAATCCCTTATGTTTTTCAGCCAAGAGCACTGTCTACGCCCCGGACCACGCTTTCCCTCAATCTTGCCCTCCATAATTAGTTGCAGGAATATGTACTTGTTCTGCCTCATGACATGGCTAAGGTAAGCTGTCTTTCGCTTTTTTATGGTCTCGAGAATTGTTCGGTCCTTGTTCATTCTATGTAAGACCTCTTGATTGGTGATATGGTCGGTCCATGGTATGCGAAGCGCGAAGCATTCTACGATATACCCACATCTCAAATGCTTCCAGCTTGTTAATACTGCTACTTTTAGCGTCCAGGCCTCAACTCCATACAGTAACGTGGAATACACATAACATCTAACAAAGTTAAATATTATGCTTAAATTGAGTGTTCTGTCGGCTAACAGGTTCCTCATCTTAATAAAATTGGCTCTAGCTTGCTCTATGCGGGATCTAATTTCAATTTCAGGATTCAGATCCTCGCTGATCCAACTTCCTAGGTATTTGAATTTTGTGACTCGCTCTATTGGTGAACCGTATATATTTATGTTAAAGTTGTTATTCGGATTGCGACTATTTGCATGATCTTTGTTTTTGAGATATTAATCATCAGTCCCTTTGCGTCACCGGAAGTCGATATACTGTCGATTAGGCGTTGCAGCCCTTCAAGACTGTCTGCGATTATCACTGTGTCATCGGCATATCTTAAGTTGTTTACGAGTTTCCCATTGACTTTCAGACCGTCTTCTGTCTTGTCCAAAGCGTTTTGGAAAATAGCTTCTGAATACATATTAAAGAGCATTGGACTAAGTACACACCCTTGTCTGACTCCACACCCTATAGGTACGGAACTTGTTTCGGTGTTTTCCTGCAGTTTTACAGAAGCCACTTGCTGTTCATAAAGATTTTGTACGATTTTTAGATCTTTGGCATCGACACCTTTTCTTTCCAGCAGTTCTAATAGTGTCGTGTGATTGACACAGTCAAAAGCTTTAGTACAGTCTATGAAGCACAGATATACTTCCTTCTGTTGGTCTCTGCATTTTTGCAATAGTACAGACAGTGCGAATAAGGCCTCCATGGTACCCAGTCCTTCACGGAAACCCATCTGTAATTCGCTTACATCTTGTTTGCAATTTCTGCGTATGCGCCTATGAATAATTTTCAAGAACACCTTTAACACCTGACTCATTAGGCTAATCAATCGGAATTCTGCGCACTTCCGTGCCCCGGGCTTTTAAGGTATGGGTATGAAGGTTGATTTCAACCAATCACGAGGGATATAACCTGAGTTATAGATACCATTAAATAATTGGACCAAAATGTGTATGTTTTCCTCTTCTATAAGTTTTAGAATATCTGGGCAGATGTCATCTGGACCGGCTGCTTTTCTAGTTTTTATCTCGCTTAGTGCTTTTTGAACCTCAGAGTGGAGTATGCCCGGTGCCGGCTCCGTCAGATCTTGATTGCGAAAAGGCGGGCTATTGCTTTCAAATAGATTAGCTTCATAGTTTTCCCATACCCCCCTAAGTTCGCCCTCATCTGTGATTTGTTTGTTGTCTTGGTTAAGGACATGGGTAGAGACTGGGTATTTTCGGCTGCCTGTTATTTCCTTGACTTTCTTATCCAAATTGAAAAGGTCGTGTTTTTTATATAGTTCCTCCACTTCCTGGGCACCTTTCTTTCATCCATGTTTCTTTGGCTTCTCTAATTTTTCCTCTAATAAGTTTTTGGGTTTTCCTATATTCGCCTGTGTTTGTGTTTTTGAAGTTACGTCTCTTTTCCATTAACATGAGTATTTCTTGTGTCATCCAGTCTTTGTGTTGTTTCGTTTTGATTGTTGTTTCCATCGGCTTTTGTGCACCCTAACACAGCATTCTTAAATAATTTCCAGGTGTCTTCGATATTATAAATATGTCATATACTACTTAAATTCAGCCGTTTGCGAGAAAACTGCGTTTTAACTTAAAACAACTACACATTATTTATTAGTGAAAAGAAAAGAAAATTCAAAAGAAACTAAAAGTCACTTTATCAATGTTGGAAATGACTTCCACCAACAGTCTGGCAGTACTCGAGGCGATCTTTAAATTCTTTAGAACGTTATTAACGACGTAAGGTTCTATCAATCTTATTTCGTCTCTTATTCTGTTCTTTAATCTTCAATATTGTTTGGTCGGTTAACATATACCTTAGACTTAAGGTAACCCCACAATAAAAATCTGAAGGGGTTAAATCTGGCCGGCCATTCAATTGAACCTCGTCGGCCAATCCATCGTTCGGGAAAAACTGTATTAAGGTACTCACGCACACGGCGGTTGTAATGGGCCTGAGCTCCGTCTTGCTGATACCACAAAAAATTGTTCGGTGCTTCAGGATCTTCTGGATTAGGGTATAATATGGCAAGGCACGGTACTAGATAATTTTCTAAAAATTCTGAATATGTTTTACCTGTCAAATTTCCGTCAATAATAAAGGGTTCCAAAATTCTATTTTCAACAATGCCGGCCCAAATATTAACTTTCTGAGGATATTGGTTGTGACATTCCATAATCCAGCGTGGATTTTCTGTAGCCCAATACCGACAGTTTTGTTTGTTTACGCTTACATTCAAGCGATACGCTGCCTCATCCGAAAATACAATTCGTTTCGAAAACTGTGGATGAATATTGCACATATTCATCACTCTTCTGTCTGGATCAACTTCATTAAATTCATGAAACAATTGGACTTTGTAAGGATGGAATTTATTTTTGTCTAAATACTTTAGGACGGAGGTTTTGCAGATATGATTTTCCAAAGCAATAGTAGGTACTACTCGCCTTACGGTGGTCTTCTTAAACCGACAAAAACACATTTAATTGTATATCTTCTAATGCCGCAGGTCGACCTTTTGTATAATTGTCCCTAACGTGGCCTAAATCTCTATATTTTTTTTCCATTTTACTGACAGTGGATCGAGTTATTGGTTCTCTGCGAGGATACTTGTTATTGAAGAGTTCGTAAGCTTCCATTTGTGTGCCCATTCTATTCCCATAACTAATCATTATTAATATTTCTATTCGCTCTCTTTGACTTAAGACTCGACTTAAGCGTACCATCATTTAACGTTACAAGATTATCAGAATGCTAAACACTTTGACTGGAGGCAAAAAACTACTCAATTCAGGGGAGAACCGTCACTGTCAGTGTGTCATCCTACCAACCAAAGGCTTTATTTCCAACAGTTTTCATGATTCAGTGTTTCCCCATTTTTTAAGGGTCTTCCACTACCTTTTACAGGTCGACATTGAATTCGGATTATTATGTATCCATCAAATCCCATTTTTCGTATCATTTTAAACAATTAAGAATGAATCCCACCAAACTCTACGCTTCGGTGCCAATACAACTTCATTGCTGTCGAGCGTTATAATTTAAAAATTACATACTGAATGATCTTCGTTAATAGACTGAATTATTATGAACCCATCTGGTACAACTTCACACAAAAAATTAAAATGTCCGTGTCTTCTTTTTTAATTCAAAACAGACGTAGGCGCGAAACTAGTTACAAGCTGAATACTGAATATAATAAATATTATATTTGCGACCAACACTTTTGCTTAAACTGTGCTTTCGTAGCAATATTTAATTTTTTACGTAGGTACCCAACATATTTTGATTAAAGAATAATTGGTGTTTTTTCAATTTAAACTGTGCATTATAAATTTATCTGTGTGAACCGAGGTGTGAACGAACCATTCTGAACGTTTAGTGCAAAAATTAAATAGTGTGGTGGTATTTAAAAAAAAGGCTGATAGTGTACTTGTTGATTAATCTATAGGAAGTAAAGTGCAAAAGGCAAATGTTTTAATGTTATAGATACAAAAGTGTACCGAATTTAAGTCGAAAATTATGTTAAATAGTTGTCACACTGTTAAAAGAACGTCTTCAGTTACAGAGAAAAGCTAAAAACGTCGCAATTATAAATTTTGAATTCAATTTTTTAAGCTACCCGCCTGTACCAAAATTCATTGATTGAGTCACAATAAATAGCAAAAGAATACACACTATTAATATAAAAAACTTCTGGTATAAAAGTTGTAGGCCTTAAAAAAATCTATAAAACTAGGATACCTGTAATTATACAGGGTGCCTCAAACAGTCATGGTAAACAAAATTTTGGTTTATTTAAATGGAATGACCCCTTTTTAATCACGTTTTCTGATTCTTCTAAACATTCTAAACAACAATTATGAAACACGTCATAATAATATGGCTAAACCCATTAGTTTAAGAAATAATTTGAGTTAAAGGACATAAATACAACAGGTAAGATATTACCTAGATTTTGCATTTTTAGAAGCTGGTACCAGAATGTTCTGTAAATTTCTGAAAATGTCTCTCAACGAAAGGGAACGTATAACTTTACTAATGATCAGAGGTTTTGGAGACCGACAAAGATCATTTACCGAAACAAAGCAATTTTTCCATATAACTTTTCCAAACCGACAGCCTATATCAAAATCTACAGTTGTGAGAACAGTTGAAAGATTCGAGGAAACCGGGTGTTGCAGAGATAAAGTTCGTTCCGAAAGACCAAAATCGGCAACTAGTAATGAAAATAAAATTAGAGACATTACTTCATTTTCTGCAGGATCCACATTTGTCGTTGAAAAAAGCTGCTACCCAAGTTGTTCTATATTTTAAATCAGTAGAAATTATTTTAAAAAAACAGTAATTTTTACCCCTATAAAATAACTTTAGTCCAGGAATTATCAGAAGACGATTTCGAACGTAGAATGGAATTTTGCGAAGTCATGATGCAAAAATAGGAAGAAAATAACAATTTTTTTAATCAAATAGTTTTTTCGGATGAGGCAACCTCGGAGGCAACATTCATGTTAAACGGGAATGTCAATCGACATAGTTGTTACTGGGCTGATCAGAACCAACATTGGATGTGACACACACTCAACACCCCCAGGAAGTAAATGTGTGGGCCGGTATGATTGGCAATAGATTAGTGGAACCTTTAAGAATTATTAACCAAGAAATGTTACAAAGCGTCATCGACAAATTTTATTATAACCTAGCCCATTGTCAAACTGTGGGAGGGGGACATTTTCAACATTTAATTAAATAACGACTTACTTAAATTTATTTTTGTTGTTGTAAATTTATTATTAATTTTACTGCTTGTATTTAATTTAATTGTTATTAAACTTTTGACAAAACTTGCGTGGGTACATTTAGTACAATTTTTATGTGTTTGAAATGATGTAGTCCTCGCCATTTTTATACTTTTCAAGCTCTTCAATAAAATAAAATCCCCTTTGATTAATTTCGCGTGGAGGTTTTATTTTTTGTACTATTTCCTCGTAATCATATCCAATTTCATCTTTGGTGTTTTGCCATTTCCAGTTATCTCTTCCTGATTTAGTCATTGCATTAACCACGATTTTGTCGGCTATCTTACTATTAATAATTCCTGGATATAATTCATTCTCAAAGTTGACAATAACATAATCGTCAATATTGTAAATAGTGTTTGTACTAATATCATTGGTACTTAGTATCATTTTTCTTAAAATTGTTAATACTTTCATCTTCTTTGGATATTTTCTTGCGTCCTTTTTTGGGATCGTCTTGATCTTGTTTGATTTTTTTTTGTAATTTTTGAGCTAGTTCGCTTGTGAAAATGCAAAATGTAGGTAATATCTTACCTGTTGTATTTATGTCCTTTAACTCAAATTATTTATTAAACTAATGGGTTTAGCCATATGACATGTTTCATAATTGTTGTTTAGAATGTTTAGAGGAATCAGAAAACGTGATTAAAAAGGGGTAATTCCATTTAAATAAACCAACGTTGACCATGACTGTTTGAGGCACCCTGTATAATTACAGGTGTCCTAGTTTTACAGATTTTTTTAAGACTTACAACTTTTATACCGGAAGTTTTTTTATATTGTGCGCCATTTTCTAAATAATTGACCGGTCCGGGACTTTTTACACACTGTGTATATTTGAGAACGTTGCGCATATTTTCATAGGTTTCTTTCATTGTCACTGAGTGGGAACTGGTATAGATGGTTTAAAATTTCCATTATGTAATAACAAAGCTTTTAAACTATATTTCGATGGGTCTGTGCTCAATATTAAGTTCCTGCATTAAACCATATAGATATTAGTACACGCACATAACGAATTTTCCGTCGTAAAATGCAGAAAGCGTAGCATTTCATTTTCTAAAAGTCGTATTTTTTGTTTCTTTGGCTAGTAAGTTCCACTCCACTCCTTTAATCATGGACCAAGAAGTTCCGACTGTTGCTTTGACAACCCCAATCACGTACTAAATGATTTGACTCACTTTAAACAATTAAATGTGGCTAGCCGGAACTATAGGACCTGGGGTAAAAGTGGGGCTGGTACCCTGTTCTTCAGAACTGCCTGATCATGCGTTATTATCTTTGTTATCTCCCAAAACAATATCTTGTCAATATAAAGGCGCAGTCGGTACTGGTAAGTCTGCATTGTGAGGAACAGGTCTCAGGTCTTATGGCAGAAGGCAAATTCGGATCTTCGATCTTACGCTTTTCTTTTTTGAAATAACCTGCAGTTTTTGTCATGCAAAAATAGCAATCGTCAAAATAATTGGTGGATTCTCGCCATACCATTGGAACTGCAAAAGGCATACTTTTTCTTTTTCCTTTCATCCACTGCACCAATGACACGCTACAGCTGACATAGCACACATGAGGAGCCCACTATAATGTTGTTCTTGCAAATTTAACGTAAACATAAAGTGAACGATTAGCTGCAAAGAAAAATATATGATGGTTTTAATTATTTTCGAGATCAGGGGCCGGATTCCGAAGTCGACGACAAGACAACGATCCAACTTTAAAGCTGGCGTAGTTGCGAAATCGGAGCGCGTGAGACCAAACCAACAAAATTGGATTCTCTTTTCCGCATTGGTAATTACGCCAGTTTGAAAATTGGATCGTCGTCGCATCGACGACTTCGGAATCCGGTCTTAGGATTTGGTCGCTTCATGGTTAAGAGGCCCCCAGCAAGCCCTTAGACTAGTAAAAGTGTGTTGGTGTTGAAATGGCAAAACACGCTGCCGCTTTAATTCAAGTAGAAAAGTTCATATAAACATGTGTCCTAAAAAGTCTGGTTTTCAAGATACAGGGTGTAAAAGTTTAAAAAAAATCGTTTTTTTTATTAATATCTCAAAGACCCTTTTGCCGATTTTAGTGAAATTTGGAAGTGTTGTTCGTTGTGATAAGACGCTAAAGTAGCACTAACTAGATTATACTTATGGGTTTCAGTGGCGTCCCGAGGGGCAGTCTCACGAATAATATTGACAAACAAATTGTACGCCACTGACTCGTCCAAAAATTTTATATTGTTTTCGGGTTGAGCAGCTAAAAATAGAACTTTTTTCTCTCTTGATGAAGGAAAATTTAAGCCACTTTATTGCATGTCGAAAAATTGATAAAACAAAATGAAGTTAACTTTGATCGTTAATACGAAAAAACAACAAAAGACAAAAAAGTTGTATTTTTAGCTTTTTAACCCGAAAACAAGATAAAATTTTTAAACACGTCAGTGGCGTACATTTTTTTGCCAATATAATTCGTGAGACTGCCCCCCGGGACGGCACTGGAACTTATAATTATTATGTAGTTAGTGCTAACTTAGCGTCTTATCACAACGAATAATACCTGCCAAGTTTCACCAAAATCTGCAAAAGGATCTTTGAGATATTAAAAAAAGAACGATTTTTTTTTTAACTTTGACACCCTGTATCTTGAAAACCAGACTTTTTAACACCCTGTATAAATAAATATTTAAAAATAACCTTTTTTTATCTGAATACAATTAGTATTATAGAAATAGCCTGTGTGGCACTTTTTTTTTTGTTAGTTTAGTCTAAATTCAGGGACGCTTTAAGGCATGGGCCGGATGGGCCCTGGCCCAGGGGCCTCGGCGTCAATGGGGCCTCGCCTTACTTGGTCATATTATTAAAGAGCCGGGGTGATGCGACAGCCGATGGAAAAAATGAAACATTATTGTATGTTGTGTTCGAATTGAAATAAGCGTCTACGGTCTACATTAGTCCTAAAAAATGTAATAGAAAAATGTTTATTATTATAACACGAAAATAATCAAAAAAACCTGAAAAAGATGTTTTTAAAAATATATCTGCAGTTTATAATTTGGGCGTGGTTTAAAAAAATATTTTGCGCCCTTTCATACTCCGCGCAACAGAGGGCCTCCTTTTGCATATGGGCCCAGGGCTTCAAGAAGTCTTAAGACGTCCCTGCCTAAATTGATGTAAATATCAATCATTAATAGATTAAAATTATTATTTTTATTTCCAATATTTAATTTATTGTCATAGTTTTTATAGCTTTACACTTTTGAATCTGTACTTTTCAGGCATTTATTAGGTAGATGGAAGATTTTGTGGTTTGTAAACTCAAAACATTTTAATAAATTTCTTAAACCTAGGAACAACAAATTTATTTAAAAATAAAATAAATTAAATTTACAAATAACAAACAATTAAAAAAAAACCTGAATATATATTTTTAAAAAATATTTAAAATAAAAATAATATTAAATATTTAAATAAATGACAAATGTAATAATTCTATCTAAACTATAACACTTATTGGAAACAAAAATAATAAACGCAGGTTAGTTGAAAAGAAAGGACATTGTATTCAGAAAAAAAATGTCTTTAAATATTTATTGATATACTTACGTTCCATTTAAAAAATAGTAAGTTATGTTAATATATTTGACTTAAAACTAACAAAACAACTAAAACTAGGGAAAGGTCCTTTATTCCTTATAACTTTTAGATTTTTCTCAAAATTTGCTTCTATTTACATTACTTTTTAAGTTCTTGAATTTATACTAATCCCTTGCAAACCAAAAATTTAAAAATCATTCTGGCCGGTCGATAGCTACACCTACAACGTATTGTTTCGCGGTGCGCCAGGGAATCGTTATGTACGATGAATTTTATTATTGCTTGTACAGTGTTATATTTATTACTTTTACACAAACTGATATCAAACTGCAGCACTTCGTGCTGATCGTAGAATTCCTAGCCGATGCCTGTGCATTTGGCTGCACTTCATCGGTTGCTCTCTTATTTCGAACTTTTAGAAAGAGATCGCTGTATTTTGCAGGGACGCACTTAAACTGGTATTTAGCGCCCCGAAATAATTTGACGTTTAATATGACAAACCTTTATTTCAACTTTTACATAAATTTGCTTTTGTTATAATTACAAAAATATGTTCCTGCTATTACATTAAATCATTGTCGTGTAAAAATAAGCATTTGCCTATTGCATTTTGCTTTGGTTTAACATCAATTTGTTTGCAAAAAAGGATCCGTGAAAGTGATATAGTGTCAGGTTCGACTTTTTTTAACTACCACAAGTAGTAACGCGATGTCTAGATCTTCAGGTTACAGTAGTAACACACGTTCCAATTCCTATTCGATCAAGTTTAATGACGTCGCCGAGGAGCCACGAAAGAACACCATAAATGGCATTATCAGATTCGACAGTTTAACGCCGAAAAAGTGGGAGCGCGCAGGCAGTGGCGTAAGTGTCAAGGATTTCTTTCAAATTTTAATTACATAATGCTATTTATATTCCGCTAGTACGGTAACATTAGATGTTAAACTGTCCTCTTTATGTTTAATTTAATAGTTAAAATTTGTCATAATATTATATTACTTTACTTTACTGGCAGCTAATTGGACATTTTAGGATTTTTTTTTCTATCTGATAGATATTTTTTGGTCATTTACTTAAAAATAATTTATACCGAAATATCAAAAACGATCTTCGGCAAAGGTGGTCATAAGAGTTGGCAAAAACCCGGGTTCCCGCGTTTTTGAAAGTTTGTATTCGGTTTTTGTGTTTTTAGATCCTTGACATTCCACATAACCTCAAACTCAGAACTCAATTCAAATTTGTATATTTATTTACTAGTTTATTAGCGCAAATCTTAATTACCGTTTTTTTTTTATAGTTAACTATAATTAAAATGTAAATAAACGACTATTACATGATTTGTTAGGTAAGTAAGTTAAAACATTCGGCATCCCTGGATAAGTTAAATGTGGGTGATCCTAGATTTTTGATATTTGTCACTATGGCAGGAATGAGTTTGTTTTTTAATAAAATTTTTTTCTTTTTCAAATTAAGGCAGTTAATTATTTCTGTGTTAGTGGGTTTCTGACACAAAAGTCCACTGGTTCTTTGTCAATATTGATGGTGGGTTTTTGTGTATGTCAACCCTGCAAAAACGAGCCGTAACCTGAAATGTTTTTTGTAATTTGGTTTTACATGACGCAATAATTGGGGGTCATTGCCAACATTTAAAAATCCGCAAAGTTTAACTTTTTAGTAATACAAAGCCCATTCTGATGAGAAGTAATGTTATAAAAGCCTGTCTATTACATAATTATTGTGATCTAAGGTAGGCCGCGCAGACGATCAATAGTATTGTCAATTTCAGATACTGACAATATTTCATCACTATTGAAAAATAGACTTCAGACGATCAATACTGTTAGCAGTAGTCTGATCGGAATGAAATTTCATAGCTTTTGGTTATGGTTAATTTTGGAAATTTTTCCATGACTAATTCTAGACTAGAGATTCTTTTGACCTTGTTAACCCTTTCGCTGCTATTTATTGCCTACTATTGACATCCCCAATGTAACGAGCCCTCGGGGCTAACAACGCCCTTTGTTTCTTCAATATTATTTGTGTTTATTCGGTTTACCATCGTTTTAAAGTTCTTTTTTGTTGTTGCTACCTGTTGTATTTTACAACACAATCTTCATGCGCTTTTTTATCGTCACAATAAACGTTTCCTTTTCTTTGGGTATATGTGTTTTCTGTCTGATAATCAACTTTTTTTTTTAATTTTTCATTTTTGGATTTTTTTATTATTATTTATTTTTTATATTTATTTTGTATATTTTCTCTTATAAAAATATTAAAATTTGTTTATTTCTTTAACACACTTTTTTTTGGTATTCTTGTGTTATTTTTATTTCTTCTATTTAATATTTATATTAAATATGTAAATATAAATACAACTTATTAATAGTATCTTATTAACCAAGGTTTAGTCAGCCATCATTATTGCCCGAGCGGCAAGTTTAAATCACGAGGAGCGGAGCGACGAGGTATTTAAGACGCGAGGGCTATAAGCTGTCTAAACCGTGGTTAATATAATATTTTTTCCACTACTATAAACTTTTATAAGACATTAACTTTATAGTATTAATAATTATAAAAAATTAAAGGTAGGTATAAGTATATTTTTTAATCAAGTTACCTGCGCTTTGGAATTGGCAAAATATTTTGTTGTTTTGTCAGGTGGCTTTGTTAATGTCAATTTTTGTTCATTTATGTCATCAGATTTCACGAGTTTTCGGTTTTTTTAAAAAATGAGCGAAGAAAATGTTAGTGATATTATTATGTGTAGGTACACCTCCAGAATTAAGGATGGAAGCAGAAAAAATGTTGATTGTATCGATATTTTACAATATCAAGCATCTCTAATAATCTAATATGTATTGATAATTATCTGGTTGCCTAACCTCAAGAAATCAGCTTTCCTGTTATTCTTGTTTATGAATTCATGTTGTAGAATCAAAAAATCACGTTACCTGCGTTCAAATAGATTCTTGAAGATCGGTGAATAATGGATTTCAATGCCTTATTATTGACCATGGTCAATAATAACTTATAAGGTAGAGAAAAACGATTTCTAACGTTAATAATCGGTCAATAATGGCGATGTTATAGGCTAGTAGTAAAAAGTTATTTTTATACATTATTATTACGTTTCTAAAAGTTTAGGGTAAAAAAAAAATAAAGAGAAAATAAAAAGATTGCCTCACCCAGGTCTTAAAGTGGCCGTAGAGATATCAGCACTCAAAGAGTTAAATATACATATTTTTCACTTTGTTTTTATAGAGGTTAGTTAAACTATTTTGGGTTAGAATATATTTTTTCTGGTTAATACGTAATCATAGTAATCAATATTAATTAATACAATTTTGTTATTTTACAGGGTGTGCAAATAAAAGAATCTGATGTAGGCCAACCTTGTACAGAATGCAGTGAATGCAAAGAAGGGTTCGATTCTCATGAATGGAGGTAAGATTTGTATCATTAATTTTTTTATATTTAATAATTTTAGTGGCATTTAAGACGGAAAACGCTAATAATTGCGATATCATGGGGTACATCGATAGTATATAGATACTCTCGTAGTATAGATGTGAGACGGGAAGGACTTATTTACTATAATATGCCACTAACAAGAAATTTTATAATATATTAATTATTTGAATTGTTGATGTATTCCATATCAGATTAATATTCCAAGTACTCTAAAACTACTTAAGGTATATTTAGAACAGCTACAATGTTGTTACAAAGTAAATTTGTGCATCCTTTTAGGGTAGGGTAATTTCCTGAAAAATAGCCTTTCGTGCAGCTCCACCCATTTCTGCGATCCTGGTCACATTAGTGGACTGATTACAAATAGTCTTTCGATAGCCAGTCTGCTTAGGGTGGGTCAGATTATTTTAGATACGGGGTTAAAAGTATTACAGTATAAAAGGATACATTTTTTTTAACGATCAATTAATTTACGTTGCTTGAAATTTTTTTCACGGATTTCAATGAGGTTTCTGCCTGAAAGCTGGGATTTCTTAGGTTCATTGGTGAGGAATCTTTTTGGCCCATGTGTTTGTGTTAATTTTATAAAGATTGTTTATTAAACATACGGCAAAAATTGAAGGGGTTATTCTCTGGACTATTTTAAGAATATTACCTTTATATTATACCTCGCTCCTGTGGGGCTATATACACAGATTTTTCCATTGTTACAAGACTGAAATGTCTTCATCGGAAAAAATACTGTTTCCCATATATTATTTTGATTGACACAGTTGCGTGCAAAATCTAATCTTCTGTATTTATTTACCTCTGTTAAGGACATTTTATTGGCAGAACAACGACTCCTGATGAATCTTTCGACGAGCAGTGTTGACTGAACCAGAAAAATTGGTTTCGTCAGCAGCTTTTATTGCTGTTTTAAAGGGATTGTCGCGCAAATAGTTAATAACTTCCCTCTCTCGCACTGCTGTTGAGATTTTTGGACGGCCGGAACTTTGCTTTCTCCCAATACTTTCGGCTATTTTACTTTTACACAAAAGCACGGCATTTTTACTCATATTTAAATTTTCAGCAATATCTCTTATACCGGGTGATGCATGGCTTAGTTAAACATAGGAAATCCCATGTAAATTTTGAGGTGGCTAACTTATCAATTAAATATGATGGCAAAATTACGAAGTTTTCATAGTTTAGGAGTTTAGGTAATACAGCAAATACCAGCAAATAATTTTTATGACGCTATAGTCAAAAATTGACGTAAAGCTGGACATAAAATAAAAATTATTTCACATTAAAAACACATTTTCGTTTCACCAATCCGGCAATCACACATCCAAAATAAAAGACACCATTATGTTTTTCTTCCAACTATTATACAGGGTGTAACTAAATAAGTGTAAAGCATTTAAGGGGGTGATTCCTCATCGAAAAAAAGGTAGGATCTTTCATATAAACAAACGTTATTGGAGCATCCCTTATTAAGATACAGCCCCTTAAAGGGGGTACATAAAATTTGTTTAACAATTTTTTTCACAAGCACTAAAAAAGTTACAATATTGAAATTAACCTGACATTTTCTACTACCAAAAAGACACTTAGCCAGTAATTTATTTGGTTTACCCCATGGTTGTAAGGGGTGGAAAACGCAAACCCTAAAATTTATTTCCAATGCAACTTTTTGCCTTATTATTTGTTTACCATTTAAAAATTAATTTCCGATAGCCTGTTTCATTCTAAACAAAAAATGTCTCTTGAATTTTTTGCCCAAAATAAACCAGTTCGCAGCAAAAAATTATTTTACGAACAACTACAGAGATACATCGTCATAAATGCGAACTGGGTTTATTGTTATTTTGTAGTTACTACCTGCATTAAATGATGAAAGGGGAACAAACAAAACTAATTTATTAATAACAAAACATACAACATGTAGAAATCATAGTAAATGCTCAATATGTCTACCTTCAGACATTACGCATGCGTCTAGACGTCGGCGCATTGAGCCACGTATTCGCTCAAATATTCCTGGAGTCTCTCTTATTACCCTGCATGCATCGATGATGCAGTTTCTTAAGTCCTCTACATCGCGAACAGGAGTACGATAAATCAAATGCTGTAAATGGCCCCAAGTAGAGAAATCGAGAGGATTGAGATCCGGGGATCGAGCGGGCCAATTCTGTGGTCCTCCTCGACCTATCCACTGATTTGGATATGTTTCAGTTAAATGCTGACGTGCTACTTGACTAAAATGGGCGGGAGCCCCATCATGCATAAAAAACATATCCCTTCTAACGCCCAAAGGAACTTCCTCCAGCAGTACGGGATGCACTTCTCTTAAAAATTGAACGTATGAATCACCATTTAATCGAGGAGGTAGAAAATGAGGCCCAATTAAATAATACCCAATAACTCCGACCCACACGTTAAGAGAAAACTGTTCTTGATGGTTACTTTCGACAATAGCGTGAGGGTTTTCATCAGCCCATATGTGGTAATTATGAAAATTAATAATCTTGGCCCGAGAAAAACTACATTCGTCTGTGAATTCGATCGTCTTCAGAAAGTCACGATTTCTTCTAATCATTTCCAGCATCCAGTTGCAAAATTCAAGACGGTTCGGAAAGTCTCGCGGTAACAGTGCCTGTACTCGTTGCAGATGGTAAGGTTATAAGAGCTGTTCCTTTAAAATTCGAAATACCGTTATATGATCAACATTTAGCTGGAAAGCAATCTTTCAAGTACTGGTAGTAGGTTGTTCTTCAATCAAATTAAGTACTGCCTCCTCAAGCTGTGGTGTTCTTACTTCTCGATGGCGACCACAATCCTGCGTTCTTTTGTCGAATGAACCATATTCTCGTAATCGTTGATGAAGTCGGGCAAATATTCTATGTGAAGGATGCTGCCCTTGAGGATACATTTCAGCATATCTTCTAGAAGCTTCTAACCCATTCCCCTGCGACAGACCGTAAACGTAATGCATATCAGCCATTTCCTCATTTGTGTATGCCATTTTAATAACAAGTGAATTATTAAAGTAACAAATTAAGAACAGAACAAGAATACACAATTAGTATTACTTCAATCTCAAAAATTTACAAACTGACAGCTTGATACCAATTTAATTGTCACTATCGCTAATAGCGGCCTACTAGATAAATTAGTTTCGTATTTTCGTTTTATGGCGATATGTATCTTGGTCGTAAAATAATTTTTTGCTGCGAACTGGTTTATTTTGGGCAAAAAATTCAAGAGACATTTTTTGTTTAGAATGAAACTGGCTATCGGAAATTAATTTTTAAATGGTAAACAAATAATAAGGCAAAAAGTTGCATTGGAAATAAATTTTAGGGGTTGCGTTTTCCACCCCTTACAACCATGGGGTAAACCAAATAAATTACTGGCTAAGTGTCTTTTTGGTAGTAGAAAATGTCAGGTTAATTTCAATATTGTAACTTTTTTAGTGCTTGTGAAAAAAATTGTTAAACAAATTTTATGTTCCCCCTTTAAGGGGCTGTATCTTAATAAGGGATGCTCCAATAAAGTTTGTTTATATGAAAGATCCTATCTTTTTTTCGATGAGGAATCAGCCCCTTAAATGTTTTACAATTATTTAGTTACACCCTGTATAAGCCTTTAATTTAACATAACATACCTAAGACTACAGATTTTCACAAAAACATTAATTAATTAAATGTTTAAGCAATCCTTCATTAACAGCTCAACAATATCCTAACTAATCATAAAATTAGTTTCTAACATTACTGAGTTGATATTGAGAAATTCTGTCACATTCTAACGAAATACAGTTTTTTAGCTGGTCTAGATTCTCAAATTTTACATCTTTATAAATAAAATTTTTTTAGTGACCCCACAGAAAGGCGAAAGGTCAGGAGACCTTTTTTTTTCATATAAATTAAAGTTTATTCATAAAGTTTACATTTCTCAACAATGCCACAATACAATATTCATGTTTGAAATCCAAAGCTACAGGCAGCTTGTCTGGATTTCAGGTTATGAATAGTTTTTTACCATCCGGATCCCTAAGAACAAAAAAAGAGAAAAATAAAACCAAAAAGACTACAATGATATGTCAAAAACCAACCACATAGCACAAGTTAAATTAGTCCAAAGACAATATCACTAAAGTTAGAATGATTTACTGAAAGTTATTATTAATATCAAATAGAACTTCAAAACACCCTCTAGTACTCATTCAATAAAGGCGCCGTACAGGTTATTTGCTGATAATTTATCTTTATCCATCTAGAAATGCCCAACAGGAAAGTATGTAAATTTATAGCAGACTTTAAATTCAAGGGTAACATATTAAACAATTTAGGGCCGATATACATAATGTGCCTCTGCGAGGCAGTATATGAGGCTAGTGGAACGACTGGACACCCACTATTTACAGATCTGGTGTGAACATTGTGCATGATCCTACTTTTGTATTTATTTCACTTTTTCATAAACCTAAGAATACCCTTAACATATAACTGCCTTACCGATAGGAGGTCAGCCTCTTTAAATAATAAATCTGATGGGTACCTCTTGCTTCTGTTCATGAATATCTTTATTATGTATTTTTGAGTAATATTTAAACGGTGAAGAATGTTACCACAAGTACTACCCCAGACACTCAACCCATACATCAAAATTGATTCAATCAGAGCCTGGTACGTCATTTTTAAAAGCTTTAAAGATAAAATTTCTCTGAGTTGGTAAAATTTATATATAGTTTTAAGAGTTTTTTGGGTAATACAGTTAACATGAGTTTCATACCTTAAATTTTTGTCAATGAATACCCCCAGGTAATTTACACTTTCCCTTGCTAATATTGTCTCTTCACATCTACACACTGACATATCCATAACACATTTATAATTATGCACCCTAAGGTCAGGATGGATTACATTTCCTGGATTATTCATAGAAAAAGCAATATGAACAGTTTTCTTTACATTCATTGTTAGAAGATTCTGATCCATCCACAAACGTACTCTGGAGATGTGGTCCTCCGCCCTTTGAACTGTCTCTTGCCAAGATTTGCCTCTAACTAAAATCACTGTATCATCAACATAGCAAACACATTCACTATTTTCATTTGGCAGAACAGAAAAGAGATCATTAATATACAAAGAAAAAAGTGTTGGACCCAGTACGGTACCCTGCGGCACTCCAAATTCCACTGTACCCGTTTTGCTCAAGGAATCATTTATTCTTACTCGCTGGGTTCTATTTTTTAAATAATACTCAAACAGGCTGAGCGCAAGACCTCGCAATCCAATGTTTTCAAGTTTTTTAAGTAAAATTTGGTGCGCCACAGTGTCGAACGCACGGGCCAAATCCACAAATATACCCAATGTTTTAAATTTGTTATTGTAATTTTGCAATATATAATCTGTGTCGCACCATAGCTTCCTCCGTGCTTACTGCTGATAGAAACCCATACTGAGACTTGGATAAAATAAAAATAAATAAATCCTCGTGCTAATAATTTTATTTTCTTCCACGTGCAGTAAAATATCAAGTTCTCTATTATCCATTTCTTCAGCTCTATTGACATTCTGAGTTGAGCATTTACAGTTATTTATTACAGTGCCTTTGGACTTAAATTTACTAATGAAATGGAAGGGATAGGCTTATCAGCGAATTGAACTGAAAACATTTCAGACACTGCTCTTAGACTGTTTCCTGTATAATACCACTTAATCATAGTTACTTTTTCCTGAAATAGCTCATATTTAGCTATATTTAAAGCATCTTCAATGAAAATGTTGTCACTTACGCTACTGTTCGTTTTGTCAATGCCAAATAATAATTTGCTGCCGTTTGCTGTATAACCTAAACTATGAAAATTTCGCAATTTTGCCTGAATAAGTTAGGATTGCCTTATTAAAATTTATTCAAACTTGACACATGGGTTTATTATATCGGCCTCTTCAAAAAGTTATAATTCAATTTTTCTCTAAAATGTACAGGGGAGCCAATATTTAGCCACTTCAAAATTCACATGGGATTTCAATCCGATAATTGCTGGGTGTAACTCAATAATAAACGATCCTGGACGTGCATTCTGTGTACAGGGTGTTCTATTTTTGATAGTTTTATATCTCGAAAATCATAAGGAATTTCATAAATCTGATATAGATGTTATGAGTTATTTTTTTAAGGAAACAATTGCTGCGAAAACAGATCATGGCTACCTTGTTCCCCTGGACAGCTACAGGGTGATTTTCAAATTTTGACGGTTATTAAAATTCCATGTAACTTCTTTGTTATTATAGATACGAAAAAACTGTAAATTGATAAAATATGTATTTTTTTCCGTAAAGTTCAGTGGCGTAGCCAGTTTTTTCTATCTTGTTTAATTTTTAAGAAATTGACCCAACTTATATTTTTTCTTATGGGACACCCTGTATATTTTCAATTACGTTTATTCTGCTTACCATTAGCTTTCCAAATATATATACATTTTTGCAGTTTTCTAAAGAAATAGCTGAGTAATTTGCAAATTACTTTAGATAGGCCTATTTTGCACATAGCAAGCCCCGTTAGTAAGAAAAGGACAAAAGAATATGTATGACTAATTATTTTTTTATATGTTTAAAACTCTGAAAATATTTACCTCATCATTTAGTGTCACCAACTTTGGAAATACATCGATTTTGTATTTTTTAAATAAAAGATAAAGCATAGAAATATAGATCTACAAAACCATTTTTATTTTAAATAAACAACAAAAAAATATACATAACAATTACAACAAATGCTCAAATTGGAGCCCATTGGCATCGATACATAGCTGGCATCTTTTACGAACACCATTCAGGGAGTTCCGAAAATTCAGGTGTTTTATGCTTCTTAAAGCGGCTTCAAAATTTTGTCTTAGTTCTTCAACCGTATTACTTCTGACGCTGTTAATTTTATTTTTTAAAAATCCACAAAAATAAAAATCTAATGGGGTGATATCAGGTGAACGGGCTGGCCACCTAATAGGTCCATTATTTGCAAGCCATTTTTCTCCAAAATTGGTGTTTAGGCAATTTACCACAATGGCTGCGTTGTGGGATGGTGCACCGTCATGCTGAAAAAAAAGCTTTTCCCTCTCTTGTAATGGTATATTGTCTAAATAACTGATGATATGTCTTTCCAAAATATTCAAGTAAATCTCGGAATTTAGATTTCCTTCAAATATTTCATAGGCTAGAACTCTATTTCCCAATAGAGCCAGCCACACATTAAATCCAAATCGACCCTGATATACTCTATTTACTTGCTGATGAGGATTATGATCGGCCCACAGATGATTGTTGTGGCGAATAAATATTCCGTCGCTTGTTACTCGTGTTTCGTCGGTCCAGATTATTTTGGTAAAAAATAATTCATCTTCACGCAACATATTTAAATACAAATTGCAAAACTGAAGTCTCCTCTCTGAATCACCAGGATGCAAATGATGAGTTTTTCGAGGTCTGTAACATTTAAATTTGTTAGTTTTTAACAGACGGGATGATTTTGAGGGTACCACGCCAATATCTTTCTCAATATTTCGAAGTGAAGTGGTCGGATCCGCAGCCACGCATGCCAATACATTAATGGTTTCATTTGCTTTATTTTCCTTCTGATAGGTCTTTGGTCTTGCTTTTGAAAACGATCCATAATTAATAAGGTTATTTTCAAGCATTTGAAAAATTCTTAAATCAGGTTGCTGCCGCTCCGGATATCTTTCAAAATACAAATCAGATGCTGCCCGACTATTTTTTTGACACTCAAGAAAACACTCTAGCATATTATATTTTTCAAAATTTTGGAACTTTTCCATTCTTAACCGCGTATATTAACTTTGCTTTATGACAAATTAAAGACAGACTGACATGTCTATAAATAATTTAAAAAAATGATTTTGTTATCCATGGCTTACTAAGAGATTTTTAAATTATTATCTGGTAAAATGTAAAATTTGCAAATGCAAAGAAATTAGTAGATAAAAAGTCATCATGCATTTATAGAAAATTTCACTTTTAATACAAAAAATATAAAAAGAATTAAATAATTATATGAACAATTAAAAAAATTATTATTTTTATTTCTTTTAAACATAATTTTGGAAGAAAGCTATTTTAACAAATTACAGAAAATTGGTCGAGCCTTGGCCATAGTGTTGATAATAAAAAATTAATAGTTTTTAGAATTTTGTATTGTATGCACTAAAATTGAGATATGACATTTTAGAAATGGTGAAATAAGACTTGCTCTTTTGTTTTGCTCCTACCTGCCATCGCCCGCTACGAAAAATGAGGAAAATTTATGAAAACGCTTATTATCGAATTATTTTATCAAAAAACTGATTACAAATATATATATATTTGAAAAGCTAATGGTAAGCAGAATAAACGTAATTGAAAATATACAGGGTGTCCCATAAGAAAAAATATAAGTTGGGTCAATTTCTTTAAAATTAAACAAAATAAAAAAAAACTGGCTACGCCACTGAACTTTACGGAAAAAACTACATATTTTATCAATTTACAGTTTTTTCGTATCTATAATAACAAAGAAGTTACATGGAATTTTAATAACTGTCAAAATTTGAAAATCACCCTGTAGCTAGCTGTCCAGGGGAACAAGGTAGCCATGATCTGTTTTCGCAGCAATTGTTTCCTCAAAAAAAGAACTCATAACATCTATATCAGATTTATGAAATTCCTTATCGATTTTCGAGATACCCTATAAAACTATCAAAAATAGAACACCCTGTACTGTCGCTTTCTACATGTCGAATTCTAGTGTTGATTTCCACATGTAGATTCATGGCGTCACGAAAAAGTTATTCCGTGTTGTACCCCTTCATACCGGTTCGGCCGAAATCGGGTTTTGTCAACATGCCGTATTTCGAGTACTTTTCTATTTTCCCCTAAATGTTTTAGGGATATTTTGTGTTTTTCAGACTGTTAGCCCAACAACGAACAATCTTGTACTTTTTAGCTTCTAAATTATTAAAATTTGAAAACAAATAAAGGTAAGAATAATTGGTCGGTTTTTGGTATATATAATATCTTTAGCATATTTAAAGGTTGCCTACTTTGTTCGGTGATTAATTCAATTTCTTGAAGAACCTAAAGGAGATAGATGTTATTAATTAAGTAAGCAATTAGGTAATACATCAAACACAAAATAAAACAGTCAATTTATATGCCTAAAATGATTTTATTCTGTTTTTGAAATATAAAACCCAAAAAGGCAAAATGCGACAGTTTCTTTTGTTTAACAATGGCATAAAAGTCTGCCCCCAACTTATTTTATTTTTACTTTTGAATAATTTATAGGTAAGTGCTTACTTACATTTTCATATGTTTGTACTGGATCAAAAAGTTGAGTAATTGGTAGTGCCTGGGCTAATGGAATCCCTAACTCCCTAATGCCTTGAGTCCCTTCAAACCCTTTTTTTCCCATTATGCTTACCAACCTTTCTTCCAAAGGGGTCAATGGAGTTGTGGTAAATGGGCCTCCACCAGTTTGTGTTGCTGATTGTTTTATTTTACACGCCTTGGCTTTCACTTTACTTTTCAGTCTTCAGTCAGTAAGTGCCTAAAAATTATCTTAATCAAACCAAATTATTTTATAGATATAAGTACCTAGTTCACCTCGAAGCCGATTGATCTTCCCTGATTGTGGTTGATTTTGTGACATTATTGCATATTATGATCCTTAATATCTAAATTACACTTAACCTTCTCCATTCCACAACCGACTTTTCACCCAGTCCCAATCCATTTAATTTTGTGGCTACATGCCCACAAAGTATTGCCTTCTGCCTTTCCCTGGGCCCCATTAAATTTACCAGTTATAAGGTTGGGATGCTTCTCACAAATATTTAAAAAAACTTCTCAGTATTGGGACGTCACCCACATTGTTATAATTATGTTGTTAAAAAAACAAATTAACACTCCGAACCACAGAGAATAGTACATTATTTAACGAGCGTATAATGAAGGCTATATTACACGAGATTTTAAAACACGAGCCGAAGGCGAGTGTTTTAAGGATTCGAGTGTAATATAGCCATTATACGCGAGTCAAATACTATACTTTATCTACGACTATTCAGTATTCAAGAAGTTAGAAAATGGATTCAGAGCAACACATTTTATTACAATAGGATTATTATTAATGGTATTTCTTAACTAAAAAATACAATTCAACGATGTTAACCATAATTAAACAAAATACAATTGCAGCCCGAATTTCTGGAGGGGTACTTTGGATTTCGTTTTCGTCATCCGAAATCATGATATTTTACTTTGAAATCAACAACAAAATGTCACAGCGAAACTTAAATGACTGAGGAAAAAAATGATTCGTTTACTTGTCAATCGGTTGCTATGGTATTAATACCATTCACGCCTGCTTAAACTAGATCTGGTGCGTTTTTATCGTAATTCAGGTAACTTTGTTTTGTTGGGACCGTGGAATATGAAATCTCATATTCCACGGCTGTGGAATATGAGTAACTATGGTAATATGAACCACATTATATATGTGCTAACAAACACATTATGCTTCTATTATTAAATAGTCGTAGATAATACTCCGTTGTCAAATGAGGTTAGATTAGATCACCATACAAGTCGTGCGGAAAAGGCGAAATCGACACCACTTGACGTGTTGTCTTTGTTACTGGGAGGGAAAAGGGGAAAGCCGCATAGAAAACGGTACACAGAATACCCAATATCAAAAACGACATGTCGTTGTAGAATTCCACAGTACACTGAATGCACGTCCTGGTGTCTTTGAAAGAGTTTCGCAGTCCATGGGAAGAAGATTGAATTCTTGCATCCGCTGGACAAAATATTCTTAGAATAGTCCAGGGAATACCCCTTCATTTCTTGCCGTATGTTTAATAAACACTCTGTATAGAGTGAAAATTTAAAATTTCAATTAGGTGGGTTCGTGAAGTTTAGGTCAGTTTAGTTAGTTGGTGTCCTAATGATATTTAAAATAATAAAATATAATATTTGTGTTAATATTAATTTATATTAATATATAAATATTAATTTTTATAATTTAAAATTACTTTATATAATAATACTAATATGGATATTATAATTCAAGTCAATATCTAGACATGTTATGACCTTGTATACTATAGCACTTTCCAATAATGGTTAGCCAAACAAAGCAAATTTATATGCGGGGACAATATTCAGAACATTCGTGCATCCTTTCGAGCTGGGGTAATTTCCTGAAGAACTTGACGTTCACGCAACCGCACCTTTTTGATGTGACATCAATGGCCTAATTTAGAAATGGTATTTTGATAAAGTCCTTTGCTTGGCAATGGTTAGATTTGTATTTTATAACAGTTTATTAGGTATAAATATTCATTAAAATAAATTTGGATTTTTGTCGATGTTTTTTTTAACTGCTCAGGATAAAGTTTTTTTTAATATTTTGCCAGGAATTTATACAGGGTGACATTGCCTAGTGTTACACGATAGAGGATCTCAAAAGAATGTAAAAAGTTCATATATAAACATAGATCCGCAACCGCTTAATAGGTATACTTTATCCAAAGTAAGTCTAATGACTGTAACGGGCTTTAAAGAGACCGGCATCATAATCGGGGTTGTCAGATCTTTTTTTAAAAATTCAAGTTTTTACTATTAAAAATGTTCTTTTATATCAGTATTAAATTGATGGTCAGTAACTCTCTTTGAAATCTATTTTGCAAATGTACTTTAAACCAAGAAATTTTAAATGTCAAAGAAAAAAAGAGCTATTGATGAATATTATAATAATTTTATTAGTACTTAAAAAATATTATTTATACAAAAATAATTGAAATCAAAATTAAAAAGATTCTCACTGTTGTTAAACAAAAAAAAATAAAAAATTAACAACCCTTTACGTTCCTCCTGCCATTACGAACACTTTGTAGAACTGGCAACGTCGAGGCCCACTCGCAATTTAAAGAGCGAACTATTTTGTCCGAGGAGGACAATTAATATAGCAGCATATAAATACAAATTTATATGCTGTAGACAAGAACATCAAACAGTTTAATTTCTGTCAATTGAGTTATCCCTTATCAGCTTTAACATCACTCGATGTTTGAAGTATGCGATATTGTGAATCGAACAGTGGCGTGACTGATTGAAACGATTTGCTGTAATTTACATAATATTTGATTTTGTGCTATAACTGCGTGTTTTGGGAAAGTAAGTTTTTACTTGGTACCTATAGTTTATTAATCCGTATGGCTTTTTGGCGACCATTTCAAACAGAAGGTCAAGGTGAATTATCGCAGGAACATAATGAGTCTGTGCCAGAGTCAGTCATCGATAGCGAAACAAGTCCTGAATTAAGAAACAGATTTACATTTTCAATGTCAACGCATTATTTTAAATATGTACGCGTGTTTAAACAAAGAAAATCCGAGAAAAACTGAAAATGCGCTTGGTACAAGAATTAATGGATTAACACAACTTGGGTTTGATAACAACTTATAACGTAATTAAATTGGGGACTGTTACTGGTCATTCCATAAAGCGCAAACAAATAAATCAAAAATTCAAAACGGCTGACAATACTACAAGGGATTTTATTCTGCGAACTATTCACATTTTTTACAAGGATAATACAACTTTAGAACTGGTTCGTGATAAATTGCAAGGTTACCCGGATTATAATTATCAATCTTTAGATACATTGCGTGGTGTTTTGTTAAGTTGTGGCTTTAAACAAACTAGATAATCTATAATGGTTATAATGGAATCCCGGCATATGATTGAACTACGACAGGACTCTTTGCGCAAAATAAAGGAGTACCATGAATCCGATATGGAACGCTTTAAATATCTTTAATACCGTTTGTCCGATTTAGCTAAAATTCGGTATCCATAATATATAAGATGTTATCGCGGGGCTGCTAGTGACATTTGCAATGTTGCCAAATTTACAGTTTTTTAGCAATTTAAAATAATTTTTTTTTAATGGAACACCCCATATATTACAATATTTTTGGATTCTACATAAAATCACAATTATTTTTTAGGAAGTGCATTATAAGTCTAAACTTAATAGTTTCTGAGATATCGAGTATTGAAAAATGACATTTTTGAACTTTGACAGCTTCTAGCTTTCTAACGGTACGTGTTAGAGCAAAACGGCTTGCATGTCCCTATCTTACTTTTCTACTATCTTTCTAAAACTGTCAACTTTTGGTTAAACCGGATGTAGCTCAAAAGCCGGAAATATAGTAGGTACTTCCGGTTGGCAACAAAAAATATGTACGCCATGCCGTTTTCTTTTTTGATGACATAGTTATTTAGGCAGTTTAATGTCTAATGCATGGTATATTTTGACATTTTCTTAATTTCGGCTTTGTTTAGAGATAAATGCAATTTTATCAAACTCTTAATATGGGCATAGCCAATGAGGCAACGCGGTATACAAATAAATGTTATTTTTTTAATCGAAAACCGTTGGTCATACGAAGAAAAGTCTAGGGACTATTTTTGCTAAGTGATAAAGTGCAATTTCGAAAATAATATATAATTTGAAAAAACACAGTGCCGTATCAATTTTTCGTCAAAAACCTGTTAGCGCAGACGCCACTGGTAGAAGTAAAGCAAATAATTTTATGAAAAAAATGTGTTTTTAGTTGTAGTTAGTACCTACTAAATTCAAAATGATATCTAAAGCGGTCTCAAAAATATTGAGAAAAACTCGTTTTTTTTTTTTAATTTTCAACGGCTGCAGACCTATATTGATATTAACTTTTTACGTTCTTTTGAGATCCTCTATCATGTGGCACTATGCGTTGTACTTTCTTCAATGTCACCCTGTATACGCTTTATTGACATTGAATTTTAAATAATCATGCGTTGTATCTGTCACCGCAGTTTTGCTAATTTGTTGTATCGCGAGTAATAATTCAAATAGAGGAAAAGAGAGAGGTGATTAACGAGGTACCTACATCAAAAACAAATTAACCTAATTAACTTGAGAATGGGATGACACGCCAAAAGTGAATAAATATTAAATAGTATACTTCAAGCCGAGGTGGAGAGGGCTCCATTTCCGTCGAGAGTCGAGAGAGACCTAAATTTTATCTTGAGACGTAATGAAACTTCTCCACCATGCTTGTATGCTACATATTGTATCTGCAACCATTATATTTTTTTATACATTCTGAGTAAAAAAATTAGTGACCTTTTGGAGAACATTATTTGGAATTTAGACCTTAATGTCAGTATGTAGCGTTTCCATCAAACTCGCATCTACAGTTACCAAGTGTTCTGGAGTTCACTGGATGTCCTGGATTCAGGACATAATATAAGTGTCCTAGAGAAGCCGTCGGTAGGACGCTAAATATCCTGCATTTTTCAAAAATATATCGTCGGGTTAAAGCAATATCTATTGAGTAATATGTCACAGTAGGAGTTTATTTTGAATTTTGAATTTCGCTTTTTTAACGATTTTTTTCTTCAATTGCAGTGACTTAATGTGATTTTCATGTAAGGATTGACTTAATGTGCTTTACTTGTATAATATTAAGAAAAACTGCGACTTCTAATCTTTTCTTTATTTAAAAAATAATATTATGTTTTAACAAGAACACAAGATATCTAAATATTATTACAAAATAACATTTTAGATAACGTTTCGGAAAGAAAATAGTTAATAATATGAAAAAGAAAACGATTCTAGTCATCCATTATTAAGAAATATTATAGTCTCCTTCTTCTTCGTCAGAGTCATTATCACCTCGTTCTGCGGTTACATCTCGAGCAGAAGATGAATTGGGCAAATTTGTATAGGTACCAGGCATGAAGGGACGAGGGAATAATATTTTTTTCGCAAAGCTTTAAGAGGCCCTTTTTTTTGGCAATGGAGATGGGTAACTATTTTGTATATAGCTGTGGGATAGATACATTTTCAAAATTACCCCCTTTTCCCTTTCTATCTGATGCACGCCTTTCCAACCCAATGTGTAGCTTTTCGTACTCATCACTAAATCTGTATTTATATTGAATCGTGATTGGAAACTGCTCGTCATATTTAAAGTATTTTACTTTCAACCAGTTGACATTATTTCCTTTCTCATCTTTCTTTCCTTCTTTTTTTCAACGTTTCTTTTCCAAGTTGAGGGTCTTGATGTGCTCCATCTATGTCTCTTTTTACTCTTTCTTGGGATTTCTTCGTTTGGAGTCTCAACTTCAAAATTATATTTATTTATAACTTTTGTGTCGTGTTAGGGACTTTATTTTCGCTCTGAACGCTTGTGGAAGACTTAGCTAAAATAAAACCCATTATAATGTATAAATGCGCCAAGAAATGAAGCTCTCAAAATGTTAAAAGCAATCTTGAACAGTAAACGTGGTTATTTCATGCAATATAGTGTGCCTCAGTGCCTCATATTTGAATGTCGTAGATGTTAGGGAAAATAATAATAACTTGAAAATATGTGTACGTATGACCTAAATTATCTTAGCTTCTGAAACATCATCGATTTTAACGGGTGTTAGCATTGAATAAGTTTTTTCGCTGATACTTTCTGAACATGTTTGGGAAGAGGATTCCAAAATAAAAATAATGAATTGTGTGACAAGAAGGAAATAATGAAAACTGATTTTATTACTATGCAATATTATTGCATACTAATTCGGTCAAAATGGTTGAAATTCATCCATATGCACACACACTCGCATACAGACGAACTTTATTTTCACTGAAATAATTTTTTCTCGAAATTTCACACAATTACTACTAATAGATATTTGAGAAAACAAAATTAAAAAGACATTTTTTGGTACAGTATCCAGTTAAACCGTTAAACCTATCATAATATTTCATGTTAAAGAAAAATTGGCAACGTTGTTGACATTTCATAGACTAATAATTGTCATTATATCTTAAACGTCAATGTATTAAAAATCTTTACAATTTTCCTCACCACTTAATAATATTGTAATTATAACAGTATTTGGTAACTTACCTGTGCAATTATTTTAATTTTTCTTCAATTCATGAAATATTTTATCAATACGTCTCATTGTGTAATTTACTCTAATAAGGCATGAACGAAACTAACGCCGGTTATGAAAATTTCAATGCAAATCGGGATTTTTAACCGGTGGCGACTTGTCGGGCAATTGAACAAAATCCACTAAGTCGCAACGCCGCATAACGTTACAAGTAATTTTTTCCAAGAAAAATCCACTAAGTCACTTAATGGGTTTTACCTGCACAAAAGTGATATTATTTTTGACTCAGTGAAAACAGTAATATGGGAAAAGATAGGCATAGATAAATCGAACGACTTAGTGGGTTTTGCCAGAACATAAAGTATTAAAGTTCATGCAGCTGACGTAAATAACTCAATTTAAGAAAAAAATGACTTCGTGTGTTTTGCTTGTAAGCCGACGATATTTTCAGTAGCTGAAAATTCTAGAAGTATAGTATTATTGCAGTAAACTTGTTTTGCGTAGTTGTGGAAGGACCTTAAACAATTATTTTCATTTAAACATATGGTATACACAAAACACTCTGTGTTCTGTGGTGGTAGTGAGTTTGCATCAGTGGCAGTTTTTTAATAAGAGCTGAAGAGCTACAGCACTCCCTATATCAATTGTTATTTAATTTTTTAAACTAACATTCTAGAATAATATGTATTTTTAATACTTCCGTACGTACGAACTCGTCGGCTTTATCAATTCGCACACTCGTTGTCGCTGCACCGTCATGTGCGCACACAATCGTTCGCAGCCTAAACTTCACCGTTATCCCTAATAAAACTCAGTCATAGGCTAAAGCACAAAACTTAAAGATTAAAGATATACACTTTGACTCAGCGGCGGTATGGAGATTTGGCCTTGACCTGGCCAATCAGAGTGCCTTAATTTCTTGAGATTCGTAATGCACCAAAGAATATTGGTGGGTTCTCATCATACCATTGAAACCGCAAAAGGCATACTTTTCTCTTCCCTTTCAACCACTGCGCCAATGACACGCTACAGCTGACACAGCACACTGCTCGTCTTGATCTCCGATTAAAACACCAAAATACATGAAATAGGCTTTTTTCAAATTTTCAGAAAATGGTCTGGCTTGTGTCTTTACTAGAAATTCTCCACAAATAGAACAAAACTTGTCAGGAGGAATTTTGCAACTGTAGCGCGTTTTACTTCACATTTTCGTCGATGAAAAAACTTTCTTTACTACACAGAACTACTAATTCAAAACTCAAAAAGAGACCGAATACGAGAATAAGTTTAATGTTATGATGACCACTCATAAATTTTACTACCTGCCAATATAAAAGGGTCTAATGAGCCCATTGAAAAGCGGTACGTATTAGGGCTTAATGAATATTTTTTCAATTATTAGAAAGGTATTAGCATTGTGAAAATAATGGACTGAACTGTCTTACAAAAATCGTGTCGGCCAGTTATATTAAATTACAACATTTGCAGTTCTATTTTTAAAAATGCGCCGGTAATAAATTTAAAAAATCCTTGAGTCAATAGTAAATTCGAACAATGATTTGGGCAATTTCGGGCCTTGCAATGATATATTTCTCAACCTATTTATTATGTTTTGTGTTTACCAATTAACACGATGCTATATCTAAGTATAGTTTTTACAATCTGTGAAATCAATAATGGAATAAACAATCAGATTTGAGGAAAAGTTAGTTCCCTGGCATTTTCGTTCTCGTTACGTTCGATTTATGGGCCATTATCCGAGCGTGGCTTATAGCTTTTATATATCGTATTTCACATTTACCTGACATTTTCACAGTTCAGCTGCTAAGGGGGCTTTTCCGAATAAATATCCCTTGCACTCAAAAAGCAAAAAAAACACTGACTTGAAAGAAAGCCTTGGCATTTGTTTAGACAGAAAGATTATCGAAGTCTAACGATCTCGCTTCTGGATTTTCATTTTTAAAGGCCTTTACTGTTACTGATGGTCTATACAGGGTGTTTCCTAACTACGGTACGAAACTTCAGAGGGTGATACGTAAGGTCGTTTTAGGAAAAAAGTTCCTATGAACATATGTCCGGATTGCTTTGTTTCTGAGATAAATAAATAGATAAATTTCGATTTTTTTCCCAACCCCTGTAAATTTCAGGTATTTTTGTCATTAGGCCTTACAATGTTTTGTAAGAACGGGTTTTGGTAAGTGATTATAACTTCTTAGGACCACCTCTTTTGCAACGAGTACATTTTAATTTCTTGCGTATCGTCGTGACCAGTGGCGTACCCACAATCGGTTTTAATTAGTTTTTTTTTCATTTTATATGCCTCCATTTTCACACATCGTGTGTTTCGTGCCAGGATAACGTTGCAGTAGGTACTATGGTAACACCATTGTTAATTCAGGAGATGTCATTAAGTCACATAATTATTTTTAAAAATTACACGTTGAAGTTTAAAAAAAAAACCGGTCATAAAATTCTTGAACCGATTTGGTTGAAATTTGGTTCAGTTATTTGAAGTAATAAGGCGCTTATTTAGCCTTAACTAGATTAAAATTATTAGGTCCAGTGGCGTCTCAGTGGGCACCACAGCCAATTATTATTGAGACGAAAAAGTATACGATATGAAAAAACACAATAGACCAAAAAGTTGCATTTGTAGTCTCTTAATCTGAACAAATAAAAAAACTAAAAAAAAGGCAATGTATCTCAGAAACGAAACGAAACAACTCCGGACATATGTTCATAGGAACTTTTTTTCTTAAACGACCTTACGTCACCCTCTGAAGTTTCGTACCGTAGTTAAGAAACACCCTGTATGTGTACAGGGGTATTTTTCATATTTGCGTACCCACCTTCATCATCATCATCACATAGCCCCTGATGTCCACTGCTGAACGTAGGCCTCTCGCATGTCCGCCCAAACGGTCCTGTTTTGCGCCACCTGTATCCAGTTCGATACTAATCTCTTTATGTCATCGGTCCATCTTGTTGGAGGCCGTCCCCGGTTTCTGTGTGCTTGTATTCGGGGTCTCCACTCCAAAATTCTCTTTGTCCATCGATCGTCGTTAGTCCTCGCTACATGGCCAGCCCAGTTCCACTTTAGGGTGGTTATCCTTACAACAACGTCTGTTACTCCTGATCGTCTGCGGATGGTGGCATTAGGAATCCACCTTCATAAGTGACAGAAAAAAGCTTTTAATACAAAAGTTGCATAATTTTTCCCGTGCTATCTTTTAGGCTTAGGAAAACATACGCGCATTGCAAAGTTCAAAAACAATTACAAGTTTCCTTTTTTTAAACCGGAACACCCTATACATTTTCCACCAATGGCCATTTCCATACAAAGCCACATTTATCTGCTTCGAGATTATAGAAAGCAATGTTTAAATTATCAACAATTTGTGTAAAAAATGATATAAATGTGTCCTGTTTATATCATTTTTTTCTTTAAAGTCTTCGTACATAATATACAGGGTCGTTGGTATGTATGGAAACGGTCGATTATTTCTTAAAGTAAGACAGCTAGCAAAAAATATTTAAGACAGAAGTTTTATGGTTTTGTATAGCCTATTAGAATTAAAAAAAGTTAAGTATATAGGATGAGTCAGAAAGCCGTAGAACAATAAAGTTACCTTTTCTTTAATAGAACACCCTATATCTTAGAATATTTTTGGATTTTACATAAAATTACATTTATTTTTTATTAAGTGCATTATAAGTCTAAACCTAATAGCTTCCGAGATATCGACTTTTGAAAAATGACATTTTTGAACTTTGACAGCCTCTAGCTTTCTAACGGTACGCTATAGAGCAAAACGGCTTGGATGTCCCTATCTTACTTTTTTATTATCTTTCTGAAAATACCAACTTCCGGTTAAACCGGAAGTACTATATTTCCGGCCTTTGAGCTGCATCCGGTTTAACAGGAAGTTGACACTTCTAGAATAAGACTTAAAAACTAAGATAGGGACATGTAAGCCGTTTTACTCTAAGACGTACCGTTAGAAAGCTAGAAGCTGTCAAAATTCAAAAATGTCATTTTTCAAAACTCAATTTCTCAGAAACTATTAGGTTTAGACCTATGATGCACTTAATAAAAAATAATTGTAATTTTATGCAAAATCCAAAAATATTCTAAGATATAGGGTAATCCATTGAAAAAAAAGTAACTTTATTTCTTTACGGCTTTCTGACTCATTCTGTAGTAGAGAGATATTGACAGAGCGAGGCCAGGTGGTGCTGGTGGTGCTGGTGGTGCAATTTACGATCTAACCCAAGTGGTGCGGTGGTGCGGAATTTGATCTAACCCGGGTGGTTCGGTGGTGCGTTTTATGATCTAACCCAGGTGGTGCAGGTGGTGCGTTTTATGACCTAACCCGGGTGGTTCGGTGGTGCTGTTTACAAAATAACCCGAAATTAAACCCGACTTTTTACGACCTAACCCGGATGCTTTCATGAGGCGGCTTCTTATCTAACCCTAACTTGAACCTTAATATTTATGAACTGACCCGAGATAAAAACCCGACTTTTTACGACCTAACCCGGATGCTTTCGCGAGGCGGCTTCTCATCTAACCCTAATTTGAACCTGAATATTTATGATCTGACCCGAGATAAAACCCGACTTTTTATGATTTAACCTTAGTGAAACGCCGCTGCTAAAGCGGGATAATTAAATCCCAATTTTTATAAGCCATCCTTAAACCCAACTTTTTACGATCCGACCTGAGCCATCCTTAAACCAGACTTTTTATTATTTTCCCTTAGTTGAAACGACGCTGCTAAAGCGGGATAATTAAATCCCAATTTTTATAAGCCATCCTTAAACCCAACTTTTTACGATCCGACCTGAGCCATCCTTAAACCAGACTTTTTATTATTTTCCCTTAGTTGAAACGCCGCTGGCGGGTAGTAAAGCGAAATAAATCCCTAATTTATATGGTCTAACAAGATAAGTATATTAAGGCGGCACATTTGTCACCCCGCAATAATTATTTATACCTAAATAACCCTCTCAAACCCTCTGCCGACTCGATTTAAAAAGAAAGGGACATAAACCTTTATTTATTATTCCGAAGGACCCTCATTAAAATTCAGTAGCATATCTAATAATTGTTTTCAATTTTTGCACCACTTATATAAAATACAATAAAATAATTACCATCTAGAACCATTAACTAGCGATTTCTTTGTACTGGAAATGGATAAATTATAGGACTATCTTGTAATGAGAACAGAGTAATAAAAAGTAAATAAAACTTAAATACGTATAAAATACCAAGCAGGTATAGGTACTATACAACTTGTGTTCGCCATCAGGTAAAAGCCCTCATAATGCTTTTATAAAAATTTCGGATAATATCATAATATAAGTAAATAGGCTACAATTTCAGGAAAAAAGTAAAAAAAATTAATTCACAGTGTAAAATTGTAGTTAAATGGATTGTAAATACGAAATAATATAAAAAGCTACCTTTTGTTTGCGATGATGTATGCACAATAACTCTATATTATTCGGTCCTTAAACTGAAAATACCCACTAGATAGGTATCATAAGCTGTATTTGTCATCAGGTAGAACCCCCAATAAAATTATGAATATCAGGCGTAGGCAACAATAAGCAAATCACGTTGGTTTTTTAATTTATTATTAATCTGGCTAACTTAAGAAACTCACAATATAACGACCATCCAAAAAAATCATAATACATTACTGGGTGTGAAAGCAATTGCGCTGCAAAATATAGTGTATACCGACTCTGAGGTAGTTAATTAAAATCCCAATTAGCGCTAAAAAAAATCAATTAGATATTTACTTTAGATATTTTAATAAAAAAATTCAATATTCTCACCAACATTTAACTTTTGAAATTAGCATAATAACAAATCCTTTACAATGAATTAAACAAACGCATACAAAATTTTAAAATCACATAATAAGAATATAAGCTAAAATCTAACAAGTTCAGACTACTCGAATGACGTCAGTTTACATCTGTAGAGCGAATCATAAAAAATGGTCAAACTTTGTCGGCAAATACCCTTCTATGATGCAGGGGAAGGACAGGTAACTCGAGATGTTTATAAAGAAACGTTAAAGAACATTATTTGCTTATTTCTAGACTCTTAAAAATTAGATGCAATCGAACAATAAATGTTTTCATCATGTATATTTATGAGTAACACATTACCTTCGACATACATAAATTCAAATTGATAATTACTTGCCTTAGTACTTTTTTAGAAGCTTGAATCATTGCATATAACCGTCTGAGGATACCCAAACTTCCCCTAACATATTTCTCCGCAACCGGGGAAAAAGAGGTAGAAAAAGTAAAATAACAACTCCAAGTGTCTTTGCGAACAATCGGCAATAAAATAGAGTATTTCAGTTTTTAATTTTTCGTAAATAAAAGTTGGTTAGATTAATAGTCTCTGTGAATATAATAACATAAACAAAGTGATATGCCGTAAATTTAGGAGTACAGTATAAATTATGCCTCTATTAAAATATACCGCAATAACTAACTACCAAAGGATTTTTGATATTTTGAATATATTTGATGCTCATAGCATTATCACATTTCCAAAGGCTCTAAATTTTAGAAAAATGTTCTAATAGAATATGTCTATCAATATAAAGTAAAGGTATTGTTAGGTTTTTTTAAAAAATACGACCTACAACAGTCTCTGCTACAGCATGGCTGACTCTGTAGAAACTTCTGTGAAACCATAATAATTATATCAATAATCGAGTTGTCCTTATGATAATATTTTCTTCCAATATCCGACTCCACTATCCATAAAAGTTATGTTAGAAAATTCATAATTGAGCGCATTGTAATTTTTTAAAAAGAAATTCACTTCACACACAAAGATGTAGCCATTCAATCCATGAAAATAATGCAAGTCAGTATGCGTATGTTATGGCTAACTGTTTAAATGTCTATTCCTTCCACGTTTATCGGAAGAAATACTTTTTTTATACTAGTATTTTAGTTGAAAATAAGATCATAAATCATCTATACAAAACAAGCGCCCCTTATGGATTTGAACGAAAATCATAGATTCGACTATTTTCATGAAAAATAAATCTAAGTACGGAATAATGCAGGAAGATTATCTATTTTCTTGGTTTAGAAAGTGATGTAGTTAAGATTTATAACTTAGGAATAAATAAATTATTATTAATCTTTTCGACCTATTTCTCTTGCATATTTAATTTCTTTGATAGTAAGAACTAATCTTTTCATTTTACAAAGTAAAAAAAAAAAGCTAAAGATCGGCGTTGTCAGTCAGGTATAAGAACTGATTTAACACGATGGTTTTTGTACAAACGTTCACATACAATTGTATGCTTTTTAACCGATTGTGTCGGAAAAAATGACGATTTATAGATTAGATATTTAGACGAAGAGCTAACCTTCTCAATAAAGTATTGATTATTGCCCTGCTAGCTAGACAACACTTTTTATGTTAGTCAAAAAAAAATTTTTTTTTTCGGACGCTATTACAGATTTCATCGTTAACTAACAAACATTAAGACCAAAAAATTAGCGTGCAAGATGAAATGTATAGGTTCACTTCATTTCTACATTATTTTACAACTCTCAATCGCATTAAAAACAAGATCGAATAAAAAATAACTTATGACATATGGACGAAAAATGTTTTTCGGGCTATTTAGGTTAGCGACCGCATTACGTCTGAAATACTACATTTTTCGAGCTTATAACATAATTTACTATTTTAACGTTAAAATAGGGGAAATGATGTATCGAAATGGATACTTTTTTTTGTCGGTCACGAGATTATAGTTTCTTTTAAAATGAACTCTAATATTTACAACACAAATTATCCTTTAAGCCACATTAGTTTAAAACTCGTCTGTCGCTTTCCCTCTATTGTGAGTTTGATTAAAGTATAGCGTAGTATATATTTAGATGAATTTCGCAAATGTTGAATACTTTCAAAACTGAAAAAGCCGCCCTTTGCAATAAATATCTCCGTAGAGTTAGGTACCCTGCAGATTAAGGGTATTTCAGCGGATAATCATATACAAATTCAAAGATTTTGTCTATTTTAATGGATTAACAAACAATATCTATAGGATGACTTTACTGATAAAAAAAAAATAACAAAAATCCATAAAGTCTAGGCTCACATGAAATTCCATAAAGAGCAGCTGCATAGCTTTATCACATCAAACTATATTTTTATTTCGTTCTATTGTCAAAAGTCTGTGTTTAGGAGATTATCGTTCATTTTAAAATGAACTCTAATATGTACATCACCATAAACTACCTCTTAAGCCGTCGTAAAAATACACTTTTCGATTTACCTCTATATTGATTTTCTAATATTAAATATCTACAATAGTCGAAATTCGCTCGCTAATACCTATGTATGCAAGGTTTCTTCAAAAAATGACAATTTTGTTGTTTAATGGCTTGAAAAAATGGAAAAAGGAGGTTTTTTGCATCCATTTATTTCCAGATGAGTGTTAAAAATACTTATAAAACTCGGTATACCGAAGATCAAGCATTAATGAGAGGGTTGAGTCCTGTTTGCCAAATCCTGATTTTTAATTTGACGTTGGCAACGGTACAATTTTTTAACATTTATCATAAGAGGCGTATATTTTTGGGGCTTAGATCTACCAGTTTATCCACGCCCCATTTATTGTTAGTGCTTTAGTAATTTTACTTTCCAATTATTTTTTACCAAAACGCGTAGTTGAAACAGTGTCTATATCAGACGATATAATAAATTTTAAGGATTAATTTGCTTACAAATACACTTCAATTTATTTAGGCTAAAGCAGCCAGACATATACTGGAACTACGAAAACCCTATTACAATTTGGTTGCCTAGAGAAAATTTTGTAAAAAACATAGCTTTCTACACAAATGCTTGCACATTATGTACCTATCATTTTAAGATACCTGGCGACATCAATGTAAGCATTGACATAATGACGCAAGATATAGGTAGGTACTAGAATATTCAAGATTTCTATTAACGATACACTTCAGCATACATGCGAGATGTCATTAATGTCTACGGAAGGCAACAGACATACCAGCTATTTTTACATGGGATTCCATAGACTTGGACGCTTCTTGTTTAGAAATATTTGATGTCATCTTGAGGAGTTCCGTATTGAAGCATCAAACCTACCTGCCAAATAATTGACGAAATATGGGATATCATAAAATATGCCCCCCATCGAACTAAATGATCCTATAAACCAGCTTCACAGACCGTAATTTGTGATGCTAACACGATTAATACGCAATAGAACAAGATTAAGAAACAAAATTTAAAGTAGCTCTTTATCACACGAAAATAATTAAATAATTTACGGTTACAGAACAATAATTATTTTAAAAAGCTATATAACTAAATATATTATGTTATTAGGAATATTCTGTCTAAAGTAACAGCTGATCTTAGTCGAAAATGAGATCGTATTATTGATTGTTGAATTCGTTAGGTATGAAATAAAATTAGAGATTTCGTCTATTTTTTCACGATTAAAAAAGAATACCTCTATTTAGCTAAAAATGAAACGATTACAGTGGTAGATTAATTCACTTTACCAAGCATGTAAACTACTAATTTTGCAATAAATATCTTCTATATTTCTAGGTAGGTTTACTCGAAAATGTTGGGCTATTTTCATCAAAAATCCCGATACGAAATTGAAAAATTTGCCTATTTTTGTCGGTTTACAAAGTGATAGTGGAATATTGGTTTGATCAAAGAACAATAATTATTTTAAAAATGTTGTATAATTAACTAAATGTCGGTGTTATCAGGCAGGCAAGAAGTTATTTATCTGAATCTTATTTGTACCATTAGCGTTTATATACAAATGTTAGTGGTTTTCAAAAATTGATATCTCGGAAATTATTAGTTTTAGACTTATAATACGCTTATTAAAAAATAATGACTACTTTATGCAAAATTCAAAAATATTATAAGATGTAGGGTATCCCAGTAACTTAACCAAAGATTTTCGGTCTTCGTAAAGCTTTACACGTTTCTTCAGCGTACCAAACATTCACTTTTTTTAAATATTGACATCGGGTTAGGATTCTGAACATAGGATTAACATCACTCCAATAGTGAACATGTTGCGTTGTCACAGTTCCATTCGTTGAAAAGTAAACAAAACCGTTTGAGCTACGTGGGGAATAAATAAAGTTGGCTTGTTGAAAAATTTTAATATTTATTAAGGTAAAAGACTATAAATATATCGATACAACACTTTGGCATTTCTAATACTACAAACATGAATATCTAAAATGTGATATTTACAACCATCAACTCTCTCTCCCTTCTCTAATTTTGGTACACCAATGCTGTCTTCTAAGTTTATAATATATGGCGTCCTGCAGTTTAATTCCGAAAATGTTTTAACTAAAAATTCCTCTTTAACACGTCCTTTAACGTAAATAATGTCTGCGTCTATCAGATTGTTGGATATGATATTATGTAGTTCCTTGTAATCGGTATCACCATAATTATAAAGGATACCATGATGATTTCCAAATAGATATTTGACTTGTTTCTTGCAAGCCTTACTTAAGGTGTCGAATGGTTTAACTGGTTTAAAAAAGTAACTTTTCATACTATTCCCATCATAAATAGCCAATTCTTTCGCGCAAAATTCAGGTATGTTAAATCCTTGAATATCGACTACAACGAACTTCATTGTCTGAAGACTCAAATCAAACAAGTATATTTTCATATTTTTATCGCTCTTAAGTTCGATTTCAAAAGCACACCCCCACTTTTCGATAATTTCACAGTCTTAGCACATAGATCTTATATTTTTATTTACGATCAATTCATCTTTATTCGCCAATCGTCTCAAACGAGTCTGCTTTTGAAAGTAATATAGCCTTAGTATTCAGAAAATATTAATGATATCGGAGCCTAAAACATCCTTGACACTAAAAAATCATTGTGTTTCCTAACAAAACCCATCATCTTGTCTATTTAGCTTGCTTTCCTATTGTTTAGCAGGTTAAATAAAATTATTATTTCGCTCTTTTTGTCTGTACTGAATCGTTAGGGGAATACGTTTCTAGTTCTATAAGAGAGACAGTTAAAATTTATGTAAGCAATCAAAAATCCTACACTATGAGCTACTTAGTTAAAATTTCATATTTCCTTCCTGGGTCAGGCAAAATTTGTGATGTGTCGGACAAAATTTATAAAAATACAAAAAAAAATGCTGGATGCATTTTTAGCGTGACTTTCTATTTAATACCATCTTATTTCAAGGTATAATTCGGTTGTCAAAATGAGAATAAAATAATTTTCCCATGGTTTATGTCATCTTAAAAAAAGTCAAAAGGTTATATTCTGTAGAGGGTCAGATACATTCAAATTTAAATATTTTCTCCAAGAAGAATTTTAAGATAGTATTATAGTAAATAAAAATTCTATACCTCCAATATTTCATGGAAACATATCGTGTTCTAGCGACATAACCCAAAAGTACCTCTATTCAGAAACGCATCGTACTTTTCTTGTCAATAATTGTCTCATTGTCCCATCCATTACATTATTATAATCTTAAAGCACCTGTTACCAGCATTATCTGTTTTTATGGTTTTCATAAAACATAGCGATTACCGATGAAAATTAAACGAAAACTTAATAAATAACTTTTTTTTCAACTGAAATAGACTGATTTTCGATGGAAAAATGTTACTTATAACTAAAAATGAATATAAGACATATACGCAATGATATTTAGAATAAATCAATCTTTTCTAAAATTACTATGAAATATTCACAAAATCGTTTCGTTATAACCAAAGTAGCAAGGCTTGCAGATTTCGTATAGAGTTCAAACGCGATACTGAGATGATCTTTTTTTTTTTATATTTTTGTAGGATAATGCACCACTACGTTGTAAGTACTTGAGAGAGGACTTTCTTGAAAAATCCTCAAATTTCTCTGCAATTTTGTTCCTTCTAGAGTTAAATTCACACAGAAAACCCCGTATTCTTATCTTTCAGGTTGGTATATTAAAAAGGGCTTATTAGTATGGTTTAGAAAACAAGCAATATTAATTAACGGATGTTTTTTCGTCGTATGAAGAGTAGAGAATTTTTTTTTTCCACTCCAATGGTTGCGATGCAGAGAGTCGGGTTTCATCATAATCTTTCAGGGTAGCTCAGGTTTGATTACATGTACTAAGGTTAGTGCTCCTTGCAATCGGTTTCAGGTTTGACGCGCCCCCCTCAGGTTTGTTCAGGTTTCTCAAACGTTTGAGAAACCTGAACAAACCTGAGGGGGGCGCGTCAAACCTGAAACCGATTGCAAGGAGCACTAACCTTAGTACATGTAATCAAACCTGAGCTACCCTGAAAGATTATGATGAAACCCGACTCTCTGCATCGCAACCATTGGAGTGGAAAAAAAAAATTTTCAACTCTTCATACGACGAAAAAACATCCGTTAATTAATATTGCTTGTTTTCTAAACCATACTAATAAGCCCTTTTTAATATACCAACCTGAAAGATAAGAATACGGGGTTTTCTGTGTGAATTTAACTCTAGAAGGAACAAAATTGCAGAGAAATTTGAGGATTTTTCAAGAAAGTCCTCTCTCAAGTACTTACAACGTAGTGGTGCATTATCCTACAAAAATATAAAAAAAAAAAGATCATCTCAGTATCGCGTTTGAACTCTATACGAAATCTGCAAGCCTTGCTACTTTGGTTATAACGAAACGATTTTGTGAATATTTCATAGTAATTTTAGAAAAGATTGATTTATTCTAAATATCATTGCGTATATGTCTTATATTCATTTTTAGTTATAAGTAACATTTTTCCATCGAAAATCAGTCTATTTCAGTTGAAAAAAAAGTTATTTATTAAGTTTTCGTTTAATTTTCATCGGTAATCGCTATGTTTTATGAAAACCATAAAAACAGATAATGCTGGTAACAGGTGCTTTAAGATTATAATAATGTAATGGATGGGACAATGAGACAATTATTGACAAGAAAAGTACGATGCGTTTCTGAATAGAGGTACTTTTGGGTTATGTCGCTAGAACACGATATGTTTCCATGAAATATTGGAGGTATAGAATTTTTATTTACTATAATACTATCTTAAAATTCTTCTTGGAGAAAATATTTAAATTTGAATGTATCTGACCCTCTACAGAATATAACCTTTTGACTTTTTTTAAGATGACATAAACCATGGGAAAATTATTTTATTCTCATTTTGACAACCGAATTATACCTTGAAATAAGATGGTATTAAATAGAAAGTCACGCTAAAAATGCATCCAGCATTTTTTTTTGTATTTTTATAAATTTTGTCCGACACATCACAAATTTTGCCTGACCCAGGAAGGAAATATGAAATTTTAACTAAGTAGCTCATAGTGTAGGATTTTTGATTGCTTACATAAATTTTAACTGTCTCTCTTATAGAACTAGAAACGTATTCCCCTAACGATTCAGTACAGACAAAAAGAGCGAAATAATAATTTTATTTAACCTGCTAAACAATAGGAAAGCAAGCTAAATAGACAAGATGATGGGTTTTGTTAGGAAACACAATGATTTTTTAGTGTCAAGGATGTTTTAGGCTCCGATATCATTAATATTTTCTGAATACTAAGGCTATATTACTTTCAAAAGCAGACTCGTTTGAGACGATTGGCGAATAAAGATGAATTGATCGTAAATAAAAATATAAGATCTATGTGCTAAGACTGTGAAATTATCGAAAAGTGGGGGTGTGCTTTTGAAATCGAACTTAAGAGCGATAAAAATATGAAAATATACTTGTTTGATTTGAGTCTTCAGACAATGAAGTTCGTTGTAGTCGATATTCAAGGATTTAACATACCTGAATTTTGCGCGAAAGAATTGGCTATTTATGATGGGAATAGTATGAAAAGTTACTTTTTTAAACCAGTTAAACCATTCGACACCTTAAGTAAGGCTTGCAAGAAACAAGTCAAATATCTATTTGGAAATCATCATGGTATCCTTTATAATTATGGTGATACCGATTACAAGGAACTACATAATATCATATCCAACAATCTGATAGACGCAGACATTATTTACGTTAAAGGACGTGTTAAAGAGGAATTTTTAGTTAAAACATTTTCGGAATTAAACTGCAGGACGCCATATATTATAAACTTAGAAGACAGCATTGGTGTACCAAAATTAGAGAAGGGAGAGAGAGTTGATGGTTGTAAATATCACATTTTAGATATTCATGTTTGTAGTATTAGAAATGCCAAAGTGTTGTATCGATATATTTATAGTCTTTTACCTTAATAAATATTAAAATTTTTCAACAAGCCAACTTTATTTATTCCCCACGTAGCTCAAACGGTTTTGTTTACTTTTCAACGAATGGAACTGTGACAACGCAACATGTTCACTATTGGAGTGATGTTAATCCTATGTTCAGAATCCTAACCCGATGTCAATATTTAAAAAAAGTGAATGTTTGGTACGCTGAAGAAACGTGTAAAGCTTTACGAAGACCGAAAATCTTTGGTTAAGTTACTGGGATACCCTACATCTTATAATATTTTTGAATTTTGCATAAAGTAGTCATTATTTTTTAATAAGCGTATTATAAGTCTAAACCTAATAATTTCCGAGATATCAATTTTTGAAAACCACTAACATTTGTATATAAACGCTAATGGTACAAATAAGATTCAGATAAATAACTTCTTGCCTGCCTGATAACACCGACATTTAGTTAATTATACAACATTTTTAAAATAATTATTGTTCTTTGATCAAACCAATATTCCACTATCACTTTGTAAACCGACAAAAATAGGCAAATTTTTCAATTTCGTATCGGGATTTTTGATGAAAATAGCCCAACATTTTCGAGTAAACCTACCTAGAAATATAGAAGATATTTATTGCAAAATTAGTAGTTTACATGCTTGGTAAAGTGAATTAATCTACCACTGTAATCGTTTCATTTTTAGCTAAATAGAGGTATTCTTTTTTAATCGTGAAAAAATAGACGAAATCTCTAATTTTATTTCATACCTAACGAATTCAACAATCAATAATACGATCTCATTTTCGACTAAGATCAGCTGTTACTTTAGACAGAATATTCCTAATAACATAATATATTTAGTTATATAGCTTTTTAAAATAATTATTGTTCTGTAACCGTAAATTATTTAATTATTTTCGTGTGATAAAGAGCTACTTTAAATTTTGTTTCTTAATCTTGTTCTATTGCGTATTAATCGTGTTAGCATCACAAATTACGGTCTGTGAAGCTGGTTTATAGGATCATTTAGTTCGATGGGGGGCATATTTTATGATATCCCATATTTCGTCAATTATTTGGCAGGTAGGTTTGATGCTTCAATACGGAACTCCTCAAGATGACATCAAATATTTCTAAACAAGAAGCGTCCAAGTCTATGGAATCCCATGTAAAAATAGCTGGTATGTCTGTTGCCTTCCGTAGACATTAATGACATCTCGCATGTATGCTGAAGTGTATCGTTAATAGAAATCTTGAATATTCTAGTACCTACCTATATCTTGCGTCATTATGTCAATGCTTACATTGATGTCGCCAGGTATCTTAAAATGATAGGTACATAATGTGCAAGCATTTGTGTAGAAAGCTATGTTTTTTACAAAATTTTCTCTAGGCAACCAAATTGTAATAGGGTTTTCGTAGTTCCAGTATATGTCTGGCTGCTTTAGCCTAAATAAATTGAAGTGTATTTGTAAGCAAATTAATCCTTAAAATTTATTATATCGTCTGATATAGACACTGTTTCAACTACGCGTTTTGGTAAAAAATAATTGGAAAGTAAAATTACTAAAGCACTAACAATAAATGGGGCGTGGATAAACTGGTAGATCTAAGCCCCAAAAATATACGCCTCTTATGATAAATGTTAAAAAATTGTACCGTTGCCAACGTCAAATTAAAAATCAGGATTTGGCAAACAGGACTCAACCCTCTCATTAATGCTTGATCTTCGGTATACCGAGTTTTATAAGTATTTTTAACACTCATCTGGAAATAAATGGATGCAAAAAACCTCCTTTTTCCATTTTTTCAAGCCATTAAACAACAAAATTGTCATTTTTTGAAGAAACCTTGCATACATAGGTATTAGCGAGCGAATTTCGACTATTGTAGATATTTAATATTAGAAAATCAATATAGAGGTAAATCGAAAAGTGTATTTTTACGACGGCTTAAGAGGTAGTTTATGGTGATGTACATATTAGAGTTCATTTTAAAATGAACGATAATCTCCTAAACACAGACTTTTGACAATAGAACGAAATAAAAATATAGTTTGATGTGATAAAGCTATGCAGCTGCTCTTTATGGAATTTCATGTGAGCCTAGACTTTATGGATTTTTGTTATTTTTTTTTTATCAGTAAAGTCATCCTATAGATATTGTTTGTTAATCCATTAAAATAGACAAAATCTTTGAATTTGTATATGATTATCCGCTGAAATACCCTTAATCTGCAGGGTACCTAACTCTACGGAGATATTTATTGCAAAGGGCGGCTTTTTCAGTTTTGAAAGTATTCAACATTTGCGAAATTCATCTAAATATATACTACGCTATACTTTAATCAAACTCACAATAGAGGGAAAGCGACAGACGAGTTTTAAACTAATGTGGCTTAAAGGATAATTTGTGTTGTAAATATTAGAGTTCATTTTAAAAGAAACTATAATCTCGTGACCGACAAAAAAAAGTATCCATTTCGATACATCATTTCCCCTATTTTAACGTTAAAATAGTAAATTATGTTATAAGCTCGAAAAATGTAGTATTTCAGACGTAATGCGGTCGCTAACCTAAATAGCCCGAAAAACATTTTTCGTCCATATGTCATAAGTTATTTTTTATTCGATCTTGTTTTTAATGCGATTGAGAGTTGTAAAATAATGTAGAAATGAAGTGAACCTATACATTTCATCTTGCACGCTAATTTTTTGGTCTTAATGTTTGTTAGTTAACGATGAAATCTGTAATAGCGTCCGAAAAAAAAAATTTTTTTTTGACTAACATAAAAAGTGTTGTCTAGCTAGCAGGGCAATAATCAATACTTTATTGAGAAGGTTAGCTCTTCGTCTAAATATCTAATCTATAAATCGTCATTTTTTCCGACACAATCGGTTAAAAAGCATACAATTGTATGTGAACGTTTGTACAAAAACCATCGTGTTAAATCAGTTCTTATACCTGACTGACAACGCCGATCTTTAGCTTTTTTTTTTTACTTTGTAAAATGAAAAGATTAGTTCTTACTATCAAAGAAATTAAATATGCAAGAGAAATAGGTCGAAAAGATTAATAATAATTTATTTATTCCTAAGTTATAAATCTTAACTACATCACTTTCTAAACCAAGAAAATAGATAATCTTCCTGCATTATTCCGTACTTAGATTTATTTTTCATGAAAATAGTCGAATCTATGATTTTCGTTCAAATCCATAAGGGGCGCTTGTTTTGTATAGATGATTTATGATCTTATTTTCAACTACAATACTAGTATAAAAAAAGTATTTCTTCCGATAAACGTGGAAGGAATAGACATTTAAACAGTTAGCCATAACATACGCATACTGACTTGCATTATTTTCATGGATTGAATGGCTACATCTTTGTGTGTGAAGTGAATTTCTTTTTAAAAAATTACAATGCGCTCAATTATGAATTTTCTAACATAACTTTTATGGATAGTGGAGTCGGATATTGGAAGAAAATATTATCATAAGGACAACTCGATTATTGATATAATTATTATGGTTTCACAGAAGTTTCTACAGAGTCAGCCATGCTGTAGCAGAGACTGTTGTAGGTCGTATTTTTTAAAAAAACCTAACAATACCTTTACTTTATATTGATAGACATATTCTATTAGAACATTTTTCTAAAATTTAGAGCCTTTGGAAATGTGATAATGCTATGAGCATCAAATATATTCAAAATATCAAAAATCCTTTGGTAGTTAGTTATTGCGGTATATTTTAATAGAGGCATAATTTATACTGTACTCCTAAATTTACGGCATATCACTTTGTTTATGTTATTATATTCACAGAGACTATTAATCTAACCAACTTTTATTTACGAAAAATTAAAAACTGAAATACTCTATTTTATTGCCGATTGTTCGCAAAGACACTTGGAGTTGTTATTTTACTTTTTCTACCTCTTTTTCCCCGGTTGCGGAGAAATATGTTAGGGGAAGTTTGGGTATCCTCAGACGGTTATATGCAATGATTCAAGCTTCTAAAAAAGTACTAAGGCAAGTAATTATCAATTTGAATTTATGTATGTCGAAGGTAATGTGTTACTCATAAATATACATGATGAAAACATTTATTGTTCGATTGCATCTAATTTTTAAGAGTCTAGAAATAAGCAAATAATGTTCTTTAACGTTTCTTTATAAACATCTCGAGTTACCTGTCCTTCCCCTGCATCATAGAAGGGTATTTGCCGACAAAGTTTGACCATTTTTTATGATTCGCTCTACAGATGTAAACTGACGTCATTCGAGTAGTCTGAACTTGTTAGATTTTAGCTTATATTCTTATTATGTGATTTTAAAATTTTGTATGCGTTTGTTTAATTCATTGTAAAGGATTTGTTATTATGCTAATTTCAAAAGTTAAATGTTGGTGAGAATATTGAATTTTTTTATTAAAATATCTAAAGTAAATATCTAATTGATTTTTTTTAGCGCTAATTGGGATTTTAATTAACTACCTCAGAGTCGGTATACACTATATTTTGCAGCGCAATTGCTTTCACACCCAGTAATGTATTATGATTTTTTTGGATGGTCGTTATATTGTGAGTTTCTTAAGTTAGCCAGATTAATAATAAATTAAAAAACCAACGTGATTTGCTTATTGTTGCCTACGCCTGATATTCATAATTTTATTGGGGGTTCTACCTGATGACAAATACAGCTTATGATACCTATCTAGTGGGTATTTTCAGTTTAAGGACCGAATAATATAGAGTTATTGTGCATACATCATCGCAAACAAAAGGTAGCTTTTTATATTATTTCGTATTTACAATCCATTTAACTACAATTTTACACTGTGAATTAATTTTTTTTACTTTTTTCCTGAAATTGTAGCCTATTTACTTATATTATGATATTATCCGAAATTTTTATAAAAGCATTATGAGGGCTTTTACCTGATGGCGAACACAAGTTGTATAGTACCTATACCTGCTTGGTATTTTATACGTATTTAAGTTTTATTTACTTTTTATTACTCTGTTCTCATTACAAGATAGTCCTATAATTTATCCATTTCCAGTACAAAGAAATCGCTAGTTAATGGTTCTAGATGGTAATTATTTTATTGTATTTTATATAAGTGGTGCAAAAATTGAAAACAATTATTAGATATGCTACTGAATTTTAATGAGGGTCCTTCGGAATAATAAATAAAGGTTTATGTCCCTTTCTTTTTAAATCGAGTCGGCAGAGGGTTTGAGAGGGTTATTTAGGTATAAATAATTATTGCGGGGTGACAAATGTGCCGCCTTAATATACTTATCTTGTTAGACCATATAAATTAGGGATTTATTTCGCTTTACTACCCGCCAGCGGCGTTTCAACTAAGGGAAAATAATAAAAAGTCTGGTTTAAGGATGGCTCAGGTCGGATCGTAAAAAGTTGGGTTTAAGGATGGCTTATAAAAATTGGGATTTAATTATCCCGCTTTAGCAGCGTCGTTTCAACTAAGGGAAAATAATAAAAAGTCTGGTTTAAGGATGGCTCAGGTCGGATCGTAAAAAGTTGGGTTTAAGGATGGCTTATAAAAATTGGGATTTAATTATCCCGCTTTAGCAGCGGCGTTTCACTAAGGTTAAATCATAAAAAGTCGGGTTTTATCTCGGGTCAGATCATAAATATTCAGGTTCAAATTAGGGTTAGATGAGAAGCCGCCTCGCGAAAGCATCCGGGTTAGGTCGTAAAAAGTCGGGTTTTTATCTCGGGTCAGTTCATAAATATTAAGGTTCAAGTTAGGGTTAGATAAGAAGCCGCCTCATGAAAGCATCCGGGTTAGGTCGTAAAAAGTCGGGTTTAATTTCGGGTTATTTTGTAAACAGCACCACCGAACCACCCGGGTTAGGTCATAAAACGCACCACCTGCACCACCTGGGTTAGATCATAAAACGCACCACCGAACCACCCGGGTTAGATCAAATTCCGCACCACCGCACCACTTGGGTTAGATCGTAAATTGCACCACCAGCACCACCAGCACCACCTGGCCTCGCTCTGTCAATATCTCTCTACTTTCTGTATACCTTACTTTTTAAAATTCTATTAGACTATAAAAAACCCTAAAACTTTTGTCTTAAATATTTTTTGCTAGCTGTTGTACTTTAAGAAATAATTGACCGTTTCCATACATACCAACGACCCTGTATTTAATACTCAATGAGCTCATTTGGTCAAACCTGAATTTACACTCTACCTAATTTTTATGAATCATTTATAAGGTATGGTCAGCCCTTAAAATTTAAAGTCAATCCCATAAGTAGTTTTGGATATATACGAAATCAAAGTCAAATAAAGCACTTGAGAGGCGGTGACGTCATTAAGTCCCACAGTTCGTCCGCTTTGAACCCGAGCAACGGTCTTTCTGTGCATATACAAAGGAGATGCGCTTTCTATTTCTTTGTTCAGTTAAAGCAGAAGCTTATTATTATTACTTTTAATAGTATCTTGGCGTTGGTACGCCTATTAAGGTTTTATATAAAAGCAAATATGTACATTTTGGCAGAGCCGAACACCGTGGATACTGGGTATCGTAGTTTTAATGTGTAAAAAAGGTTAACCCCTTGGCATATGTTGTAGAAGTTGGAGGAGGAGGAGGCACAGACACATCTATTTTATAGAGGACGTCGATGACAGCTAGCTGAATGCCGTGTGCAAAGCACAACTGCTGCATTGGTGCAATCAATTTGCCAACTTTAGCCATAGTGCTGGCTCCTTCGGTTATAACAGCCACAATATCTTTAGACAGGTTTAATTGGAAAGCCAGGAGTCGTTTTTCCAAATGTTCTACACACGCTTTAGCCGTCGAAGATTTTTTTAATCTTACAAGTCCTAAATACCAAAATTATTTCCCTTTGTGAACGTTAATACTCATGTTATGTTTATTAGATATCAATGTCCACTCATCAAATGTTAAACTGAATTTTTCACCGTTTGTTTTTAGTTCGTGAAATTCTTCGACAATGTTCCGAATTTTTTCAAAATATCTCATTACATTTTTTTTTATGGTATGTCGAGATTTAGGAACATGAAAACCTCGTGCTTCCAACAACTGTCTTAAATCAGATGATTTAAGAAAAATAGAAAACGGGAAACCATCTACTGCGGTCATACGAGCTATACAACAACTTCAAAGCTCTTATCATTCTTATGCACAAGAAAGTCTATTATTTTTTTTTTGCTTAGTGGATTATTACCAACAACTTCGATCAGTTTACTTGTTCCAGCACTTGATGAACTTTTCCTTTCTCTTTAGACGTTTATCCAGAAGATGGATTTTATGGACTTTTAGATGAGTTTTATTAAACCTTTGGTGATTTCCCGATGCTCCGGTAATTCCTCGAATGCCGGGGCCGGCTGATCGGTTCAACTGTGCGCTGTGTTTCCGGATTGCATTGCAGCAACGTTGTCGGCTTTCGCGTTAATTACTTTAGTTTTGAAATAGCGAAATGAAGCAAATTAATATATGCATAAAGGCTTACACACACCGAGGAGGCCACGGCCGCGGTGGCGATCATATTAGCGGTCGGGCGTATTCACACCAAAGCGGTGAGTCGAGCTGTAAGGTAGTTGCCCTTTACATATTTTATGTATACGAAAATATATTTTTAAACGTTCAGGTTTCATTTTTATTTCTATTATGATAGACGATGTGGGAGAAGAGACTTTGTTACTATTAGCTCTTTGCCACACACTTTGTTTTTAGCCCTTATAAATCAAAAAGTATGGTATATAAGTTACCATTTTCTATTAATAATCCTATTTTAATATTTGCCATTACCACTGTCACTTCTCGCAGTCAAAGTTGACACGTTGTATTTGACCGTCACCGCATATCAGAACGCTGCCCTAGGCCGCTTGATCTAGACCTGCCCGCGCTGGTATGATTTCATTCATTTATTTCTATGTGTTTAGATTGACCGCCACCGCGGCCGCCACCGCTATCGTGGCCGTGGCCGCGTCGGTGTGTGGAAGCCTTAAAATATCGGTATTTATCCCGGGATTAACAGGTCTAATCCTTTCCTTCCGGGGTCATCCCTAAATACGACCCATTTTAATCCATGACTACACAAGACTTATTGTATGACAGCAGGGAGTGTTGCCATTCCAGAAAATTAGTTTTTTTGAAATAGCGCTCAATCTGGCAATAACTCGTTTATTTTGTCCACATATTTTTCTTAGTTGGACTTATTCCTAAAACTTTGCTTTAGGAACTGCAGGTCTATCTCTTCTAATAAAAAAGATAGCCTATGTCAAGTTAAAAAAAAAACACCCTGTATAGGAAATTATAATGTTCCTAGCCTAACTTAACTTAAATTAAATATCCCAATATTTTTTCTTTTTAGTTCCTTCTTTTTGTTTTCCTTTTTTCTTTTCATTCTAGTATTTCTATTTTTTAACTTTACAGATTTTTATCTTTTTTCATTTTTTTTTGTTTCTTTTCTATTTCTTGTTTTACATTCATCTTAATAATATTGTATCTTATATTTTTTACAAGTTAAGTTTGGCCTTAATTACAAATTCAAACATAGCTTTATAAACAACAATATTATTTGGTACAATAATTTGGTTTGAATTAAGAGGTTGAGGTATTATTGACCTTATCTTTCTAAAAAATGTTTTTTTTTTTAATTTTTAAATTGTGCGGGAAAAAATACATCGATTTATTTTGGATTTTTCAAAAGTTTTCACATTTGGCAAAGACACAAAGATAATTATTGTGATACAGTTTCGTAACTAAGGCTCTAATGGATAAATGTACAAGTTTAAATATTTTTGTTCATGGCACATATTTTTTGAAACACTGTAGGTATATTATGCACCGTCATGTATTTTTTTTATCGTAATTTATACAGAACAGTGACTTCAAATTTTATTGTCCAACGTCTGCAACTGGCTTTTGCCTATATTATGTTCTTTAATTAAAAGGCATGAATTACTGAGACCTTGAGACTAGCAATACTCATTGACTGAAAACAATTAATTACGTGTCACGGGGTCACCAACTGGCAACGTTCAAAAAGCCAAAAGATTTTTATTGATTTACGTTTTAACGAATCACTGCGTCCAATGAAATAAAATATAATGACCTAAACGATGTGTCACCGCTGGGTCGTTATGGTCCTTATAAGGCTTGATGAAATACACCTTATCGAGTTGTGTTTGCAACGGTTTTTCGTCTTGGTGTAACCTACCGACTGGTTGTTACATAAGCGTTTATTTATACATTTTATATAATCATAGTGATAATAACAATAATTCTCAATATTGTAGACTGTTGTATGGGAGTGTTCGATTAAAAAATATATGACAATAATAAACTATACGCTAGATTCAGTTAAACTTTGAACATTGATGTTTGATACATACATATTTTTGCAGTTTACTTTATTGTTCGACATAGTAGTCCCCTCGAAGTTCAATGCAATTGTCCCAATGATTCTTCAGGCTCTTAATTTCTTCCCTAAACTCGTTTTTTTCAAGACCTTCCAAATCCGCTTTGACTTTGACCCAATTTTTTGACCGGCTAGGAAAGTTTTAGGCTTCGGAAACAGTGGGAAGTCCGAAGGTGCCAAATCGGGTAAAAAGGCTGAATGCGGCAGCCAATAGACAGCCTGCCTGACGTCACAAGGGGCGTGTTTTTAAGACACAAATAAATTGCATTAAAAATCCCATACCACATTTTTGCAAGCCTTGGTAATTTTATTAATAATTTAATGTCTTACTTATTTTTATTACAAACCATGATTAAATTCTAAGCAAAATACGGACCTGTTCGGCCACAGTCACTTTCTTATATCTCTGAACAGACTTAACACGTTTATAAGCGACAAATAAGCAATTTCTTCAAATTATTTATATTTTTGGTAATACGATTGACACATTCACAGCCACAGGATATAGGTAAGTGTTTCCTGAAAATATTTTTTCGCCGTGTGAATAAGTTTGAGGTTATGTTATTAAGTAAACCCAGTCTATACCCTGAATAGTTTTTATTACAGATTCAATATCTGCTAAGGTTGTCTATTCAAAGCAAATTTTGACACAGTTTGAATGGATCGTGGTAGTCGACCAGGATAATTCTTTTCGCATCCCAAAAGACTGACATCAATATCGTCCTATCTGAGGAATCGCATTTTTCCTTTTTTCGGACCTGGTGCAATCTATTGTCACCAGGCGACGCCGACGCCCATGACCATTGTTCACTTAGCTTAGAATAGCTCGGGCCACATATTGAGGCACAATTCTGCAAACGGCAATAAAACCAGGAATAATTGAAATTTTATTAATTCAATTAACGTTCAATTCTGTCGTAAATATTTTACTACGTACTAAAAGGTTCCAGAAAGAAAACAAGTTTAAGGATCGTTTATTGCAAGCCTACAAAAAAAACTATTAAATTCTTGTAATTATAGAAATTGGGTGCCTGCATGATGTCTATTATTATGGTTTAGGTTTACTTTACCAAAGCATATCCTATGCCATAAATAAATGTTTTTTTCCTTTTTTGATGTTACATCATCAAGAAAAGAGACCAAGCCCGATATCTACCAGTAAATGAAGCAAGCCGGTTTCAGATGAGGCGTTCGGACAAAATACCATTTAATTTGCAAAGTATTAAGACCCTCATTGAGGAAACCATCGAGTACAATTAATAGGCCATTAGTCCCTCTATTGATAGGCTTACAGTAGGCATTCGATATAATTTGGCTAAATGCTGTAATGTATAGAAGCCATGAGAGTCTTAAGGGCTATAGATATTTAAAGCTAATTTTGAACATACGAAAACTGCAATTGTAATCGGTTGAGGAGGGACACTATGCCAACGAAAGTGTTTATAATAGTTCTAAAAACTTGACAAAAAAACAAGAGGAAGATGGTTAAAAACTTATTGCGGATGACATAGCCGACAATATTGAATATACAGAAAAACTTCTAGTGTGTAGTCATCCGCAATTTCAAGGAAATTTATTACTCTAAACGTCTCTGCAACTCTAACAATAAAGCGCGAGAATCTTGGTCAATTGTGAATGAAGTCACTAATAGAATAAATAAGTGAACTGAAATAAATATTAATACCTACCAACCTTTTGAATAACTATTATTGCTCGATTGCAAACAATCTAACTAGAAATTTAAATATAGACACTAACCCATTGTCCTACCTCTCCAGCATGAATATCCCTGAGTTCTTGAACATGTTTACTCCACTCCAACCAATCCGCACGAACTTCTGGTGGTAATAGATTCAATGAAGAATGAAAAGGCTGCAACCGACGACGGCATTTTTATTAGGATTCTGCAAAGGCTCCCAACAATGTGCTTGTTGTTTCGTTGTATGTATCTCTTTTGTTTCTGGCTCTTTCCCACCTTGTTCTAAAATTGGCATAGTAATTCCTCTCTACAAGAGTGGTGACCACTCTAGTCCTTCAAATTACCGACCGATCTCACTCCTTTCCACTCTTTCCAAGCTTGTTGAATGTTTGATAAAACAGCGGGACTTATTGTTCTTGAAAAGTCACAACATCCTCATCCTAACGGTTTCCTAACTATTAACAAGTATGGCTTCCGTTCCAATAAAACACATCAGATGACATGTTTGACTTCTTGGCGGACGTCTTTCGGGCTGTCAATGGGCGGGAGGCGTCCGACGCAGTGTTTTGTGACCTGTCGATGGCAGTCGACTGCGCGAGTCACGAGATACTTCTGCGGAAGTTTATATGCCTATGGTTTTCGTGGAAGTGTTCTCTACTGGTTTAAAAATTGCCTGTGTAACTGTGAGCAATTCGTGCGGTCGAACTGTGTGTCGTCCAGCAGGCGTATTCAGTAATTTACATTAATGACTTATCTCAACTCGAAATAGCTGGTCAATTCACGTTGTTTGCTCATGACACTACCGTATTATGGCGCAGTGGGGAGTTTGAGCAGCTACAGCATGTTATTGTATCGGATCTTCAAAAAATCAAGCAGTGGTGCGATGCAAATCGCCTATGCTTGAATAGGTCATATTGGATTTAATTGCCAATTCCAGGTTTCTGGGCTTGTTGATCGATGAAGATCTGAAATTTCATCCATATATTATCAAGTTAAATAAAGAACTAGCCTCCGGTTGCTTCTCTGTCTGTGCTACTTCCCAGAACCTTGGCAGGGTGATTGCGCGGACTAGCTTTTCATTTACAATGGCGTTTTTACTCAATTGACGAATATTGATTTTGCACTTCATTTTGTAAACTTGTTATATTTTGTTAATGCCATACTGTCAAAGTAAAAGTGACCTTATTCTGCAAGAATAACTTTGTTATTCTGACCAAATTTTGATTTTTTGTTGTTTCTTTAATATTTTTTATATTTATATCTGTATCTGTTAATGTTTGATGTCTGCTGTTCTAGATTATTAAGATTTTACAAACTGTGTTTGTAAAAAAAGTTTTTAATTTTTAATACCTTATTCATGCTGTCTTACCTGGAGCATCGTTGCCTTTGGTTTTTATCGCTTTATTTATTCACTATCATACTTTGGAACTTTTTAAACTTATTACTTTCTAATGCTTTTTGGACATTTTTTTTCACCATCAATGGAAGGTAAGAGAAATGCTTATAATTCTAAATGTTCAGGGGTTGGTTTAAAAATTAACTTTTCAAAAACTAAATCATCACAAATCTTTTATTGGACTGGACATGAATGATGAAAAGTGAACGAAAAGGCTATTAGAATGGCGATCTCACGTCGATAAACCCAGTGCATAGAGGAAGGCCATTAACTCGTTGGACCGATGACCTGAAAGAAGCAAATGCAGTGCAGCAAGGAGACATATATTAAGGTATGACCATCAGTGGTCAAGATGGGATTTTTGATGAGTCTTAACATCCATGGACCATACCATCCTTACACCAGTTGAACCGGTGTTAGCATCAATTGACTTCGTATTGCCTAATCATAAATCCCTCGCGATTGTTGTTTTGCTAAGCTTGTTTACAATATTATTATACAGAGTGGCAAAAAAGTCGCACATAATACCTGTAACTTTTGAATTACCTCGTATAGGAAAAGGTGACCTTTATGAAAGCTGTTCAGTAAATTATTCTCCACATTTCTACATGCATAAATTTTTTTTTGTCATATCTGGTGTGGTTGCCATAGAGAGACTAACTTACTTTTTTAAATGAAACACTCGGCATATTACTGCATATTTATTTGGATTCTACTGGGAAAACTCTGAATTTTTTGTATTTCAAATTTTCACCTATCTGCAAGCGTTTCCGAGATAATGACAGCTCAAAAATGGGAAACTTCCTAATTATAATTATTCCTACCTAATACCCACTGTTTTCATGATAGCGACCTAAGAGGTGTCAATTTTGAATTCCTGTTTAATTTTCTGTTGTCTGATTTCTAATTTGTTTACACTATGGTTGATCTGAATGAGAAACAACGAGTAATAATGAGCGGTTACGGAACTATAAAGAGATCGCAAGATCAGGTTTGTCAACTTTTCAATGAATTATATCCAAATAGGCCTCCAATAAATTAGTCAACGGTGTGTTGAGTCAGTTGAGTGGTAAAGAAATTTCAAAAAAACAGGCAGTGTTAGGGAAGCCGCTAGATCAGGTCGACCTAAAACAGCAACCGGGGGAGACAAAGAGCTTTGGATATCATGCCCTTAATACTTGTAAACCCAACACAATCATGCAGGCCAATGGCAATGGATTTTAATGTATCTCATCAGTCAGTGAAAAATTTGTTTAAGCAGGAGAAGTTGCATCCCTTTAAGATACAGTTGGTGCACGAGATAAACGAGGACGATTTTGATAGAAGCGCTGAATTTTGTGAGCTGATGTTGAAAAGATGCAGTAACGATAATAACTTTGCAACAAATATCATTTTCTCGGACGAAGCTACTTTCCGTTTAAATGGCATTGTTAATAGACACAATTATCGTTATTGGTCTACTGAGAATACTCACTGGTTCCAGGAACGTCATACTCAGAGGCCCGAAAAAGTTTATGTTTGGGCGGGCATAGTTGGTGAAAATATTGTGGGACATTTTTCGTAGATGGGAATTTGAATGACGAAAAATATCTGGACCTCCTTAGGAATCACATCATTCCTTCTTGCAGAATGGTTTTACCGGGTGTAAATAATGGCATAAACGAACAGGTATAGTTCCAGCAAGATGGAGCACCTGCGCATTATGCGACAAATGTTAGACAATACATAAGCGGAAGAAGAATTTCCAGGACGTTGGATCGGCAGAAGAGGTGCTTTGACTGGTCAGCGCGATCCCCGGAGTTAACCCCGCTTGGCTTCTTTTTGTGGGGACACTTAAAGAACAAAGTCTACGATAGCCGTCCAAATGACTTAGAATCTTTAAAAGTCAGAATTAGTGCTGAAATTCGGGCCATTCCAGGGGACTTCCTTTTAAACGTTGTAGACGGCTTCAGGGATCGACTGGCGCTCTGCTTAGCAGAAATGGTGGTAATTTTGAACATCTGATCCACTGAAAAGGTTTCACTTGTTTTCTATTCCGATGTTAAGTTGTTCAATTTTCCAGGCTACTCATTGTGTTATTATAAAGTTTGTTACAATTTTAAATAAATAAAAATTTGAAATACAAAAAATTCAGAGTTTTCCCAGTAGAATCCAAATATGCAATCATATGCAGGGTGTTCCATTTAAAGAAAGTAAGTTGGTCTCTATGGCAACCAAACCAGAAATTACAGAAAAAATTCATGCAGGTAGAAATGTGGGGAATAATTTACTGAACAACTTTCATAAAGTTCACTTTTTCGTATACGAGGTAATTCAAATGTTACAGGCATTATGCGCGACTTTTTTGCCACTCTGTATACATACATAATTAGCAATTTATTTATATTGCTTAATACCTGAACATTTAGAGCCCTCGAGATGAAAGGATACCTTTTTCTTTCTCGGATTTCGAAACGAGCCCAAACCCACTACAAATTTCAACGTTGAATAAAAACACATCTTTTAGTGCTTATTCATTTATTTTATAAGTATCGTATAAACAAATTTGCGCTTTCCTAAACAATCATTTTAGGTGCTGAAATAATTGGCGCACGTGAAGTTAACCGAGTAAATGTAATTTATAACAAGTGTCTAAAGCATCATTCGTACTTATTATCAAGAGATCAACACTCATAAAAGTACATCAAAGAACCTTTTCGCTTTTTTGTTTGTTAGTCTTTCAAACATTCAAACAACACCGAAAGATATTAAGTACAAAGTGTAATTTGCCAGAGGCAGCTTTTCCAGGACTTTTCTCAGACATCCATGATCATATCTCATTAATTTAGATTTAATTGGGAACGTGTGGGAGACCTTTTTATTTTTTTTGGCCGTTATCAGAAAGCAAGAATTTCACAGGACTACGAACGAAACTTTTTGATGTTTTGGTTCTGAGAAGTGGTTTCTACATGCAGTTTTTTCTATCACCTACCGGGCTTTTTACAGACGATGAAGGAAAAATTATTATATTAAACAGGTTGTTTGATTAATATTGCGAAAAAATCAGGATGAGTTCCCTGCTTAAAAATATGGAAAAAAGTTGCTTTAAATGCTTCGTTTCGGAGATTAATTTTTAAGCGGAACAAAAAATATGTATGCCACTTGCCTTTTCTTTTTTTTTACACTGTTATGTACGCAGTTTAATGTTTAATGCGAAGTACCTTTTGATATTTTTTTGATTTTGGCTTTGTTTAGGAGATAAATGCCATTTTATCAAACACTGATGTGGGCATAGCGATATGCAAATAAATGTCATTTCTTTATATTTCATCTATCAATTATTTACTTATAATACCTTACAACGGTTGCTATAAACATCATCTTAATAATATCATAGGAAATATTAGCGGGCGATAAAGTTCATAATGCCCGGTGATATTGAACAAAATTTGTATTTATTTTTAACAATTTTTTTACATAATAATATTCTGTTTTTCCTATGTTAAATGTAAAATTTTTTAATTTTCCTAAGAAAGAAGCTGGACCAACTATGAAATTTTGCGGCTCGATTGCTGAGTTTCTCGATGTGCATGCGGATTCCTGCTTCATTTCAACAATTAACATATTTTCTTTTTCGGTAACAGAGCTATATAGCTATCATTTTTGCTATTTGGTTTTTCGACGTGATGCTTTCCTCTATATATCCCTCCGCTACGCTAGTATAGTCGGATTCTTGAACCGTCTCGCAAGATGGTGGACGAGTCACGTGTCACTAATGGCACCCTGTCGACTTATAGTCTATTTTGTTTTTGTAGGTTGGTGGTTACTTGTACTAAATTTCAGATTTATCAGGATTGCACTAAGCTAAATTTGTTAAGCACGTAAACCACATTAAATGTGCAATTTTTTTGGAGGATTGGAATATATAGTTTGGTGAAATCAGCGTAGGAGCAAAGGGAAAGAAAAAAGGTGTATGTAGTACTTTTTTATTTCTAATTATAAAAAATCTACAATCTACAAGTAAAAAATACTAGTACTACCAAGGCTATTTTGTAATTTTATAAAGTAAATTAATACAGGCTGCAATGGCATAGAAATTGTTATATTTTAAGAGCTGATATATATTTTCAGTGCAGTATATTACTATTCATTTATATAAGGAAATAATATTAGTTCATTCTATATTGTTTTTCTTGGAACATAAAATCGATTTATGCTTTTTGTCGGCATTTTTTGAAAAAGGCGAGAAAAGAACTTCAGTGAGTTTAAGCCCAATGCAAAAATGTTATGCAATGTTACTATACCACCGTTTTTTGTTATTCAAAATGGAAAGCAATTTTTGGACAACCAATAAGCTATAATACATAGTTTTATTTTGTTTTTTTTTTGCTGTATATATAGATACTGGAACTGGACATGTACAGAAAATAGTGGGTTTGCGATACTCACTATATATTTCATCAGGCAGTTATTTATTAAAGGAATTTGTTGGACTTTATGGACATAGTCCAAAATAATAATAATAGTATTTATTAATAGCACAAAATGCTAGCAAATTACAAGAAATTTACATAAAAAAACATAAATATAAAATTATTATCTACTCAAAGAGTTAACTACTAATCTAATATAACCTAAATCTAATATATTCAGAAAATATTTTATATATTTTACGTCTAAAAAAGATAAATACTGTATAAAAGTAGTTTGCGGTTAATGTATTTAACTTACCGTTCCGTAACAAATAAACACCAAAACACATAGGTGGTAGGTACGTCCAAAATAGAAGTCTTTAATAAACTTATTTAAATACAAAAACAAAACACACGAGAACAATTAAAAACACAGCAAAACACTTAACGAGAAAAAAAGCACGCGGCGATGTCACTGATGTCAGTGTCAGTGGGCTTTGGGCTAATTACGGCTCTATGATGGGTTGGGGATATTTCAAAGTTACTGGTCCAGCTAGTTACTGTCATTTGTCTATTGTCAAATGTCAAACGACAAGACGAGCCGTGAATTCAAGTATACTCTTCCACTTTCCGTGCAGCTTAAGGGTTGCAAGGGAAGCACCACCCTCGATAAGAAGTGTGGGCGGGGTCCGACGTAGGCAATGTCCTGTTTATTCCTTGGCGTTTTCTAAATTAAGAAATTTTGCTATGATTGAAGGAACACGTCCTAGTGTATTCTTACCCACAGGCATAGCTATGCATTTACCATCTCGGTATGTAAGGAAAAATTTGCGTTCCTTAATTCCTTTTGGTCTTAATGCAAGGTACTGTTTAACCAATTTTAAGGCATCTGTTTGGTCTTCTTCGATTATAGTTAAACTTTTTGGCGTAGCAGTTTTAGTTTCTGGTACCTTGACAAGCACATTGCCACAATCACCAAAAGTTTAATCAAGCGTTTCAATTCGCACAATAAAAAGTTTTTTCTCAGTGTATGAAGACGAAACCCCTTATAGGGTCATCTCTTTGTGGGTTCTTTCTTTGCCCAGCACGTTCTGTTACTTGCTGCGGCGTTAGATGATTTTCTTGTTTTTATATGTTTTACACTGTCTATCTATCTCAATCTAACTTTTTAAGTTTGTTTTGTGGCAAAAAAGGGATTATAAACTGTTCTGTATGTAAACAAACTTTATTACCAATTTGGAAGTTAATATTTATGTTTGCCATCTTTTTATAATGACTCTAATCTGGACGCTTTTTATATTGTACATTCCAGTAGTGTATACTGAGTCTCGCAGCCCACAGGCTGGCGGCATTGCAAAATGTTAAAATAAACGGTCAAGTAAGATAATGTCGTGTATTATTTTATTATTATATATTAAGTAATATATACTTTTATCAACACAGCACAGCGAGAATATGTTACTACAAATGTAATTCACAAGAAATTCCATTACATTTATAGTCCGAGCATAATTTTATTGTCGTTTTCATGAAAGATTTACTTAGGCTTGTCTAATTTACTGGTTATTCATAAAAAGTTTGTAAATAATTATAAAAATTGTTCAGACACTATCCTGAACTGTAGGTGTTTATGTGTGTTTTTTTTTTAAACTTGGGTCATGGGGGTTTGCATGCTAAGTTTCAAGCCATATAGACTACATTTCACACCCCATCTTGGGGTCTACTACGGTTTACGCAGCTGAAACTTTTAAATCCTCAATTATTCTAATATACAAAGTGGCTTTAACAGACGATTTAGCACGAGAGCGGTCTTTTTCGACGTCAGCAAGGCGTTTGATAAAGTCTGGCACGACGGACTCATTTTAAAGTTAATAAGGCCAGGAATGCCGAACTACCTAATAAAGGTTATTCATTCTTTTTTCTTTTTTGACTGACAGGATTTTTGCGGTTTTGTTAGAGAATGGGATATCGACTGTGCGACACGTCAGAACCGGAGTACCGTAGGGGTCTCCCCTTGCGCCTAAACCAGATTGCAGGTTAGAAACACCGGGCTAGACTGGTGTAATAATGTTAAACATCTGGGTCTGTCGTTTGATAAGCGGCTGGCTTGGACAGATAACGTAGACCAACGCTTAAAAAAAGCGAATAGTCAACTTGATGTCATCTACTCACTTATCAACAGTAGAAGTAGACTAAATTTACGTACAAAGACTTTGTTGTACAAGACATTATTCGGCCCGTACTTACTTACGGTGTGGGTGCACCGTAAATAAGTTAACGTTCAGAAAAGTTCAGACATTTCAAAATAAACTGCTCCGAATTATGACAAATTTTTCACGCTTCGCGATGATTTATACTTTACATAATAACCTACAAATACCGACAATTACTGAATATATAGACAAACTATATTTACTATATATTATTGACTACTACAAACGGACGGACGTTTCCCTAAATCTCCTGATCACACGTTCACTCAAACCATATAGAATACCGAGAGACTGGCTCACTCCTCCCCAGCTACCGCCTCTGCCACCATAGTTTCGATCCAGCAATGGCCAAAATAACGATTTGAAAGTAACCTCTTCCTCGTTGCCCCCCCCCCTCTTCTCTACCTCAATAAAATGTGAATTTAGAAATTTGAAATGAGCAGCATCATATTTCCGCTAAGCTCGATGTTAGTATCCCCTCATGATTAGTGCTTAAGCATTCGAAACATGAAGGGAGCTTTTTATTTACTTGTGCAATTATTAAACTGTGGAGGAAGACTGCATTGTTTTATTTACATTGCTTCGACTCCAGTAAAAGTATGGACTATTTTTTCAATTAATAAATAATTTTCATTTGTCATACGAATTGTCAAATGAATGGTATTATTAAGTTATTCCCATCGCTTTTCTTTACTAAAAATAAAATAAGACCGATCTTGTTTTTCAAGAATTATTATTTAAATAGTGAAAGGGCGCCAGGCCAAGGGGGCCGGGCGATCGCCCCCTTGTGGCTACGCCACTGGTTGAACCACTTGATGATTATGCTGTGCTATAAAATATTATATAATTCTTATACCGGTTGTCGTATGATTTTTCTTCAAAATGCCTTGCAACTTGCAGTTTAAACGTATACAGAATTAAAAAACGTTATGCAAACAATATAATCTCCGGCCTTGTCTTTCCTATCATACTCCTTAACTCATCAGTCTTTCTGATGCATTAGTGTGTTTGTTATTTAATTTAAACGGCTTCATAAAATTCATAACGTAAATCAACGAATGTAGACTTTGTTTGACATATTTTTATGTATTAGCTCGTAATATTGAATTTTTAGCTCGTGGTTACGTCAAAACAAACCATTACTATTTTTTTTTTTTCATTTATTACTCATTTACCAGTCGATCTACTATTTATCGATCGCCTATTTATATACAAATATTGTTTAATTTTAAAATTTAACATCGCTGTGATGATGCATATCGCATGGCGATAAAACTGATTTTACTGCCGATAATTTTAAAATAACATTTTAGTAGACACTCAAAATCCTATTTTATTATAATGTGTTTTTTAAAGCATTCATTGAAATATTAGGTATGATTCTAAGATACTATTTAATCAAGCAACATCGCTTTGAGGGTAACATATTCCTTGGCTTTATACATATCATAAACAATATTCCTAATAGAGAGTTTTATCCCTTGGGATAAATCCAAGGTTTTTGAATAGAGTCGAACCCTTTTATATGGTCTGTCCAAATCCTCTTCACTCTTTTTTCGAAGTCTTCTTAAGGTCTACTCTGAAATGCCGCAAGCATCAGACGTTCCTTTTTGCACTGCCAAAACAGACTCTAACGGGCCCGAGTTATCTTTTTCTAAAGTAAAATAACGTTCCTCTTGTAATACCAAACGGCGTTCACCTGGAGATAAATGCCTTCTAGGCGATGTGCCACCTTGCTGAACATTTTCCATAACTTTGCTTAATAACTGATTTTAATTCACACACAATGAGAAACAAACTAAAAGTGAAAAGCACAACTACTTATTTAAAATAAAGTAGAACATACCATCCCGCACTTCAGCAAATTTTAATTATTTCTTGGAAAATAGTATTTATTATGAAGATTTAATTATAATAATCCCAAAATATTGTCATTATCTATTTAATTATTATTTATGCTCAACGCGTAATTCTAAGATAATTTTGTTTTGAAACCTCTGATTTCGCCCAGTAATAGAATACAGTAAACCAGTGGGATGTTCGGTGTGATCAAGTATAGCGAAGGTGCGAAGATATTGTAACTTAACCGACTTACTGTTTCAAAAGCGATAACATCCCTTGGTGATTTAATCCGATATCGGACTTCTTAAAACGCACAGACTTATATTTTTTTTTGGTTAATATTTTTACGCTCTTTTTAGGCTCCATTTAAATTGTTCTTATCACTTGCGTAAAAGAACCACGTGTTTCTGCTATAGTCTATCTTTAAGGGATGCAAAGTAATAAATCAATCAAAACCGTCTTCTCCATGGGCGCGCAAGATTTTTCGGCATGTATTTAAATAGGCCTGAGTTTTTAAATTTGTGCAGAATTAGTACAAGTATCGACATTAAATTCAAGTTTTGTCTTCAAATGTACATTTTAATATTAAATTTTTTAAGCTTAAAATTATGTACATCCGTACCATTTACCTGGAATTTTAGAAAGCAATTTTATCAAAACTAATTAGAGTCTAGGTATTTATTCCGTTTCTGCTCTAATCTTTTTATTCCTTTTTTTTTGTGCCTAATCCTGGTTACCTGTTTGCTAATTATGTGGTTATTATGCCTTAATGGGTGCCTCCATTGGAATAATACACCTATTTACATATGCTTCATTCCACAATAATTCGTTGATTTCTCGATCGCAATAAAATTTAAATGACAACCCTCAGTCGTAATCCCAACCATAAATAACTTGCCTGATAAATATCTATTGTGTAGGCACCGGACCTTTGGAAAGGGTACAGGTCCTGATTACCTACTTATTTCAATAGTTTAGGTTAGCTATTTTCAACAAAACAACAAATATAAAATAATAGGTAAGTATCTTTATTTTAATCATGTAATTAAATAGCTATTAATATTTACATATACCAAAATACTAATTTACAATATTATAATAATACAATATTTAACTTAACCTACTCTATATTTAGCTCTGTTTCACTATCACTATCGTCACTATATTAGTTTAGGCATAGATTATATTATAATATTGTAGATTAGTATTTTTGTATAAATATTAATACCTATTTAATTACATGATTAAAATAAAGATACTTACCTATTATTTTATATTTGTTGTTTTGTTGAAAATAGCTAACCTAAACTATTGAAATTAGTAGGTAATCAGGACCTGTACCCTTTCAAAAGGCACTTATATATGGCTGGGTTTAAATTTTATTGCGGTCGGGAAATCAACGAATTATTGTGGAATGTAGCATACATACTTAACTTGGGTGTCTGTTTCTCAGTGAAACTAGTCAAAGTGTGAAGTGTCAGTGTTTTTTTAATTAAATATGGAGAATTTTCCATGTACAGTAAATAACAAAAATTAATTCTTAACTGTTACGATTCTATTAAAAGTAAGAATGCGGATTTGAATGATTGAATGTTGACAATACAGTGCAATTTACAGCAGATGTGCTTAACGTTGGGAAAACAACAATATACAAACTTTTAAAAAGACCAGGACTACCCATTTATGTGTAGAAATACGCTTTGGAAATTTAAAAAAAAAAATGGGTTTTTGGTGAAAAAAAACATAATAGGCAATCGATTTTAATAGACAGAAGCAATATCGTCTGTTGAGAAGAAATTACTTAAGAAGCATTCGAAAAGCCAGAGAAGAAAACAAAAAAATATTTTTCCTAGACAAAACATGGCTAAATGAAGGTCACACGGTGACTAAATTTTGGCAAGATGAAAATATTAAAACTTCAAGGCAAGGTTTTATGGATGGATTGTCCACAGGATTAAAACCGCCATCTGGAGAAGGACATAGACTTATCATAACCCATATTGGAAGTTCTGAAGGCTTTGTTAAAGGTGGTTTACTGATGTTCCAATCTAAAAATACAGGAGACCATCACGAAGATATTAATGCTAATGTCTTTGAAGAATGGTTGGAGCAAATGTTGGATCTTATACCAAAAGATTATTTGATAATGCAAGTTATCACTCTAGGCTGAGGAAAAAATTACCGACAAGTGCGTGGCGTAAAAGTGAAATAACACAATGACTAAGTTTAAGACAAATAGAATTTCCATTAGATTCCTTTAAAAAAGAATTATTGGTACTAGCCAATTTACATAAAAATGCATTCAAAAAATATGTAGTCGATGAAATGGCAAAGTTACGAGGAATATCTAGGTATGCTCAGACTCCCTCCTTAGCACTGCGAATTAAACCCGATCGAACTTATATGGACTGAAAGAAAGACAGATATGGCCAGAACAGACACGACTTATAAGATGGTGGATTTAAAAAGACTCTTTAATGAAGCTATGGGTAAAATCAGTGCGGAAAAGTGGAACAAGTGTATTGATCATGCGATAGAGGAAGAAGCCAAAATGTGGCAGGTAGATATAATAATCAAATGAATGGTTGAACCGCTTATTATAGAGAATATTAATAAAAGTTCATCTTTCGAATCGGACTATGATTAAGCCATAACGACAAAGTATTATTCGATTTTTGAAGTTTGTAAGATTCTATATTATATCTTGTTTTTGTAATTATATTATGTAAAATAGTACCACCCATTGTTATTTATTAGTTAATACGATTTTTTAGATGTTTCCATATGTAATAAATACCTACGAATATAATATAATACAATTTTAGGAGAATAGGCATGTTTAAGATTTTTAATTAAAAAACTTCCACAATACACGCTCCTGGCTAAGGGACTTTAACTAACCTGTACTAACCTAAACAATATTCTGGAGCCACAGTCATTTAGTTATTACAATGACATGTAAATAACCCCTTGGCAACCTAATAACGCCTTCAGTTTGAAACTTCCGAATTTTTGCAAAAACCTTTGCACATTATAAAAAACACTAAACATAGCATTTCCAATACGCCTGCAGAATATCACAACTGCACTTTTTATATAAATTGTAATTTTGCATCTAACTCTAAGCAGTAGTTTTATTATACTTACATAATTTTGTTCAATATTTTTCTCAATAGGTACATTTATTTATTAATTTCGCAGTAGTTTTCTTTACAAAAGATAATTTTGTTTGATATTTTTGTCAGTAAGTTTAATTATTAGTTTCCTTTGTTTTTAATTCGAGAAATAATCTTACCATTCGTGCATCTAATTTTTCCTGTGGAAAAATCGGGAAAACTCGTTTTAAAGCAATTTGTCAACTCGTTTTTCCAAATTTTTCCGGAAAAATTAGAAGCACTCGTGGTATTACCTCCGAAAATTTCACAACGACAAATTTCGACCAATGGAAGGTCTGTTTTTTGTATCGTTACCGTAGCAATTAAAAAGATTTCCGGAATCTTTTCCCTCTTGGGTTAGTTCACCCTAGGCGTGATTAGAGTGAACATTTTTTGACATATGTCATGTGATATAAATAACTTCTCTAGATATTGATTTTAGTTTTTTTTTTATTTGTTTTAACGAAAACATAACATATAATGATGTAATATATTAATAAGGAAAACTCATCAAAACTTCTATCATCGCGTATACAAGTTACAAAGAGAATTCCTTCTATTTTAGTAATATGAGTTAAACAGAAAATAGTGAGTTATGGTTATAACTCGCTATTAAATCATTCTACCCATGCAAAATAGAAGAAATATTTTACAGTACATATTTTATAAAGCTATCAACATCCAAAATTACCTTCAATATAATTTATTGTTTGAGAGCCACCGACATAATGCTCAAGAGGTTTTATGGCTTAGCGGACTTCTTAAAACGCACAGACTTTATTCGCGCATTTGTAGCGTTAGAAAACTCCCTGCAAGCGCAATAAACATATGCTTCTTCTTATTCAGAATTATTGGTACTACAATGTCTTTTGTTTAGCGAGTTCTAATAATTAAAAAAATGCTTAAGGAAATGTTATTTAGGTAAACCTGAACTATCCAAAAGAAAATATCGAAGAAACATGAAAAACTTGTTGCTGTAAGTTGGAGTAATAGTAATAATAAATAATAGTAAACGTATTATACGGGGTTAGTGATCGATTATATGAATATTTCAGAATACTACATATTATAAATAATTTGCTAAAATAAATTTAGGTATCTAACCAGAAATATTTTACGATAGAGTTAAGTGTTACTTTGGCAGATAAATATTTTTGTTAAAATTTTATGTAACCGCTTTTATTTTTAAATTTTAAGCTGTGGGTCGTAAAGCAACAAACCCGTCGTAATAAATATTCAGCATTTATCGGTAATAAAATCTCAATCTTTTGTTTAACTTCGGCATATTATCTTCATATTGATACAGTTGAAAACGTATTTTTTCCGCGATTGTTCTATTGGATAATTATATTCGTTACCTACGGTCTGCTTGGAATTTCAATATCAAGAAATATGTACCTAGGTATACGGAGTCTGTCTACATAATAGCACTTTATATTTTTACCTTAAATTAATGAAACAACGAATTACAGAAAATATAATAAATATTCAGTTTTTTTTTTAAATTTTACAACCTAACCTAGTAATTAATGAGTTATTGATATAATAACCAAATGAATACGTTATATTAAATACATACATACACATATATATTAATATACAGGGTTATGATAAAGAAACGGGTCAGCCTTTTATATGGAAAACCGCCCACTTAATCAAAAATCGCTCGGACCCGTCAAATTTATTTTTTTTAAATGTATTTTTTTTTTAAAGATGTTGTACAGGGTAGATCATAAAAGTGCTACATGTGTCAACTTTAATTTTTTTAATGAAACATATGGTATATTTTTACATTTTTATATTCTACAATCAATTCTTGACATTTTTCATTAATCATGCCCTATACTTATCTTCAGCCGTTTACGAAATATTAACACTTTAATGCTGGTATGCACCATTGGAATGTTTCTCGACATAGCAACGTTCTGAACTTAAGTCACAATCTTTTGACTATGACAATTTCTTATTTAAGTTTGAGACGTCAAAAGATGACAGTGAATGTTAATCAAATTTGAATTTTGCTCTGCTGATATTTTATCAAAATGCGCCTCACCGAAGGTGAGCGCACTGAAATTTTGATTATGTTGGGTTGTGGAGATAAAAGTAGAAGTCATAGGGAAGTTCGTGATATGTTTAATGAAAAATACCCAAATCGCCCGCCTATTGGCCAATCAACAGTGTCTAGGGTAGCAAGTAAGTGGAGAACTTCCCGTACTACTAAAGATAGTAATAAAAGTGGTCGTCCTGGTATATCCGAGGAGAAAAAAATAAACATATTATTATCACTACAGGAAGATTCTCATAGCTCAAGCACACAACTTGGACGGGACTACGATATTCACCAAACCACCGTATCTAAATTTTTACAAAAAGTTTCATCCATACAAACTTACAAACCAGTATTTGTACAAGAGGTATTGGACGATGATCCTGATAGGCGAGACCAATTTTGTGAAATAATGATTGAGCTAACAGATAATAACGCAAGATTTGTCCAAAGATTTTGTTTTTCAGATGAAGCTACGTTTTGTTTAAATGGTCAGGTTAATAGACACAACTACAACTACAGATACTGGGCACAGAAAAATCCTCACTGGTTCATAAAAAATCACACCCAGTATAATGAAGAGGTTAATGTTTGGGCGGGCATTGTTGAAAATAGGATAATCGGACCATTTTTCTTTGATGAGAGTCTCACTGGTGAAAGATATCTAAATTTCCTTTAAAATGATCTGGTTCCAGTTCTTGCCACTCTGTTTCCAGATGATAATGATCCTGATTTACCAAGTTTAACCCTATGGTTTCAACAGGATGGTGCTCTCCCGCATTATGCTATTCATGTAAGAGAGTACTTAAATACAATTTTACCGGGGCGCTGGATAGGTAGACGGGGGTCAATAGAGTGGTCACCCAGATCGCCCGATCTTAATGCACTGGACTTTTTTTATGGGGCTACGTCAAAAATTGAGTTTATAAATCTAAACCCATCTCGGTAGGTACATTGAAGAAGTCTATTCGACAAGTAATAAGAGAAATATCTCCACAAGTAGTACTAAATGTACAACAGGAATTTCTAGATCGATTGATCTACTGCGGAACAGTTGGTGGAGGACATTTTCTACATCTTATAAAATAGTTTATTTTCATTCTTTGTTGTTTGTTTATTTTGTTTTAAAATTGTTAAAAAATTTAAAATTGTTAATATTTCGTAAACGGCTGAAGATAAGTATAGGGCATGATTAATAAAAAATGTCTAGAATGGATTGTATAATATAAAAATGTAAAAATATACAATATGTTTCATTAAAAAAATAATTAAAGTTGACACATGTAGTACTTTTGTGATCTACCCTTTACAACATCTTTTTTCAGAAAAAAATGCACTTCAAAAAATGTGTGATGTTGTTTTATTGCTGTCCGTCTATTTTTTAACAAAAACTCCAGATCTTTCCATAAATAACATTAAGAAACTGTTCTATTAAGAGAAACCAAAGTTCACATACATATCCCTGTCGATTACGTTGTTTACTATTTGTGAAAATGCTGAAGCATTTAAATAGTCGGTGCAAAGAGCTAATATCTAGAAGCTATTTTCAGGAAGAACTTAACAACAATGGCCTATTGTTACCCTGGACAGCAGTATAGAGAAGTAAATTTAAAGATTATGTTAAGGTCTAGATATTTTATTTCTACTTTACTAATTTTTACCGTGTAGCAACTGCCCTAAATTTAAATATCTCCACTGTAAGTGCAATTTAAACAACAGTTAAGGAAAATAAATTATTAGAATCACCTTAAAACAAGCGTTCTAATTCAAAGAGCCTCTTCAAGAAAATAGGCTTCGGATGGTAAAAAGATGAACTGAGGCGAGGGCTTATGGAACTTTCCCATGTAGCTTTCAAACGACTGGTATTTTTGAAAGAAAATATTAAAGAAAAAGAAGCATCTTTGTACCCATTCGTTTTCTTGGATGAAACATGGATTTTTCAGAATGGTACCATTGGTCGATCTTGACAAGATGAAAATAAAAAAGTGTTAGATCTACTAAAGTTGATGGTAAAAGCTATTATGCAGTAAACAAATATATAAACTATGGGAAATTATTGTATATTTATCTGGTTTTTATGAAAAAAAAAACTGTAATTCCGTCACTCGGATATTTTGGTTACAAGCTGGCAACACTGTCGATAACTGACGTCACTCGAAGGGTATGACATGCATCGGTTTTTGTTTTGCATTAAGTATAGATTTAGTTAGATATATTGTCGCCTTATAATTGTGAACTAAACCAAGCCCTGGATGAAAATAATTTTTGCTCGCAGTGTAGTTGATTCGGGCTTGTTCATGTTAAGGTTATTAATAGTTCCCTACGGTGCGTTTTTTGTGTACTGCCTGGGGTGAATATTTTTAATGGAATTCTGCTATCACAACCCTGGCTACGCGACGCGTGAAATTAAGATCGAGCGTGCTGTGATTAATTTTTTTTTACGTTTCGATTGAATTGGAAATTTCAATTTTAAACTAACTTACGCACACTTTTTAGGAAAAATTAAACTATTAACGATTAGGAAGGATGTAAACGTTCGTAATGCTATTATAGCATTAATGCAAATAACCTAAGAATTTATCAAATTAAGGAAAATTAAGATCGTAATTAGTTGCATTAATCCACCTTGATTGAGGTAATAAAATCAGTGAAAATGTAAATTTAAGATTTGTTTGGTGTTAAAAGTTTAATGTATATACCTACCACTAGATATTTCAGATAAGACCTAATTCCCGAAATGTCTGCTTGAAAAATCTAATCAGCAATATCAAATTTGTATGGATTAGCGAAAGAAAAATATGGTAATTTTACTGAAAGTTTGTTCATCAAAAAATATTTCTGTTATAACTAAAATATACTTAGTCCACAGCGATATTTTTTTTCGTGTCATCCCAAAATATTTTCCTTTTAGCTAGAGCAGTAAAAAAAATTACATTTCTCGTCCGATTCCAAAAAAAAGTCGATATTTGAACTCTGGCGGGTGTAGTTTCTCCGCACAGGTTGACAATTCTTTGGCGTAACTCATCAAAATTGTCTGGTAGAATTAGGTTTTGTTCCCCAAAAATAAAAGTGGCTCAAGGTCCGGAGAACGAGATGGCCATTCTATAAATCCACGTCGCCCAATGCAGAGCTCTGGGATTAGATTATTTAAACAATTCCCTTTACTCATTAATAAAAATTAAGGAGTGCTCCTTCTTCTAAAGTTTGGAGTACTCAAACTCAAACGTTATTTGTTCCTCATATCAAGCTAACAGCTCTGGAGAAAAAAATATATATATAGTGGCGACCATTAAATTAACTTTAATAATAATAATAATAATAATGTTACAGAATGACGTGGTGGTGATAGACTTGGTTTAGAGAACGTGGTAGCGTGGAGACCAAGTCAGTATCATTCCGCACAATTTAATGGAGACGTTTCCCTATCTATCCCATAATCTGAATCGGGGCAAAAGCACTCTTGAAGAATCTGGAAGATCAGATGGTATCTAGACGTCTCTCGAAGTTTTGATATCGTCGGATGTAGCCATTAATTAATATTGTTAGTATACCTATTCATATTAACTTACCCACCTGGACCTCGTCTAAATCTGACAGTCAGTTGTAGCTGGGGGAAAGATCCCTTACTCCTCTGGTCAGCTGGTCAGCAGGCACACGTATAGTATTACCCGCGTCCGCGAGACTACCGCGAACCGCAGAATCCTTGTTAAGCGAACCTTGTAAGTAGTTTGGTCAATAATTATTATTAACTAAATAAAACAACTACTTTCTCAAAACACTTAAAATCTATTACAAAGAAAAAGAAAGTGATATTTTACAAAAAGATCCTTAAATATATTTACAAAGGAATATTTACATCTAGCGAGAAAGAGAGGTTTCGAAACTAAAGCCCAACTGGCTAATTATTCAGTATTCAAACTGAATAATCGGCATGCGTCTAATGAAAATCCTAAATAAAAAGAGAATAATTAATGAAAATTAATTTCGAATGTAAAATCCCCAATAAAAAGAAATAAATAAATAGAACAGAATGAACTACCAGATAGTATACGTCTTACCCCAAAATACTGATTAATAAACGAGAAGAGATTAAATTGAACTTTATAAAATTAAGAAAATGATCACTTTACACGAGAATTAAGTAAGTCGACCAGAGAGTTCGGTAACAGTCTCGGAACTGATTTTACTGCGTTCTTGAAAAGAACTTGTGGCCTTAATACCACACCCCTTGGCTCCCAAAACCCCAACCTTTCAACTTTAATACCAATTAAAACTCACAAAACAAGTAATGTTCGTACTTTGACCAATCACCAGTGTAAACTTTAAAATTTCGACATATAAATCAAAATTTTAAAAATTTCGTGTTATAAGTCGAAATTTTAAGAAATATATATTTTTTCATTCTTTGTGATCCTTCTAGGCCTTCGTATAATAGTGTTTGTAGATACAATATTGTAAATAAACTAAATATCTATTATTATCGCGAAGCCCCTTTTAAGAATATTTTTCTGCAATCTGTTCCTATGCAATAATGAATGACTGGTAAAAATATAATATTAAACCATTTTTGTTACACCCTGTTTAATAAACTATTATCCTACACTTTTTTATACCAAAGTGCACTAAGAAATATTAGTATCTTTGTCTCTTGGCTTAATTTCAGTTAAAAATCTTTGATGAAAAACTGCGGCCTTAAATATTTCAAAAACCGTTCCTTTGAAGCTACTTCCTCAAAGTGAACTGACATAGGATTTGACGTAAAATATGAATAATGAAGCTTTTATTTCCAATCGAAGTATAGTGTGATTGATTATTACTACTTAATTTAATTTTTTTTACGCTATATTTTTAACCATAATGTACATTGACTATTAAAAAGCTGTTTTATAATAGGTAAGACAAGTGTTTATTTTTGTTTCTTTCGTATTTTTAAATTGCTTTTTCGCCTGTTTTAAAGTGTGTTGCTGCGGGAAATATATGGCGGAATTTTAATTGGATTATGTAGAAATCCTGGTTTTTTCTTGTCGTTACGTCAATTAGGCTTATGGCTAAAAATTATGTTTATAAGGCTTCCTTTCAATGTGAAAAGTATTAAAACACGTTTTTACTAAGCCAATAAGTTGTAATTATTACTTTTTTAATGTGTCTCTTTTCTCTCGTAATTTTTAAGACGATATATAAATTTTAATAGATAATAAACCGAGAAAATATTAACTTGGGACAAACGTTATGTTCCTTAGTACTTTATTTTGAAAGCGCTGAATTATTCCAATGTTGCTCTCATGGTACACCCTCACAACTATATTTATCGTACCTATATAAACACCTTCCCCAGTTCTCTAACACATCACTTAAACACACAATGCAGCAAACAAAAGTAATACAATAAACATTATGCCCCCTGCATTGCCAGGAACCAAACTTGTGCCACACATTCGTCCGCGCGACATCTCGGCGACGTATTACTGAATACAAACGAGGAAGCCGATAGTCACGTGACCACTGCGTCTTAAAACTTTTATTCGGGCAGCAGTAAATAGAGGAATTGCACGTGGAATAAAAGTTTAATAATATTATTTTTACATCTAATGTTTGAAGGAAATAATATTTTATTCTGATAGTAAATCCTTAATAAAAGAAATTTCGGAAATAACTGAATTAGCAAAATTTAGTTGACCTAATAAAATATCGTTTAAATTAAGAAAATATTCGGCAATTAAATAATTTTATTGTATCAACTCAATTTTTTTCGGTTAATATCTTCCCTGCAATAGTTCACTTGATGAAATATAGGCTGTGTTGCCATAGTTAACAAAAAATCAATTAAGCGATTTAATCCGTACAAGAAAAAGTTTTTCCTCAGTGTACTTGCAATACTATAGTTATAATATAATAGTTATAAATTGCAATACTAATAGCTGTAAATTAACCTTAGCGAATTTTTAAATAATCAACGGAAAGTTCATGTGTTCACAAAACTAAAATATTTATTCTTGTCTAACATTTTTTATCTTTTCAATTTTTATTGCGTGAAGTTTAGGAGTTATTCAACTCAACAAATTAACTATTGGTGTTCATCAGCATTCGAGTGCGCGCGCAACTTAATATCCGGAGTCCTAGAAGAGTTCCTACTTAATATCTCATTATGAAAATACTGGCGCATTATTTAATATCGAAACTGGTTGCTGCAAATTGAAATTTGAAAATGGGTATAAAATTATTAACTAAACACTAAAATTATGTTAAGGTTTTAAAGGTTTGCTGCAGATGGGATGTTTTTAATTTTCATGACTTCAGACATATAGTAGTTAACAAGTTAACATTATACACTCATAAAGAATATCCGGGCAAAAGAAACGTTGGTTAAATTCAACCTTTAGTAACTTGCTTGTTTTTGTGACGATTTCATTAAACTGTAAATGGTAGTTTAATGTATTGAGTTTGTTCCCAAATTTACGATATGTTAATCACGTGCTAAATATACAGGGTGTTCAATTAAAGACGTCCACCTCGACGTCATCAATCCATATCTCAAAAATCCTTGATCGTAGCTTTACAGGAAAAAAATTGTAATGATAAAAATAGCGAAGAGACATTCATTGAAAATATTCTGAAGCTTCTGAAGTGGCCGCAACGTAATATTAAATAGTAAAAATTATAAATTCTGCCCAAATTATCAAAATAAGGTATAACTTTGAGGGCATCATTGGCAAACTCAGTTGATTCTCTATCATTTTATTTAAGAATTTTTTTCATACCGCCCTTGATAAGGGTGGAGGAAGCCGATAAAACATGAAATATTTAAATAGCTGTATCTTCTATTCTATTGATCCAAGTGAAATGAGTTTGGGCTTATTTCAAAGTGAATTACAGACTAATTTAGAGTTTAGAGACAATTCCGATTACTTCCGAGTACTACTAACTCGGCGATTTTTAATAAATTAGATATACCTATGGCGCTGTTTGCTGAAATTATAGTTTAATATAATTTTCTAAACAGTTTTAAATGTAATGGTGTGCTTTTTTACAGCTGTCAGTTGCGGAAACCTTGTTTCAATATCTTTATTGGTTCAGAACTTACCGCAACATAATAAGTGATCTCCAATTTTACTTTAATAGCACGTTAAAGCAAAAAAACCTAAAGTCAATCACAAATGTATTTAGCACTATTTTAGGTAACAAAAGCTAACTAAATTACTTTATCTAATGTGTTCAAAATGGTTCTCATCAGCGGTTTAGCCTTCGGCGAGTGGGTGGCACAGCGGCTTCAGTTTTTGCCTTGATAATATGCTGTTTATGGCAATTTCCCTTCCCCATAAATAAAAGTCCAAACAAGTTAAATCAGGGGACCTTGCCGGCCACGGAAATAAACTTCCTCTATCAATCCATCGATCAGGAAATTGCTGCTTGAGATGGTTCCGAACATTAATGGAGAAATGGGCAGGACATCAATCGTGTTGATACCACATATTTCTTCTAGTAGCAATAGTCACGTCTTCTAACAACTCTGGTAAACTGTGCATTAAAAATTCCAGGTATCTTTCACCGTTAAGATTGTCATCAAAAATAAATGGGTCAATAATTCGCCCTTCAATAATTCCGCACCATTAATGTATGTAGCACAGCAGTAATGTATGTTATAAGGGTTAACTCTTCCATTGCTTGTAAATGTAGCTTCATCTGTCCATCAAATTTTGTGCAAGAAATTCCGGTCCGTTTAACTTGTTTAGCAGCCAATAACATTAATTTAAACATCTGATAAAATCTCTAGTCATTAGGGCTTGGTGCAAAACAATGTAATAAGGGTACATCTTAACCCATTAACGCCCAAATTAATTTTTTTTTGAAACATTTTATGAAATATGAATTTTTTAGTTACAAATGATAATTGTTAGTTTGATTACACCTTCAAAAGTTTAAGTGATTTGTGGTTTTTGAAAAAAGGGCTGATCTATAAATAGATCGCTGGGCAAAAAAGAATATCATTTTATATATTTTTAAATTAATTTTATTTCTAGAAAAAAACTATTTTTTATGAAAATTCGAAAAACATTTAGTACATAGTGTTACATTACATTTGTTGCAAAATGTAAGCGGCCGACTTTTACAAGATGGATACTGGCAGCGTCTTTGATTTTCTCTTTTTTTGAGAAAATGGCCTATTTCGTCTAGTCGTACATTATCTGAAACAAGTGTTTTAGAGGTTGAAGGAAAACTGAATGGTCGACCTTTGGAAACATTTCTTCCATGTCCTAGTTTTAGATATGGTACGGCTATTTGTCGTCTAAAACTTTTTATTGTAATTGATTTTTTTCTATGTATTCTTATATACAATAAAAATCCGTTCACAATTGCCATATCTATTATTCTCGTAAATAAACACCAGTACTACTTCTTGCCCTGAATTGCAATAATGTGCTTCTCCAACAGCCAATCGTGATGATCCACTCCTCCCATAAATTTATTATAGTTTTGAATCAATCGTGGCTGAGGAACTGGAACTCGAGCTTTTTGTTCTTGATTCCATCGTGGAGCTGATGCTAGTGGTTTGACCGTGTCAAAATTTGTCGCCATTGAGACACATTTACTGTCATTCCATTTGACAATTAAAATTTGGTACGTGTTATCAAATCGGTAATCATATGATCCCCTAGACTGTTTTTCTAATATTTGTGAGGACTGTACTGTACATTTAGCTGTTCGGTTTTCCCGTATTGTCCCAGTGGCTCGAAAATTCATTTCCTTTAGTTTGTAAAATAATGCATGACTACTAAAAACATTGTCAAAGTATACGCAGTAACTCTTTGGATTCTCCACGACTGATAGCATATTTAGGACTATTCTGGTACCAAGAGGTAATTTACGTGTTACTGCTTTTACCGGTATAAAGAGAAAACAAGTAGCAGTATCCATCAGCGCCACACATTGCCCAAAGTTTATACCCAAAGCGTATAGGTTTTCCTCTAACGAATTGTTTGAGTGAATGATGACCAAAATACCGCACAATCATTTCATCAATACAAAGATTTTCTTTCAATACCCCAAACTTGCGAAAATTTTGTTCGACTTTGTCGAAAAGTGGTCTAACTTTGAAACATTTATCATCTTTGTTGTTACCAGCTTGGTTATTGTCTTGAAAATGGATAACGGATTTTATTTCTGCATAAGCATTTCGACTCATTGCATTCTTTACTATAGCTTGGCCCAAGTCTTCTTCCTCAGACCAGTAGTCGCGCTCACTTGGTAATGTAAGATATCCACTAAACACTAGAAAACCAATAAAAATTTTTATATCAGTCTGAGTAGCACAAAATCGTTGTTTGTTTTTTTGAGTTATGGCATATCTATTAGTTTCTCGCACTATTAGGTCATATACTTCATTGTCAAAGAATTGTTCAAATATATCAAGAGGGGAGTGTTCACATAAATAATTTTTTAAATTACTTTCCTTTTCTTCGTAGTCGTTGTTCGGTTCAAAAGCATCGTATGTAGGGTCCATTTTAGTCCAGTTTGCAATAAGTTTTTCCGGTTGTTCTAATTTGCGCTTTTTCTGTATATGCGGCAGTAAACGTGCTAACGGTAGATTGTCTTCTTCGTCACTATCTTCTTCAATGTAATGTGGAAGTACTTCTGTAAAGCCAGCAACATCCTTTATCGTAGGAGTACCAGTATCTTCATCATTGATAACTTCCTCATCCGTGAGTTCGTCAACTTCAGGAGGCAACGCTAGTATATCTGCGTCAATTTGTTCCGAGTATAGATAGTCAACAGCATCTTCCAAGTTTTTAAAAACATTTTTATTTATATCCATTGCAATAATTCTAAAAAAAAAGGAACAAATATTTAAGAACATTTTTATAACTATTTAAAAATTTTATACCTGGAAAGCCCAGTGATCTATTGATAGATCGCTAGTTTTTCTCAAGTATAAAAAAAATGTATTTAAAATTTTATCAATATTACTTTATGGTAGTCTTTATTTGTTATTTTTACTACTAAATCAGAAAAAAAATTTACCTACCTGCAAGCAAATCAAAGATATACCACAAAATAGCTAGGGGCGCACAAGAACTAAAAATAGCAGAAATAAATAGCTGCACTACTAGTGATGCCGCGAGACGAGACGAGACGAGAATTGGCCCATTCTCGTCTCGTCTCGTGAGGCGAGAATTTTTTTTTATCTCGTCTCGACGAGAAACGCGTTTTTCTCGCTCGAGAGTGCCATTGTCTCGTCTCGTCTCGTTTTTTCTCGTGAGTAGGGAATCATAAAAAATATTTTTTTATACGAATCTTAAAGGGGGTAAACATTTAAAAGTATCTGGTCGTCTCGCAGAAGGGTTTAATATAAGTCGGTTTGTTAGGCATGTGACTTAGAAACTATTTTTCTTAGATCAACAAAATATTGCAAGCGGCCATAAGACATAATTCACGTAATGTAATAGGCTTGGCACCGAGGTATTTTCAGTCCAAAATATACGGGGTGGTAAAAGATACAGAATGGAGAACGATTTATAATAATAATAATTGATTCATAATGGAACTACCCTTCTTTTATTATTTATTTTTTGGCATAATTCGGGGCATAATTAACTGCAATAGTTTGGAAAATATTCGACTAAATAAAGGGATCAGCCCAGAATGTTATCCGGGGAAAAACCTTAATTTTTTTATTACATTAATAGAAAGTGCAAGAGAAAGAACTTAAAGAAGTATTTCCGAAAATGCTCTATTTGACATATCAATCTCTCATAGTTTATGAAATATTCGGACTAAATCGCGGTAACATTAGATAATTATTGTGTCCTTCTTTTACATATGAGTTATACAATGTAAACTGTAATTGGTTTAAGATCACCGCCGCTACAACGTTTTCAATCGAAAATGCTTTCTTTCAGATTTGGTTAATTATTTAAAAATGTCAACTACTAACCATAGACAGAAGAAAGAGGCTAGACAATTTGATTCTGTTCTCTTGAATATCTCTTTTCAGGTAAATGCCTTCACAATACGATAGAGTGAGAACGTTAAACACATTATTTTTCTGTCTATATATTAGGAGATACCTAAAATTCAGTGTTCTAACAAACGAGAAAATTCGAGAAAATTCGAGAAAAAAACAAGAAATTTCTCGACGAGAAACGGTCTTCTCTCGTCTCGTCTCGTGACTTCTCTCAAGAAAAAAATTTCACCCTCGTCTCGTCGAGACGAGACGAGACGAGACGAGACACGAGAATTTCTCGTCTCGGCGGCATCACTATGCACTACTCAATTCAACAAGCCGGTATAAACTAATCACAAAGATTTGTTGTTATAAGGTGGTCCTAACTGATAATAAAAGTGGGGATGTATTCGTTTGATGCATCGTGGACGGCAGAACGACGTGATTTGTAAAGTGATCTATAAATAGGACGCTGGGCGCTAGTGGGTTAATATCAGCTAATATTTTATGAACATACCCAATTAACAAAGCCAAATCCCTTGCAATTTCTCTAACACTTATATGTCGGTCAGCGTAAACAGCGTAAAATGTCACCTGTCAAAATTTTGTCCCAACGAGTGTGGTGGCAAATCTGTTCCTGACTTCCCTGACAATGTAAAACATCTTCTGTAGTATGATTTTATGAGTCTTTATGGCCTACATAAAATATTAAAATTTCATTAAATTATAAATGTCGGTTCAAAAGTTAAAGCCGAAAAGTCGCTGAGTACCCCTCTAGGGCTTTGTATCTTTGGATTTTTTTTCATGACAAATTATGGTTATTTTGAACTGCCCTATACGCTCCCGAGAGTATGCCATGTACTTACCGGACACCCTGTATATTATATGGGCGTTGTTATACAAGGAGAAAACTAATACTAATTATGTTTTAATCCCTAAGTTATGAACACCCTGTGGTTTGATACAGTGATGCATCCATTATGCCATTATGTGTTTTATCACAACGTTTCAAGTGGCAAGCCCTTTTTTAAAATTTATTACTGAGATTTATACCAATACCTTTTTTTCTCAAGGTTAAAATTAAAAATTATGGATAAACTATCAATTTAACCAACATTTAACAGATTTGTATCAACTGAGTTAAACAAATGAACACTAATATCGATGGAATTCAAATCCGGGCTATGTGGGGGCCAGTCTATTTTTGAATTTCCATATCATCCAGATAACTATTGACAACTCGTGCGACATTGGGTTCTCTGGCATTATCATGCATCAATAAAAAATTCCGACCAGTAAAAGCAATTACAGCACCGCTTGATTGAAAATGGTGGGTTGTAAAAATATATAGTTTTATTTAAAAATTTGTTTTCTCTTTTAGAGTAAATACTTTATGCAGACCCTCACCTTGTGTTTAAATCAAAATTATTTTGAATTTGACAATAAATTTTATAGCAGCAAGGAAGGTTTAATTATGGGAAACCCGCTGAGTCCCCTCCTCGCTGAGATTTTTATGGATGCTTTATAGTCAACAATTATGAATCATTCCCTCTTTAAGAAATTTTTGTATTGGTATAGGTATGTGGATGATGTTTTAACTTGTTTCATCGGTACGGATAGACAACTAAATCAGTTTATAGAATTCATCAATACTCTTCACCCAAACATTAAATTTACCATAGAAAGAGAAATAGACAATTCCATCAATTTCTTAGATCTATCTATAAAGAAAGTAAATAACAAACATAATTTCTCAATCTTTCATAAACCTACACACACAGACACAACAATACACAACTCATCTTGCCATCCTATCCTACTTAAAATGGCTGCGTTTTACTGCATGGTCCATAGACTAATCTCAATCCACCTTCAACCAACAGATTTTCAAAAAGAACTAGACTTAATTAAATAAATTGCAACAAATAACGGGTACCAATCAGAAATTATAGATAAAATATTAAAACAAAAAATGTACAAAAAAGCCATAGCAATGGTATATCCAAAAGAAAAAGAAAAACCAACTTCATACACGATAATCACATATATAGGAAACATAAGCACAAAAATTAGTAAATTCCTAAAAAAACTTAATATAAACACAGCTTTCAAAACTCAAAATACCATAGGAAAACTAATAAAAAACTGTAAAACTAAAACCAACAAAGATGACAAATCGGGAGTATACAAATTAAATTGCGGAGATTGTTCAAAAACCTATATAGGTTAAACAGGTAGAAGTTTCTCGAAAAGAATCAAAGAACATTTTAATAGTTTAATTAATGGCAAAAATGATTCAAACTACGCGAATCATCTTATAGAAACAAAACACTCATTTAATGAAGACTTTAAAATACTACATCTAGAAAACAAAGTATCAAAACTAAATCACCTCGAATCATTAGAAATAAACAAGCTTAAAAATACAAATATGTTATTAAATAATCAACTAGACCTAAACAATTCACCTTTATTAAACTTATTTTAATATTCTTCTCACAATAGGACAATAAAACTTCAAGCAAGACACATTAAATTTGTAAATAACCCACCCCCTTTTATAATATTAATTAAGTTAGGAAAATACCAACCTTTTCCATATTTAAGACCAATTTTACTTGATATTTAAATTAGATTGTATAATATACTAATTATCGGAAAAAAAAACCCCATCTTTTACAATACCTAACTGGCACTGTCATTAGCCATGCACTTAAATAGCGTAGACTTAAAATTAATTGTACATTACCTGACGATGCTGCAGTGCAGTGAAACATGTCGTATTGTCAAATAAAGTGGAAATTGAAGTAAATAAGTGTTTTACTTTAAATAATATAACAAAATTAGAGTAAATATATTGATATAAATACTTGAATAACATTGTTTCACTGAATTTCTTGTATACTACCACCTTACTCGACACTTCTTGATTAACGACGCAAAACTAAGGATACTCAATAAATCAATCGTATCATTTGTAGTCAATTTTATTGAAAGTGGTACAAAAATAGAAAAGTTCCTGAAGATTGAATTTTACCAAGATTTTCTTTCTCACTTTTTATTTTGTTCCGGGGTGTATTTACATGTTAACTTGGGCACTTTAATATCTTTGTAGGGAAGTTTATTAACTATTTTGTTTATGCTGAACACAGAGTGTTCAGAAATACCTAAGTGATTTGTGTCAAAAATGAGAAAATTAGGTCGCAGCGTCGGATTGTAAATTGCATTCATTTCTATATTCTATAGTTATTAGAGTATTTTTAAAGTATATCTACGAAGCTATCGAAGAGACTGATATACCTAGTTACGAGTAGTTAGTTGAAAAATATTTTTAAGTTCTGGCCATGCGGCACGTTTGGCATTAGACAATATACAGGGCTGCCCAGAAGTCCGGAATAAAATTAATATAGCCTTAACCTGTAACTTTTGGGGAAAATGCTCGGACACGTCAATTTAGTTTTATATATGCTCACGTTTTGACCTTATTTGTTTGTTTTTTTATGGACATTTGTCAAAGATATGACGACATCAATCTTTTTTTAAATGGAAACATCCAGCTTGTGATACATCATATCTCGTATAGTATGCTCATAAATTTTGGCGCGATTCTGTCAAGCTGTTTCAAAATGGCGACTGTTAAAAGTTTTAAAAAAATCCCTATTTAAATAAGCGGAAATGATAAATCATTGATGTTTTTTTTACCTTTCAAGGTAAGAAATCTTCATTGTTTCACGTTCTGACATTTTGTGACATTGTCAACTTGTAAAATTAATTTAGGTATTTCCGAAGTATTATTTTACAATTTTCTAAACAAAATGGTTTTGTGGGAAAGGCAGCGTATCGAAGTCTTGATATTGTTAGGATGTGGAGATAAAATAAAAAGTCAAAGTGAAGTGTGCACTTTATTTAGTGCTAAATATCCGAAAAATAAATAACAAAATAAATAATAATAAAAATAAATAAGAAATAAACCATAACAACTATTGTTGTCACAATGTCACAAAATGTCAGAACGTAAAACAATGAAGATTTCTTACCTTGAAAGGTAAAAAAAACATCAATGATTTATCATTTTCGCTTTTTGAAATAGGGATTTTTTTAAAACTTTTAACAGTCGCTATTTTGAAATAGCTTGACAGAATCGCGCCAAAATTTATGAGCATACTGTACGTGATATTAGCTTTCACATGATGTATCACAAGCTGTATGTTTCCATTTAAAAAGGATATCGATATCGTCATATCATTGACAAATGTCAATAAAAAAACAAACGAATAACGTCAAAATGTGAGCATATATAAAACTAAATTGATGTGTCCGAGCATTTTCCCCAAAAGTTACAGGTTAAGGCTATATTAATTTTATTCCGGACTTCTGGGCAGCCATGTATAGAAGCCATTAGTTAAAAGTACAGTGACGGAAATAAACCACTTATTTTTTCCTGATGTGATGTCGGCTTTTGCCACAGAAATTTCTGTGCTTTTGTATCTAGATCACCTGGAAATGCACTTCACTTTTTGGCAAATTGTTATCGGTGTCATCAGATTTGAAAATTATATTATTTCATTTTAACAAATTTTGTGAGCATGAATCAACTCGAGAAGGCGAGATTAATTGCTTTATTCGAAGACGGTGTTTCTCTACGAAGAACAGCTGAGCAATTTGGGAAACCAAGAAGCACTATACAAAGCCTCAGAACTAAATGGGAAAATACAGGATCATTGGAAAGAAGGGCTGGAAGTGGCAGAAGAAAAATTTCAGACGAAAATCAAGATAATGTTCTTATTGGTTTTTTCTTGAAACAATCAATTTTAGACGGCTGTAGAAGCACACAACCCAACTAATTTTCCTGGGACAGTAAGAACGGCGAGAGATTGTATAAGGAATAATTTGGAATTAAGAAATTAGGTAGCTGCTAAAAAACCGTTTTTGACCGATATGAATAAAGAGCAAAGAATGGGGTTTGCGCTGGAATATTTACCGCAAGTTATGGATTTTTAGAAAAAGGTAGTATTTACCGTCGAGAAGACTTTTCAGTCTTATTATAACGGGTAGATTAGAGTGTATAGGCCGCCAAATACACGGTACGAAGAAAGATATACCCAACATGTTAAAACAAGTGGAAGATTTTCAGTATGGGGGTATATGACTTTCAGAGGGCTAGGAATATGCCACCGAATTCGAGGAAGATTTAATACTCAAGCTTATATGCACATCCTTCAAAATGTTATGTTGCTATCGGTAAGCAATATATTTCAACAAGAAAATTTTATATACCAGCAGGACAACTGCCCCCGTCCATACAGCAAGGAGAGTTTCGGACTGGATACGGAAATAACATTTCATTGTTACCTTGGCCCCCAAGAAGCCCTGATATCAATCCAATCGAAAACGTTTGGGGATATATCGTGAAAGAAATTAACAAGAACAATGATTTCCATCCTCAAAACAGTGATGATTTGTGGAATAAAATTGAAATACTTTCTTCGAATAAATAATTTTATATGTAGCCTTTTTTCTATCATTACTGAAATAAGAAACGCAAGGTATAGAGGTGAGATAATTGTAAAAAGCCCAGTTTACCAAAATATTCGAAAATGGCATAAAATGTTAACCTCAGTGTACGAAATTTTATTTCCGTCACTGTACATTATCGCAAGACACCTCCTTTTTGATATGTTTTAAAAAATTTTAATTTCGGGCCACTTTTAGCATTGAAATTACCACAAGCACCGTTGATTTCAGATTGGCAATGTTGTCAAATATCTAGACATATTTTTCTTTTATCTCTTTAATTAATTAGGTAATTAGTACCAACAAAAATGTCGAGATACAGTTGCTGGGCAGGTGGTCATCCTTTTTGCCATTAACATATCTCCCAACGAAACATTCTTTATAAAGGAAACCTGATAAAGATTAGTATTAAGTCATAATAAAAATAAAAATACGAAGTTTATCCAAAATTATCGAAAATCTTAGTCCTAATCAGTATAATAAATCCTAGTCGTTTGTTTGTTAAGTGTTTTGTAGTCCTAGAGAGTAAAAGTGCCTCACATTCTACTTTTTCTTGGCCAATTTATTTCGATGTACCCGCTTCCATAATCCGACAAAACTGTCTGCCGATTATAAATGTGCAGTGTGGGGCTGTAACTAACCTTTTTAAACCACAAGTATCTTTAATATAGAAAAATATGGAGGGGGGTAATGATCTTTATATCATAGGAACTGATCAAAATTAATAGGGCATGTTTTGACCTTCGAAAAGGGCATCTTCAGCAATAAAACAAATATTTAAGTTCGGAAAATAAGCTTTGAAGGGAAAAAATCTAAAGGAAAAATATGTGCGCCACTGCAGTTTTTTTATTTTGATGACACTGTTATATAGGCAGTTTAATGGCTAATGCGATGTACCTTTTAATAATTTAGCGATATGCAAATAAATGTCATTAATTTTTTCATTTTTTTTTCCTCGACAACGGTTGCTCGTAGCGACTTCTACCAAGTATGTTTTTTTCACGTAAGAATGTCATACTAACATCAAATTCGAATTTCGCATTTTAAAAAACCCTTAGATTCCAATTTTAGTTCAAATATTGACATTATCTCAAAAATTATTTAGAAAAAGCAAAAATAAAAATAAAATTTTAACACACCCTGTATCTCCGAAACGAAGCATTTCTGTTTATAGGACCTTTTTTTCATGTGTATTTTTAGGTAGGGAAACTCATCCTGAATTTTTTTACAATATTAATGAAACACCCAGTATATCACCATGCTACTTACCTTAAAGATTACCCATAATACCGATAATTATACAAATAAATAATACTAATTTACATGTTCTATTAATTTTGATCGGATACTATGTGATGTAAAGATTCTGTGACGAAGCAGAATTTGTCCACTTGCGCCAGTGGCGTCCGTGTAACCAATTGTCGAAATATTATTAAAATATAGGATATACAATTATTAATGCTTATACAGGGTGTTATTTAATAAGTGTCCGATATTTTACAGGACGATTCTTCAGTTATTGATAAGGTGAAAAGTTCATATAAGCATTGCTTCGCAAGCCCTTAATTTTTGAGATACAGGGTGTTAAAAACTGCATATAGCAAGGAGGTAAGCGTTTCCAACATTTATTGTGATTTTGATTTAGTTTTATATCTAGTGTTTCGTTGTTTATTGTTGTTTAAGGATTACCGTTTAAAGAGTTTCTATATTGATTAAAAAAAATTGTAGCGACTTTTGACAAGCATACCATTTTTACGTAAAAATGATAGAGGAATTCACAAAGACACTTTCCGACAGCACTGCTTCACAGGGACTTAAAAATAGAGACTTTAAAACAATTCTACGACAAAACAATACAAAGTTACTTTCGACGGACGGACATCTCAACAAACAATTTAATACGAGACTCACACATACGCTCAAGGGCGGATGAGAGGTATCGGTATCCGAAAGACTGGCTTCCGCCCTAACACGGCTAAAATCTCTAAAAATTTAACATCAATTTCAATCAATATTCAATAAAATAAATTATCCATCAATAAAATAGTTCACCATAAAAATCAAACAAACAAAAAGAGCTCAAAAACAAAAACCAAGAATCTTCTATACCGAAAAATGCAAAAATCCTACGAAAAAAGAAGTAAAAGATCGCTGATCTATCTTAGAAAAGTCTCCACATACAAGAAGATAGAGGAATCGATTTTTCTTCTAGAAAATGTGATACATACATGCACGAAAAAGTTGTGACTCCCCAAAAAGGAAAAATACCTGTAGATGGCTCCCCCTACAAATTAAGGGCCAAACTAAGATCAAATTTGAATTTCTCATATTAAAAAATCCCCAAATACCAATTCGTTCCAGTTAGTCCATATATAGACATTACTTCAAAAATTATTTACGAAAAACGAAAATAAAAATAAGTTTTTAACACCCTGTACCTATCTCAAAAATGAAGGGCTTGCGGATCCATGCTTATATACCTTATAAATAACTGAGGAACCGTCCTGTAAAATATCGGACACTTATTAAATAACACCTTGTATAAAGTCTCATTTCAATATCATCATGTATAAAGAAAACATAAAAAAAAAATTGTGTGCTCCCCCCCCCCCCCTTGCTTATCAACGTCCTTGCACTGACACTGTGTTACCCCATAAAATGGTCCGACATGTTTAATATGTCCGCAATAAATTTTATAAAAATTCCAGTCTTATTTGTAAAGCCACCAAACGAATCCCAACTGTTCCGCTAACATATTAAGGTAAGTTCATTCAACAGAGCGAGACTTTTCGTTTTCCAACATCGTAATCCTAATCAGACGAATTTCCCCCGATACGGCAACAGAGCGCGGAGTTTCACCAATGCAGGCGCCGAATTTTCCCTCATTTTTCGCGATGTCCGTCGGTGACTCGCACGCTTTCCGTCGCCCGCCAAATTTAAAATATATCGCGTTTGTTTACGCTATTCGGACGCAGTCGTGCAAATAGTAAATTTGTTTGTTGTTATTATTTAAACGCAAGTAATCGCCTGTGTACACTGTGCGTCAAATAAGTGGTTTGTGATGGGTTTTAAATGACAAGAAATGTTTGGTTAATTCTTTTGTGTATTTTATGAGATTGCTTATTCACTTCAAAAAAAGCTGGCTATTTTACGGCCTGTGTGTGCTCTGCAAATTTTAAACATAAATTCTGTAAAAAAAAATGATTTTTAGTATACATTTAGAGTGAGGTAAATAAAACAATGCAGTCTTTCTGCACAGTTTAATGATTGAAAAAATAAATAAAAGTTTTCCCTACATGCTTAAGCGTTCATCCTCACATCGAGTTAAGTGAAACTGTTAATCAGCCCTATGCTTAAACACACAAGTTAACTTTTAACGTACCGTTTCCATGACAACAACCGAAAAAAGCCTACTTGTTAATTTTTCACTGTGGTTGAAAAACAGGTAATTTTAAAGTTAGCGTCTAGAGTTAACTTGTGTGTTTGATCATGAGGCTGATTGTAAGTTGTCTCACAACTTAACAGGAAGAGGAAAGTAAAATTGAAGACCTAGTGTACTAACTAGCAGGGTTGAAAGGATTTTAATCAATTGATTTAAATTATGATTTAAATCACTTTATTTTTTTTCAATTTAAATCATGATTAAAATCAAAATTTCTGATAAGTTATAATTAAGAGAAAATAAAAACTTTCAGTTTTATTTAATGGTTTATTATATCCAAAAAAATAAAACCACTGTACCTAAATAATGTTTATTTTAGTTAATTGTAGTGCTTGTACAAAAAAAACAATTTTGCAGCTTCTTCCGTTCCTAATCGATTTCTGAGTTTGGAATGGACTTAAACCAAATGCTGAGAAAATTCTCTCGACTGATGCGGAAGAAGCAGCAGCACAAAGTAATTGTCTAATTATGAAGAACTGTTTTTGAATAATTGGTATATTTTGTTACGACTTTCACCAATCTATGGGTTTTACATTCTAAGGAATATCATCATGAAACATAATATCAGTGAAAGATTCTGATCTGGCAAGAAACTTGACTATGAGTGGTAATAAACCACTATTTGGATCTAATTTTTAACAGCTTTTAAAGCAATATTTTTTTCACTTTCTGTTAGTGTTTGCTGAGTTTTTGTTGAGTCAAGAAGATATGCCAACAAATGATTCTTGTTCTGACAGGAATTTGCAGCTCTGAGCGTTTTTCGCCTGCAACTGTCTTCATTAAAATTTGAAGAACGGTAGGAATAAAATTAAAAACGTGTTGAAAATAGCAACTTATTTATAGGAAAAAATTAATAAAAATAAAATAAAAAAAGAATCGAAAAAATAAAAAAAAATCGCAATTCTTGATGTTTTTCAAAAAATCATGATTTTTTTTTCAACCCTGCTAACTAGTCATATTAATTGAAATAAGATTTGAATATAGGTGAAGTTTTAATAATTACAAATGAGAAATTTTAATTAATGGAAAAACGTTATGGATGAATGATAATTAATTGAATTATACCATTATTGGAAAAGAAAGGTTTTTTATTTATAAGATGTTTAAATTTTTATATGGAGTTTAAGAAAAATTTGTGAACAAAAAAAAATTTTTGAGGTGATCACCTTAAAAATCTTCATATTATAAAAATTTAAACACTTTTTTTCTCCCCCAATAATGGTATAATTCAATTTATTATCTTTTATCCGTAATGTTTTTTCATACGTAAAACCACAAGAGCTTTTTTTTATCGGATAAACTTTTATTTTTTACGAAAACTAGATTGCTTAGAAATTTAACGAGAACAAACGAAATGATAAAATATTTTTTATTAATTACCGTTTGTTCGAGTTTAAATTGCTAAAAAGTGATCTAGTTTGAGTTTAAAAAATAAAAGTTTATCCGATCTTAGAAAAAAGATCGGAGAGATTTTTAGCTAGAGAAATTCACGAATTTTGGCATGAGTAGATATTAAAAAAAAAATAATACCTCACTAAAAAATGTTTGATAGTATCAAATTAATTTGTATAACAATATGTCAGGTTGCCGAGCAGTCAAAAAGAAAAGCTACTCTATTTTGAGCTGGAGAGGTTTTTCCCATTTAATTTTTATCTGGAGAGGGGTTTATCGCGATAAAAAGGATGCACCTTTTTTATCGATGTCAAAGTGATAAAAATGCAAATGTCAAATGGACATTTTATTGTAGGAGTGAATTTATCACTAAATAAAATTTCACATTTATAATTATAACTTCACTTATATTCGAATCTTAATTCAATAAATATGACTAGTTAGTTAGTTATGTAGGGAAAACTTTTATTTATTTTTACAATTAATAAACTGTGGAGCAAGACTGCATTGTTTCGTTTACATTACTTTAACTCCACTGAAAGTATAGGTCAGAAAGTATGGACTATTGCTTTAATTTAGAGTGAGGCTAGAAATGATTGAATTATTTTTTTTTAAGCGTGAAATCTCTGCAACCATCCGTGATACACGGATAGAAGAATAGAATAGGTTTAATGTTCAAGACATTATTTTGTATTTTACAGGATAACAAGTAAGGCATAAGTCGTAACTTTTTTTTAGTGGGAACACCATTCATTTGCTGTAATTTCTGCATTTAAGCCAGTTTATAATTCTCCTGAATATGCCTAAAACAAACAGTTCTTTTTTACATTTATGTTACAAGTGTTACAACTTACAATTTAAAAGATTATTTAAGATATTGAATTTATTCTTTATGATTTTGTATTAAAATTTAGTGTACGATACAAAATTATTAACTTTTAGAGATCAATATTTGTGGTTAATCTAGGGGAATCCAAAAATTAAAAAATCAGGGTGCTCCATTAAAAAAAAAGTACAGCAGGACACTTTTCTTAACAATCCTGTATAGTATAAAATAATAAAAAAGGCGTATTAATGTTTTTTTATACCTAATTAATGCTTCATAATAATATTTTTGTGTGACAATTTGAAAACGAACAGCATTTAATATTGCCTCTACCAATAATAGTATGAAAATTTGGCGAAACACGCCAATTGATATATTAAGGGGGAAATTTTTTAAGGCATTTGTTGTCGTGTTACTTCCAACCCCCTGACCCCCAGGGCACCTACCCCTAAAATTTTAAATGGCAACCCCTATTTCTTTTGCCATTTTTGTGTTCCTTATAAAATTCTACATAAACTATATTATTTTTTTTTCAAAATTGTGATTATTAACCTCACAAATTAATGAAATGTATTTAATATCGAATTTTAAAACGGATTGCATTCACCGCCTCATAGCATTTCGTTTAAAACTGTTTGTACCTACCAATAGTTACATTCCAAATTCTTTTATTTATTTACATTTCGTCTTCGATATCCCCACTAGAGAACATAAAATAATTTAATTTTTTTTGCCGTTTTCGACAAAACAAGATTCTCGATTTGTTTATTCCTGATATTTCGAACAAATGATAAGTACTTAGTCGGTACTTTATTTTCCGACTCCTGGTGTTCATTATTTATTTCATGTTCTTCTAGAATCAGTGAAATAAGCTGTGAAAGTTAATTTCATAAACATTTCAATAGTTTTTAATTATTAGTGTCGTTTCTTAAAAGGGTTTACACTATTGCTGAACGCGTAGAAATGATTTTCATTTACGGAGCTGAAAATCGTTGCTTTGCAAGAACGGCGGCCGTATTCAACGAAAGACATCGTGAAAGAAATGTTGGACACAAGTACATCCGTGAGTTAGCAGCTAAATTTGAAGAAACAGGATCTGTTTGCAATAAGAAAAGGAATGAGCCAAGACTGCTCAATGAGGCCGCTCAGGTTGAGGTTCTTGGTGAAGTTGCTATGGTTCCCACTACGTCCCTTCGTAAAGTTGCAGATCAAACTGGACTGTCGCGTGAGTCAGTCAGGAAAGTATTAAAGCTTCACAAATTTCATCCATACAAACTCCTAATTACTCAAGAATTAGGGGAGGATGACCCGGACAGACGTATTGAGTTTTGCGAAATTATGACGGATAAGATTATTACTCAGCCCAGGTTAATAAAGAATATCTGTTTCAGTGACGAATGCACTTTTTACTTAAATGACAAGGTCAACAAACAAAACTGTCGTTATTGGAGCGACCTCAATCCTCACATTATTACAGAGGGGCATACGCAATACCCTCAAAAAATAAATGTTTGGGCGGGTATATTAGGCAATAGTATCATCGGTCCCCTCTTTATCAATGGAAATCTAAATGGTGAAATTTATGCAGAAATGTTAGACACAGCTATAGAATCTCTTATAATTCGTCAGGTGGAAAATCAAAGGAACGCCCATGGAAATGTTGCTCTAGCTCTAGATGAACATTTGCTCCACTTCCAACAGGACGGAGAGAGTAAGAGAGTGGTTGGATAATCATTACCCAGAGCAGTGAATTGGTAGGAGACATATAGAATGGCCACGTAGGTCACCAGATCTGGCACCGCTGGATTTTTTCTTATGGGGTCACTTGAAATCCGTTGTATTTGAAACTCAACCAGATTCCATTGAACAATTACAACAAAGAATTGTACAGGAGTGTAGAGCTATTTCACCTGAAACTCTTGAAAACGTCCGAAACCAGTTTGAATACCGGCTGTACTTGTGCTTGGAGAAGAATGGAACCCATTTTGAACAATTCATAAAGTAGGAAAGGTGAGCTTTCCAGTATTTCATTATCATTATCATAATTTTTCAAGGAGTTGCATTATTTAAATGTTTATTTAAATACATTTCATTAATTTGTGAGGTTAATATGTAATCACAATTTTGAAAAAAAAATAATACAGTTTATGTAGAATTTTATAAGGAACACAAAAATGGCAAAAGAAATAGGGGTTGCCATTTAAAATTTTAGGGGTAGGTGCCCTGGGGGTCAGGGGGTTAAAAGTAACACGACAACAAATGCCTTAAAAAATTTCCCCCTCGACATATCAATTGACGTGTTTCGCCAAATTTTCATACTATCATTGGTAGAGGCAATATTAAATGGTGTTCGTTTTCAAATTGTCACCCTGTATATAGTTTGTCTATATTTTATTTGCAGAAACCCTCATTAAATTATTTTCGGTTAATTATTGTAAGCGGCATCATACAATAATAATTATGAGTAGAGTGCCTTGGAAAACAATTATCTGGCAGAGTTGAGCTTTCAATGATATGGAACTGTCAATGTAAAAATAAAATTAAAAGGGTTATAGAAACAACATTCTGTCTTAAACATATAAATCAACTATTTTAGTCTCTAGAAAAAATACAAGCAAATAAATAAATATAAAGTAAATTAACTAACTGCTGATATTATTTTCGGTTAGCCCTTGGACGGGCAAAAACTTAAAATGATGATATTTGTTCATTTTTAGAATCTCGTGAATTTTCCACCATGATTTGTTAAAATAAATTGCAGCACCAGGAATGGACCGTTCATTTCTATAAAAAATAATAATCAAATTATTTAACCTATACCTACATATTTAGAAAAAGAAGTTGAATTTTACCTTCAAAAAAGAGTAAGAAATCTAAATCTTCTTCGACATTTCTTGTAAATGTTCTTTTTTACGTTCTTCTTAAATTGCCACTACGTATCTTATTTTATTGTGTTATTGGCGTTCATCATTTGTTTAAACCTACATAGTTTTAATTTTTACGTTAACAGCTTCCTATTACTCTTCTCTATATACTCACAATAATTATTATTGTTTGGTGCGGTTTGCAATAATTAATCGAAAATAATTTTATGTTGGTTCCTGCATTTACAATATAGAGAATTTCCATTTCGACTGTTATCGCAAAATTAATAAGACTGACAACTTGCAACCTCTTTACTTCGGACACCCATTAATCTGGACGCGCAATTTCCAGTCTGTAATTTTTTTCAGTCACGAATTTTTTTAAAGTTCTGTTTTCGAAAATAAGTTTTATTAGAATGTATAAATGTGTTAAATTAAAAAGTCTACGTTTCTAACATACAAGCTATGTAGTTATCCCATATATTATTTAAGGCATTTGTATATGCATTTTTAGCCTAGTATCTTGTAATCCGGACATTTGGATAATTCGGACACACCTTTTGTATTTAATTGTCCGGAGTAAAGAGGTTATACTTGTACAGGGCCGTAACTAGGCGTTATCCGTGGGGAGGGGGGTATAGAGCAAAAATATCGCCGCAGGCGTAAGTGTACGCCCAAATGTCGTTTTTAATTTATGATGCCTTGTCTGGAAAAATTCGCTTCATCTGTAAATAGTATTTTTGCCGAAAAATGTGGGACCCTTAAAGAATTTCCTTGAAACCAGTTACAAAAATTAACTCGAGCTGGAAAGTCTCTAGGCAACAAAGTTTGCACTCTTTGTACGTGATAAGGATAAAGTAAATATTCCTTTAAGATACTCATACTGTTTTGTAACTCACATTCAACTCGTTCTCGATTTTCGTTGCATTAGTGCCTGGAGATTCTTTCACCATGTTTAAGACCTCTTCCTCAAGTTGTACGGTTCTAGCTGTAAGTGGTTGGCCGCCTATTTTGCTTTTTGCAAAGCTAGCTGTTTCCTCTAACCTGAGGTGCAATCTTGTAAATGTTTCCGAACACGGTACTCGTCTATTAGGAAAACGTTCTGCATATAAACGTCTCGCCTCTAGCGCATTTCCATTTGCCAAACCGTACATAAAATTAATTTTAGCCATTTCTTGATTGGTAAACTCAGCCATTATGAAAAGTTTGTAATGTAGTACAAATAAATTCAAAAACAATTCAAAAGGATATTATTTGAAATATGTTAAACAGGAGACAAATGTTACGGTGAAAACAAATGTGATTGCCATGGAACGAAGCAAAGCCTACTCGTATCACTTGACGCAACATAATGATAAAAATACGAAAAATAACTAAAAAATTAAGGTACTCTTTTACCCAGATCCCCGCCAATGAACTAATTGTAAAATTTAAAATTGACCCAAAGTAAAGTGCTCTAATCCCTTATGTTTAACAAATGTCATTAGAATATCGTATGGCATTAATTAATAAAATGAAAAAAAATACAAACTTTTTTTTTAACACCCTGTATTTTGAAAACGAAGCGACATGCGGAAAGTTTCATACCACATTTTCGTCTTAAAATAAGATGAGGATTCACCTCCTTCATTTTTCAGAGAGGTTAGGAAACACCCTTTATAATGTGTACGTCATCGTATTATCCGACATAAACATTTTATTAATTTAGGCTTTTTTTTTAAGGGTCTAAAAGACAATAAATAAAACGATTCCACAATTTACCAAATAGCCACTGTTTTAACCCTTTATTTTCTCTTTTTCAAGGCTATCTCTAGATCTGGTATTCTGTCTCACTCACTAAAATTATCGTATGTAGAAATACTCAAAACAAGTAAACCACAAGTTACCACAAACATTGACAACAACATTTAGTGTGGCCGCTTTGACGACACAACGAGCAATTTTTTTTTTATTCTTCTAGCTTACTCCCTTAAAAAAATATGTTTTCATTTATTATTGTACCTAAAAAGTAGTAAGATTCATAGTAGCATTTGATATAAACGCTGTAATCTCTCTGTCACGCTTAAAAATATATAAAAAACCCAAGATATATTGAAATAGATGGTATTAGTTGATAAGATAGTAGTTTAAAATAATTTACTTCAGTAAGTATGACAAACTTTTTAAAATAAATAAACTCTTAAAAATAGCATTTTATTTTTAAGATAATTACCTATAATACTATACACTTTTTTATTAGTATTGTCCGAATATTTCTGGCTCATCGTGTAACAACATTCCTAGTACTTTAAACGAATTATATAAAATATAATAAAAACGAAGGTGCTATCTATTTCCTTTAGTGATACAGAGTTTCAACGGAAAAGGATTTTTGAACAATTACTAGAATAAAAACTGATAACGGGTTCGTTTACTAATGGATGCCAAACAAAACATTGGATTCCATAAATTCAGTAAATTAAATGCGGTGAAAGTGTACAAAGGTAGTTAAAATTTTTGTCCAAAGTGTTTAAACTATTTAGTGTATATAAAGTGTATTATGTAAATAATGTTAACTAAAAATAAGACCATTAAGGAACAGGATTGTAATTCGCCTTATCCTTGGTCAGGATTGACGTTAGCATGTGCAAGGATTCTGCAGTTGTATGCCAAGGTGTTCGAACAGGATATATCCAAGTTAAATTCCAAGTATGTTTTTTAATTTACTTTAGATGTTGTTTGATGTTCGTATGGTTTTGTTTTACTAAAACCTTTTGTTTGATATTTTTAACGATAATTGAGATCTTTGAAGTTTGATTTTATTGAGTTTTATCGGCGAATAACCGTGCTTTTGCTTTTAACCAAATACTAAAATATGTTCATTGAACTGTCATAACATCAGCTGTGTGGCACGTCACTTCGACATGGAAACCCCGTTATTAACCTAACCTCTCTGCATGTTCGCGGGCCAACGACCCACCAAGAAACGTCAAAACGCGTCATTCTATGACTGAGAATGACAACTTGTGCTATTTATGTATGATGTTAGTTCAGGTTAGTTGGGCTATATAAATATGAAAGTAAAATAAATAAATAATTTAGTCTTCCTTCACAATTTAATAAACGTAAAATATAGTTTCCTACATGTTTCAAACGTCTAGATGTTCATCCTCAGGGGATACTAGAAGGGATAGTACAGGGCGTTCTAACGAAGACTGAATAGGGTATTTTGGTGTTTTTCAGTAGACTTCAAAAATCTCACAAAAAAAAATTTGGACTAAAAACATACGACTTACGCCGTATGTAGCGCTTTTTGAATGGAACGCCCTAGTTTTCATATAATTTTTGGAAAAGTCACATTTTTTACACTTCTATTTAAAAATTTTTAATATTATGATAGATTTATACAGGGTGTTTCAGAAGTACGGTACGTAACTTAAGGAGGTGATTCCTTATAATATTCTAAGTGAAAAAGTTCATATGAATATGTGTCCGGAGTTGCCCCGTTTTTAATATACAGGGTGTTAAAGTTTAAAAAGAAAATCAGTTTTTTATAATTTTTTTAAATATCCTTTTCCCGATTTGATTGAAATTTAGTACCGTTGTTTATATTGATAAGGGGCTTAATTAGGCCTAACTAGAATAAATTAATTAAGTCCAGTGGCGTCCCGGGGAGCACCTTAACGAATATTATTGACAAGAAAATGTACGTCACTGACTTTTTTCTACTTTTGATATTTTTTTTCGGATTTACCAACTAATAATACAACTTTTTTGTTCATTGAATTGTTGTCGTACCTTGCTTCGTTTTCGGGAGAAAAAATAAAAACCACTTTATTGCATGGCCGATTTAAACCAAATTTGGTACAGTTGTGTAAGAGGATCTGACGCACCGAATGATGATATTGGCGTTGTTGCCAGCTTTTTAGTTTGTCTGGAATTCGAACGAATTTTATATTTTTAAATGTAACACCCTGTATATTTTTTCATTTATAGTTTTTACTTTAAATTTGTTACACTTTTGGTATAATATACTTTGTTTCTAATATCAGTAGTTTTCGAAATAACGACGTGTTTTGAAGATATTAACAAATTGTGTTTTATTTATTAATAAATAAAACACCAGTTCAGTTTTGATGTAAAGTCATAAAAGCTGTCATTTTTATATGAAAAAATGTCTTTAACTGAAAGTGAAAGAATTACAATTCTTATGATGAGAGGATATGGCGATAGGGTCAGGTCTTACAAAGAGGTTAAAAATTTATTTAATGACGCATTTCCAAACCAAAATCCAATTTTAAAAGCAACTGTTCTAAAAACTGTCCGACGGTTCGAAGATACTGGAAATTGTGGAGATAGGCGACGATCAGGACGATCAGCAGTAGTAGATGAAGAGAAAAGTTTAGAAATTTTACAACATGTTGTTGAAACCCCTGTTTCTTCATTAAGAAAAATTTTTCAAGTAAGTGACCTCTGCTTCAAATCCGTCCATAATGTTTTAATAAAACATAAATATCACCGTTTCAAAATACATGTAGTTCAAGAGTTATCAGAAGATGATTATGAGCGAAGAATTGAATTTTGTGATATTATGATGTCAGGGTTTGACCAAAATACCCAGTTTTTCAAATTTATAGTATTTTCGGACGAAGCAACATTTATGTTAAATGGTATATAAAGTCAATAGACACAACTGTAGGTTTTGAGCAAATAAAAATCCCCACTGGATGAGAGAAGGTCATACACAACGCCCTGGAAAATTGAATGTGTGGGCTGGGCTTCTGGGTAACCACAAGATCGGTCCATTTTTTATTGATGGAAATTTGACATCACAACTTTACCTTGAGCTGTTGGAAACGCGAATAGTGCCTATTATACGAAATGTGATGGGTCCAAATTATGCAAGTACATTCTTCCAACAGGACGGAGCTCCTCCCCATTTTGGTCGAAACGTGCGCGAATGTTTGAACAACACTTTTCCGAATAGGTGAATCGGTAGAGGGGTACAATCGAGAGGCCACCTAGGACCCCTGATTTGTCGCCTAACGACTACTTTTTATGGGGACACTTGAAGAACAGAGTTTATACCACAAAGCCTCAAGATTTGGTCGATTTGCAGCGTCGAATTTTGGACGAATTTGAATTAATAACGCCAGAAATGATTTACAACACAATTGAAATTTTTTTTTCAATTGCACACTGTCAAGCTGTACAGGGAAAACAGTTTGAACATTTAATATAAAAAATATATTTTTTGTAAATTGTACTCGTTATTTCGAAAACTACTGATATTAGGAACAAAGTATGTTATACCAAAAGTGTAACAAATTGAAAGTAAAAACTATAAATGAAATATATCTACAGGGTGTTACATTTAGAAATATAAAATTCGTTCGAATTCCAGACAAACTAAAAAGGTGGCAACAAAGCCAATATCGTCATTCGGTGCGTCAGATTCTCTTACACAACTGTACCAAATTTGGTTTAAATCGGCCAATAAATTGTGATGTTATTAAGCCGTTTCCAGACTTTATACACACACTGTATATTTCGAAGTTAATTAAAACATTTAAATTAAAAATAAAATTATTTCTTTTAAATACTGACACAAAAAATAATGCAACAGTTAATCAAAGCAAATGTTGACAATGGCCGCCTTCTGATAAAACGCATGGTTGCAACCAAAAAAACTTTAACACCCTGTATATCAATTACGTGGCAACTCCGGAATTATCTTTGGTAATGCTTTGAAAGTCAAGATAAATTTGACATTTTTTATAATTTTACCATCAAATACTCGTTAAATGAGAGACTACAGATTGGGGTCTTGTGCAATATAGGTCAGCTCCATTTTTACAATTTTTGAACTTTTAATCGAGAGCACACGGTGTATAGAATAGATTAAAAGAAAAAAATCGTTGGATGGAACACCTTTTTCGCCAAAAATTAAAAAAATATTTTCGGAAATGACAGTAGTTTTTGAACTATTTCAACGCGAAAATTCTCGTAAAACGTGTATGAAATAAAAGATTCCTTACAGTGTTGCCAAACGTGACGGGTTTTATGTCGATCCACGACTTGCGCACATCTGCGAAAAAAATAATTGCAATGCTACTGCATTGCTATACTAGACTTACATGGGCTAAAAGGGCGCTAACCGGTTTCTTATCCGTCTTTTTGTTCAAAGTTCACGGTGTAAAAATAATGCGTCATTTAAATTTATGATGCGTATCAAGTCCATAACAACAACACAACAACGCATTTGTTGGTCTACTGTCAACAAAGTGACTATAAAATCGAATATGTCTGTGCGGTCTAACCTTTAATAAAAACTATAAGATTGAAAGATTTTTTTCTTGGTTTAAAAGATGTTCTTGGAACTAAGAAGGCTTTATTATTAAATAGTAATAATATGTCAATAAACTGCGGGTAAAATAGTTCGTGTGCTAAACGTGATTAAATTAAAACGGTACAAAAATAATGAAGTACCTGTTATAACGTATAGAAAAAATTTTTTTTTTTGGAAAAAAGTGCTTCATCCAACGATTTTTTGGCTTTAATGAGTTTCATTTAAAGTAAGCTTTTTAAAAAGTCTAAAGAAGTTACGAAAGTCGGTCAGACCTATAAGGCACAAGAACCTACAGTTTGTTACCATGTACTACAAAAGTCAAGAAAACGCAAGAAGATTAATTGCTTATTTTTTGAAGAAAATAAATCTTTACATGACAAAAAGAAAATTCACAAAGAAGTAGAAATCGAGACCAATCCATTTTAAGTTATTTTAGTGTAAATCCCACCAAATCAATTTCGGATGCAGTTGGGACACGGGTTCCTAAAAATGTGCAATAAATCTTCTTCTTGCTTCTCTTACGTTTTCTTGACTTTTGTAATACATGGCAACAATCTGTAATCTCTCGTCTAACGAGTATTTCATATTGACAAGATAAAAAATATGTCAAATTTAAATTTATCTTCACTTTAAAGGCATTACCTACATCATCTTTAATTTAAACAGCTTGTGATAAAGTTATTAAGGATAATAATATAAATGTAGTACAAGGAGCTATTGCAATATGTGACTTTTTCAAAAATTATATAAAAAATTTCCATTTAAAAAACGCTACATCCATGGTGTTTGTTGTTAATTCACATTTTTTTTAGTGAGATTTTTGAATTCTACTAAAAAAAAAAATACATCGATTGGCCATTTTGGGTTTTTCCAAAAATACAGAGAAAGTCAAAAACAAGCCCCTGTCAGTCCTCGTTGGAACACTGTACAGGGTGTCCCACATTCGAGCCTCATCATGGGGATCTCGGAAACTATAAGAGATACAGCATCGGTCAAATTATGGCAAAGTTGCGGAATTTGGTGCCTAGTAATATGGTAAAAAAATATCTGAGCTATCTTTTTTAGTTTTAGAAATATTAAAAAAAAACAAAAATATTGAATTTTGGTTTTTTTAAATTGGACGACTTATTTTATCCGCTACATAAAAACAAACACAACATTGTTAAGGCAACTTTTTTCGCTCCATATCGTGGTGTTCTTAGAATTTCGTTTCAACGTTTCGTTTTCGTGGAACTATTATCAACTTTAATTTTTTAAATACGGACCTGCATTTTTTATTTTATTTTTTGAAATCTCTTTAAGCCCTGAATTCAACCATGTAGCGCACTTAATTATATCTAGACGTTTTGATGCCATTATTACATCATCAGGAATGTGATAATTAATTTTAAATTAATACGGCCCTGGTGTTACTTATTTTTTTTACCAAATACAACATATAAGTGGAGCCAGAATTTATTAGTTATAAAGAATTAATTTTGTATAATAATATTATAACATATATTTTAGTTTTTATAATAACAAAGTATAAAGTAAAACTAAAAAAAAAAAACAAAGGTGGCTTAGACGTCAACTTTATGCTTACTTGATTGTGTGGCTTAATTATGTTGACAATTGTCACCATATTTTTATGTTGAATATTTCAGCAAAATTATGTTTTCTGCTTTAGAAAAACGCGACATGTTACGAGTTTATTATTCTTCCAATAGGAATTCACAAATTTCTTGTCAGCGTTATTTTCAGGACTATTCTGAACGCTTACAGCCTCATTATACTTATTTTGCTACACTTGATAGAAATTTAGCCGAGTATGGTAGTTTCAATAAACCAAGAGTAAACTATGGAACACGTATGGAACCGGAAGAACAACAAAATATTATCAATTCGGTAAGTTTTAATTTATTTTAAAAAATTACCAAATTTTCTATTTAGAAAATTTTATTTAAGGTTAATTATGCCCCTCGCGTTTCAACTAGGCATTTCTCCAACGAACTAGAAAAACCGAGGATGAGGATCTGAAGAACCTTAAATTCTCATGGATACAAACCATACAAAATTCATATCAGTCAAACGCTTAGGCCTGGTGATTCAGAAAGAAGACTTGAATTTTGTAATTGGCTTAGCTTCAAACTAAATGAAGATGATAATTTTTTAAACAAAGTCATTTGGACTGATGAATGCAATTTTACAACCAATGGATTATTTAATAGACACAATGAACATTATTGGTCTGTGGAAAATCCCAGACAAAATCAGGAAGTAAGACCTCAAGGACGACTTTCTTTTAATGTGTGGGTTGGAATGTGGAACAATAAAATTATTGGACCCTTTATTTATGAAGGCAACCTCAACTCGCGAAGATATTTGGATATAATAAATAATAATATTTTGGACGCATTAGATCTCGAGCCTTTGGAGACTTTAAGACATTTATGGTGGCAGCAAGATGGCGCTCCGCCTCATAATGGAAGAGAAGTAACCGAGTTACTAAACGAAATTTTTCCAAATAAATGGATTGGAAATCGTGGATTTATACGATGGCCAGCAAGAAGTCCTGATTTAAATCCGTTGGATTATTTTCTTTGGGGGTACCTACAAAATCGTCTGTACCGTAATACGCCACGCGATATTAATGTTTTACGAGGAAATTTATTCCGAGAAGTCAGGGCAATCCCCGCACGGGTTATTCAACGGGCGATATTTAAATTAAGGAGGCTTACTCAAAAATGCCTTCGAGAGGAAGGGCACTTGTTTGAACACTTAATATAATCAGTTTTTTACTTTTTGTTTCTGTTATTTTCCGTTTTTATTTATTTCCTACATAATATATTATTCATTTATAAATGTGTTATAAGATTTCTTCATTTTTCATTTACTCTCTTTTATTTAAAAAATTTATATTATTCATATTATATCCTCTTGTGAGTAAAACAAATTAAACAAAAATATCTTGTGAGGTGTCTTAAACAATTTGTTAAATACCTGTTTGACAATCAGACATCATTATTTCTAGATAACCGAAAATCAGGCTTGAGTTGGCGAATGCCAAGATATTGGCGTTCAATAAATTGGTTAATGGGCTATTGTTTGCTCCAAAAGTTGGCTACTATTACATGGCATGCAAATGCATTTTTTTTCTTTAAAAAAATACTTTAAATAAATTCCAGGGTCGTATTTATTTAAAAATTAATTATCACATTCCTGATGATGTAATAATGGCATCAAAACGTCTAGATATAATTAAGTGCGCTACATGGTTGAATTCAGGGCTTAAAGAGATTTCAAAAAATAAAATAAAAAATGCAGGTCCGTATTTAAAAAATTAAAGTTGATAATAGTTCCACGAAAACGAAACGTTGAAACGAAATTCTAAGAACACCACGATATGGAGCGAAAAAAGTTGCCTTAACAATGTTGTGTTTGTTTTTTTGTAGCGGATAAAATAAGTCGTCCAATTTAAAAAAACCAAAATTCAATATTTTTGTTTTTTTTTAATATTTATAAAACTAAAAAAGATAGCTCAGATATTTTTTTACCATATTGCTCTGCACAAAATTCCGCAACTTTGCCATAATTTGACCGATGCTGTATCTCTTATAGTTTCCGAGATCCCCATGATGAGGCTCGAATGTTGGACACCCTGTACATTGTTCGAATATGTGACCAGTAGAGATAAAGTTAAACTTAAAGTGAGATTTACCTAACATCGAGTTGAGTGAAATTTAAACGTATGGTTGTCTCAAATTAGTGACTACAAATTAACGAAGATGAGGATGTATGTTAACATATTAATCGTAGAAAACTTTTAATATTTAAGTGAAATTTTAATTATAAATGTGAAATTTTTATTTCACGAAGAAACATCATGGATGAAGTAAGATTATTTGAGAAAGAATATTGAAAATAACAATATTGAAGGGAAGAATTTTTTTTTATAAAATGTTTCTTAAAACATTAAAAAAAATTAAAAATCTTTGGTCTAAGAGTTGAATATCAACTGCATGTCATGTAGATATGGGGCTATGCCATGGGCATGTAGAGGATCAAAAAGTTTGAGAAAAGAAAGGGGAATCAAAATATGATTACAGTATTGATACAGGATATCCCAAAAAAAAAGCTCAGGAGAGTGACAGTGTTGTTGGCGCAAAAAATTTATCGTGTCCACATTTTAATTTGATATTATAACGTTACCTTAAGAGTTAAAGAAAGAAGTTAAATACATACATTTCTTGCATTGACGTAAATTTTTTATCTGTTTATTTTTTATATACGCAGGGTGTTTCGTTTTCCCCGTCCAGGCATCAACTTTCTTATTTTAAATGGAACACCCTGTATATTGATAGGTATTTAGATTCCCTTTAAACTTTTATGTAAATTTTGTATAACCTTTTATGCCTATTTCTTATCGTTTAGCCAATATTGATTTGTTAATAATTTGATGGATATTTATTCGAACAAAAATATTACAATTATTACAACTACAAATATTTACATAATTTGTTGAAAATGACCTCCATTATTTTTAATACAACGCAACGATGGATTGCTCTTAAAAAATAATTTTTTATATTTACGAATACTTCAGGTGTTTCTCGTAAATCGTTTACCGCTCTTCTAACATTAAATATAATCTCATTTAAATCACTGCATGGAGTTTTATATACCTCGTTTACAATGTGACCTCCAAGAAAGTAGTCCATTGGGGTAATATCAGGACTGTTTGGAGGCCACAGGATTGTGTCATTCCTTCCAATCCATTCGATATAATTTTGGTTCAAGTAATCGCTAACTTCCCGAATATTATGCGGGGGAGCCCCCATCCTACTGCCACACAATAGCTGCTACCTTGTTTAAAGGAAGATTTTCCAATAAACTATCTATATCATTTTGAAAAAGATTAAGGTATCTAGGGCCACTTAATAAGCCTCTATAAAATAACGGTCCAATTATTTTAGAACCAAAAAACCCACACCAGACATTTATAGACTGACATCCTTGGTGTCTAACTTCTCGTATCACATGTGGATTTTCTATGGACCAGTGACGAGTATTTTTTCTATGAGGTCCCGACGCGTTGAAAAGCAGCTCTCATCAGTCCATAAAATATTACTAAGAAATTGGGGATTTTCTTCGATTTTACCTAACAAATTTCTGCAGAATTAAAGACGTCTTGGAAAATGTCGTTGTTGCAATTTTTGAACCGGCATTATTTTGAAAGGCTTATACCCAAAATCGTGAAGAGTTCTCGAAATCGTTCCGTAGGAGTATCCAATGTTATCAATAAAAGTTCTTATTGATGTATTAGGATATGCGTTGAAATATCCCAAACATATTATACGATAAGAAATAGGCATATTAAAGGTTATACAAAATTTACATAAAATTTTAAAGTGAATCTAAATACCTATTAATATACAGGGTGTTCCATTTAAAATAAGAAAGTTGATGCCTGGACGGGAAAAACGAAAAACCCTGTATATATAAAAAATGAACAGATACAAATTTTACGTCAATGCAAGAGATTTATGTATTTAACTTTTTTCTTTAACTCTTAGGGCAACGTTATAATATCAAACTAAAATGTGGACACGATAAGTGGATCACACGGTACATCAAAAGTGAAGCCTTTTTGACCCCATTTTTATGAGTTTATGAGCACTCCCTTAAATAACTGCGTGATATTTATTAACACCCTGTATATTTTATATGAAATAAACACCTCGGTAAAATTATCTCTAGCATTTTTCAGTGCTGCCCTACTTAACATTTTTGACGAAAAAAAAAACAGGTTATGCTTTAGTCCACGCAGACATGCATACATTAGTTACTGGAGACATCATGTCTAAGCTTAGCTAAAACCTAGTTCTAAATATAAAAACTCATTAAAGCACATGTATGTATTTTGTATATATTTTACAGTTATTTTAATAAACATTGGTCAGGTTTTTAAAGTTAAGGTTTACTGTTTGATAATGTTAATGTTTTTTTTTTTATATACATACATATAAAAAAAACATTAACTTTATTCGTTGGGAAAACTAGAAAAAACTAATTAGTGTGAATAACTGTCAAATAAAAATTAGGTATATGTTTTGAAAGAAAACAGTTTTCAATTAGAAATGATGCTGAATTTATTTCGGCGCGTTTAAAAACCTACGTCAGACTCTAAGAATAAGAATTTAAGGAGAAAGAAATTTTTGGTTTTAAACTCACATATTTTTGAGATGAACTGCACTCAAGGACAAATTTCATTTTTGTCTACTATTCTAATATTTGCATTGAATAGATGTAGCTATGATAAATTACATTAGTCAACAAATACAAAAAACATATTGCGACTGATATTATAATGGCTGTACGCAAGAGTTAAAGCATCCTGATTGCGAATTCAACTACCAAAATTTTCCACTACGTATAGATTTTTAGTTATAAAATGTATTAGATATTTTTATTTGATACAAACATTTGTATATAATATTTATACATAAGTTCAAATGAAGAAAAAAAAAACAAGATATTTTAAGGATAACAGGATTTATTTAAAATACAAAAATACATTTTTCTACTGACGTTTTATAATAACCCCTTTTTGATTGTCTTTTTGATTTTTTATGTCCTACTCGAATATTATTGTTTCATAATACCATAGTTATCAGACACTTTAAATGGTATATAATACCCTCGGAAGGGCATTAAGGAAGTTTCTAATGCCCTCAGGCATTAAGAGAAATAAATAGGAAAAATCAAAGTAACAACTTTTCATTAACGAAAAAACGTATTTATCATTTATATTAAATAAACAGTTCTGAAAAGACCCAGTAAAAACGAATTTACGGGCTTTTGATAAGTCAATGTTTTCTATTATTTCGTGATTTTCACTAACAGAAATTGACGATGACGATGACGTTTTTTGATGTTGATGGTCTCGTTGATGGTAAGCTATCAATTTCGAAATTTTGTTTTTAGAAGACATACTGTCTTCCAAATGTCCCTCAACCACAGCTGAACTTTTCCAACCGCCATGTCTTTTCAATGTGGTCATGTTTGCCCCCGCGTCCGCCAACAAAGTTGCAGAGGTTCTGCGCAAACAACGACCAGTATATTTGTTCGCATCGCTTGGACCCAGGTATTTTGCAATAATGGAAGGAATCTTGCCTATGGTGTTCTTCCCAACTGGCTGTGAAAACCAACGACCGTTACGGTAACACAAAAATAATCTATTGATGTTGCAGTTCGTCGGGCGTAAAGACCAATAAGTTGTCAGTAACTTTAAACAACCCATCTCCTTCTCATCAGTAATTGTGAAGACACGGTTTTTATCGCTCTTTGTATCGGGAATATTCACTATTACTACGGATCATCTATCCTCTATATGTTTAACCAACATATTAACTAGCTCTTGGCGGCGGCACCCACCAAATACACCAAATAACAGAGCCACTTTGTACATCAAAAAAGTTTCATTGGGAGCTTCACGGATGAATTTCAGCACATCTTCTCGAGTCAAAATTTTCGATTTCTTCGCTTCATATCCTTTGGATGCTTGCTTTAGATACTGGCCTAACTTGCAATATTTTGAAATGTCTATATGTTTATTAACTATTAATGTCTTCTTTAACATTGAATATTTCGTCCATAGGGAATTAGGAGTGAATGTTCCAGACTATAATCGATATACATAATTAGTATTTTAATATAATTTACACCAGCAATTTTAACATACCAATTCCTGGAAATATCCGAGTAGCGTTGATAATTTTTACATCATTATTTTTCATCCAATCCCCAAACCTTTGATATTCCTTATCATAGGCGTCTTTAGACTTCTTTGGGACAAGGTTATCCAAAGCTTTGGCAGCATTCACGGCAATTCTATCCGGAATTTGACCGCCAACCTCCATGTCGCTTTAGCATCAATATATCCGCTCCAGAGTCCGCTAAAAAGTTGCTAAAGATCTTCGAAAGCAGTGACCTGTATATTCATTTGCCTTTAAAGGCCCCAAGAACTCAGCAATTTTCTTTGGTGTTGCTCCAATGGTATTAATGACCACTGGAAGTCTGGAACATTTGGAGTTTCTGTACGTGATAAAAAATCTTTCATGGGTTATGTGTGCTGGACGTAATTGGGCGTACTTTCAGACAATATTCAAAAAGTTGATGCCACCAATAGAGCCTTCGCTAATTACAAAGCTTCTTGCAGCATTTGTTTTAGTGTTTGGAATGGTTATTTTAATTAAAGACTACGAAATTTCGATATTATTCATCTTTAAATATGTCAGTTCTTCTCTGCGACATGCTCCAAAGATTCCCACAATAAGAACGACTTTGTCTAATAAATAGTGCTTATCGTCTGCTTCTTTGACAAATCTTTCTATTTATTCCTTGGAAAAAACTTTCGACTTTTTGGGCTTATACCCCGTAAATTTCCTTTTCAAGAATGCAATTAGGTTTGTCTTTATATCAACATTTTTATTTAAATAAACCATCGTTCGAAGCATTGAGTAAGTATATATTTACTTCACAAAGTTGATGGCTTATAGGCATAATCGTGAAAAATATGCCAAAACGACTTTTTCTGATAAGGATTTTACCTTTTTTTCTTCACACCGGTTTTGAATTTTTCGTATCTGCCCTCATACAAACTCCTTGATTTTTGGGGAACAAGGTTCACCATGCGACATTTTCAATGTCTGAGTCTTCTAAATCACTCATTTTTTACTTAATATTTGCCGCAGTTTTTGACAAAGAAATTCTTTCGAACTCCCCTCTGACGTGTTGTCCAACTCGGCTTCGCCTCGTAGGACAATTTTTACGTCGCGTGCCTAAAAGACCCTTATTTCGTAACTTGTTGTATAAATAGCTATTATAGTAAGTCTTTTGTACATATACCTTTTTTGCAAATGCTGACTTTCGTTTATATTCCTTATCGCTCTCTCTCATAAGAAACCAACAATAATCCCCCAGTATTGCTGGATCCCATCCGCCTTGGTAGCGTTGCTGCATTGTTAGTATGTCCTGGTGGAACCTTTCTCCTTCCTCGTCACTAACCGCACCCAAATTTTCTTGGAAAAAAATTAAATTGGAGTACAAGAAGTGTATTTTAAGAGACATGCGACAGCTCATTTTGCAATAGCTTTCAAGTAGGTTTCTTCTACAAGTTTTTCGTAGTTTTCTCCTTTTTTGTTTCCTAAAAACTCCGGAACAATTGTTTTAAAAGAACTCCACACAGCTAATTCCACATCACTTAATTTTTGATCAGACTGTCGACCCCTTAATATTTTTCTAGTTTGTGGTTCAACAAATATTCCTTTCTTAAGCTTAGCATCACTTAGTTTAGGAAAGATTTGTTTAAGGTATTTAAACGCATCTCCTTCTTCACCTAATGCTCTAACGAAATTTTTCATCAATCCCAATTTAATGTGTGAAGGAGGTAACAGAACTTTTTTGGGGTCAACAAGAGGTATATTCTTTACGTTAGCCTTGCCCTGAAATATATTGACCTCTTGAAAGCCATTCGTTTACGTGGTTATTGCTCTGTGTTGTTGCTCTACTGTCCCAAAGACAAAGAAAACAGCAATACTTCGTTAATCCACCCTGAAGCGATAGTAATAGTCCTATGACTTTTAGGTCACCACATATTTGCCACTTATACGTATCATAGTTTATTGTATTTAGAATAAGTGAAAGCTTTCGTATCTTTCCTTCATGTCAACTGCATGTGCAAGAGGAATAGAGGGTCTTCTGTTTTTTTTTTTTATGATAAGGCACAGCACTGCAGGATAAATCCTTTATGGCGCTCTGGGAGCGGTGCGTGTGCGCAGGAAACGATTCACGTTGGTCTTGAATCTTTGAAGATTATAGTCGTTGGGGAACACGATCTCAGGGAGGTCGTTCCAGAGTGATGACGTTCTCCAGATGAAAGAATTTTGAAACAGTGTCGTTCGAGGGACACTAAGCTGAACCACGTACTGGTGGGCTGCAGTGGCTCGTCGTGTATTTCTACCATGCACCGCTCTGGGTGGTATCAAGCGGGCAACCTCAGTTAAACACTTGCCATGAAAATATTTGTAAAATAGACTCAAGTCGCCAACCTGCCTTTGATGTTCAAGGCTTTCCAGGTTGTTTGTCAGACTATGGTCACCGATCAAGCGAATGGCTCTTCTTTGAATAGAATCTAGCAATCTCAGGGTATGTTTAGGAGCAGAGCCCCAAATATGCGAACAGTACTCCGGCGATGGTCGAATTTGGGCTTTATAGAGCATCAAAAGTTGTTGGGGTGTATAGAGGTTCTTAGTTCGGAAAAGTACTCCAAGCTTCTGCGAGGCTGCCTTAGCAATGGCCGCAACGTGGCTATGCCAAGACATATGACTATCCAAATTAACGCCCAATAAATGAATTGATGAAGCCAAGGAAATCGAGTGTCCCGCCATAACTATATCCGGTTCTTCAACATTAACTTTTTTAGAAAAAAACTGCCGCCTGGGTCTTTTTAGCGTTAAATTCTACTTGGTTACTGTCACCCCAAGACAAAATTTCTTCCAGGTCTTTGTTGAGATGTGAGACCTCTTGCTGCCTATAGAGATGTGCATTAGCAGCCGATGTCCGAGCATTCAAAGTAAAAGATGAAACAAGTGTGCTGTCATCAGCGAAGCTATATATAGGATTTTTAGTTTTTTCCAAAAGATCGTTAATGTAGAGTAAGAAAAGGGTGGGTGACAATATAGAACCTTGAGGGACTTGGGCGTTGATGTTAAATGTGTCTGAAAGAAATCCGTCCATCGCCACTCGCAGAGAACGGTCTTTAAGAAAGCTCGACAGCCATGAACAAAATTGAACCAGCATTCCGTATGCTCTCACTTTAGTTAGAAGCCCCTCATGCCATACTCGGTCAAAAGCCTTGGAAATGTCCAGTGCTACCGCCCGGGACTCGCCATGATGTTCTATTGCGTTGTTCCAAACATGAGTAACATAAGCGAGAAGGTCTCCTGTTGATCTAGACTTACGGAATCCATACTGGCGGTGACTAATAATGTTGAAGCCTTCCAGGTATTTTAATAATTTTTCGTTGATAGCCTTCTCCATAACTTTGGATATAACCGAAAACAATGCGACTGGACGATAGTTGTTTGGCAAGGTCTTCTTGCCTTTTTTGGGTATGGGCTGGACTCGCGCAGTTTTCCAGCAAGAAGGAAATATTCCTTTTTTGTAGGATAAGTTAAAAAGCCTACAAAAAACCGGTGTCAGTTCGTCAGCGCATGTCTTAATTACAATGACTGGAATATCGTCAGGACCAGAAGCCATTTTAGTGTCAAAACTCCTCAAGATTCGGTTAACATGGCGGTGGCGAAAAACAATCTCAGGCATTCTCGATTCTACAGGGGGAATGTTCGGTGGAGTACTTCCCTGAAAATTTACCGTTGAATTTGAAGAGAATAGTTCCGCCAGTAGGTTTGCTTTCTCCTGTGCTTTGGTCGCAATGGTGTCATCAGAACGAGTTAGAGGTGGAATGGTTGACTTGGTAAAGTTCCGACTGACGGCCTTAGCTACCGACCAAAATGATCTTGAGCCGTTGGGACATTCAAGAAGTCTGTCTTTGATTCTCTGGTTGTGTGCTTCTTTGCTTTGGTTTATCGTTTGCTTGCATTGGTTTCGAGCGTTAACAAAGGTGGTACGATTTTCGGCGGTAGGATTTTTGCGCCATTGTCGGTAGAAATAATTTTTTGATTTAACAGCTCGTTCGCAATTTTTGGTAAACCAAGGCTTGCCGTTAGAAGGGCACTTTTTTGAGAAAGGGATGAAGGCTTCCATGCCAGTAAGGATAACCTCCGATATTTCTGTTGCACAGATGGATGGATCATCAGAGGTAAAACAAACGTCCCGCCAAGGAAACGTTCGAAAATGGTCCCTTAGGTCATCCCACTTAGCTGATGTATAATGCCACACCTTGCGTGGTTTAGGAGGCTCTTCGGCACTAATTGGTAGTGTGTTCAGTGCCGAAATAAGGTTGTGGTCAGACGTTCCTAGCTGCGGCTTCACGGTAACAGTGTACAAGTCGGGGTTTGAAGTTAAGAAAAGATCCAACAAACTAGCAAAATCACCATCTCTGTCTGGAATCCGAGTTGGCTCACCCACCAGCTGGGTGAGGCCAGAGCTGATGGCAAAGGATTCGGCTACACGACCTTGTTCGTCGGTCATGTTTGAGTATTTGAGCCATTTGACATTATGAACGTTGAAGTCGCCAAGGATGACAACTTCGGAATTGGGATGGTGGGTTTGCAAGAAGTCGATAGTATTAGCAAGAGAGCAGAAGAAGTCTCTATAATGGGTATCACTTGGCGGCCGGTAAAGGCAGCAGATTAATTTAGTAATTCTCTGCGTTGATATTTAAACCACATTACATCAAAGTCGTTAGGCTCGAGTGTCTCCTCTCGTTGACAAGAAATATCACTCCGGACAAAGAGACAAAGGCCAAAATTCCGCCTAAATCGGTGATGGAAGTCGTACCCAGGATATAAATAGCTGACCGTATTAATCGATGATCTGACTTTGGTTTCGGTTAGTGCAAGTACATGAGGCTTGGTAGATTGTAGATGTTGATGGACTGCATTGATGTTCGAGTTCAGTCCTCTTATATTGCAGAAGTCAATTTGGAAGCTGCTAATCTCGGGTCTTTTAACAACTCCAGTTTCACACCATTTCCATTTAGAATATTGTTCGAAGGACCCGCATGGCTACTGGACATGGTGGATGATTGGATAATTTCGCTTGAAAAGGCGCCAGGACCCGCCCCCACCCGGATCGGGGGGCGTTTTTAACTCCGGAATTTATTGATCTTGGAACCATCATCATAGCATTTTTTGTATATTTCCCACCCTGGAAACCGGAGACATCGGCACAGTGACGAAACGTTAGCTCAAAGAGCAACTTCACGCCACCTAAGCCGATGCGATGGTGTTTCACCGGGCGATGTCGGGTGAGCCAACATCTACCATCTCATTGCCATTATAGAGTATAGAACTGCCTTTAAACTTAGTCTAGAAGAATCTATAAACGAGCGCCATTCATCCGGGTTATGTGCAAATCCTAAGTTTTCCATAACACTTTTTGGATTAACACAAACACACATTTTATCATGCATAGTAAAAAATGGGGATAGCTCCTGGTTACGGCTTCTAAATATTGTAACTTTGGTTCCAGTGGCTAGTAATTTCCATTGTTGTAATCTAGAACCTAATACCTCAGCGTGCTCTTTGGACAAGTGGAGGTCCCGAACTCGATCATTTAATTCAGCTTGGTCGATTAAACGGGATGCTTTTCGATTACTTGCGGGAAAATAAGAATCGTCCTTATCTGATACATTATCGGGTTCTGCCTTATCATCATACATTCCTAAATCTTCCTCCCAAGTTACCGGGGGCGCTGGAACTGGTAAAGCTTCTCCATGAGGAACCGGTTTTATTACTGAGGGAATATCCGGAATTGGGTTTAAATGGGTACTTCCGTTATTTTAAGCCCTAGAGGGTTGATACTTGAACTTGAACTTAGGGAAAACGTAAATTTGGCAACGTCGCGCTCCGGTATATTTACAATTTACATTTACATTTACATTTAAATAATCTTTATAAATCTGAAAAATTATATTTTTTTAACCTGTGTTATTGCGGGTTGACAATGTTAAGAGCAGGATCCAATTAAAAAAAAAATATAATTAAATGAAAACCGATATAATATGCTCAAACACAATTAATAAAATCTGAAAATAAAAGATTATTAAATGTATCTACAGCAATTTTTGTAGTTATTTCTTCTTTGGACGTATATTATGATTATAAAATAAGTTTTTATATCGGTCATTGTAACGTTCAAAACATAAGAGCATAACGCCATAAATTGTTAAAAATGAACTCTTTCCACACGTCCCTAGAGCGGTGTTTGCTATTTAATATATTTGGACATTATTTATTGTCAAATAATATACTGGTTGGATAATGAAGCTGGATTTCTGTGTGAGTGTTTTAAGGTTGAAACCAAAAAAATACCAATCCCGTATTTATAAACTCGAAAAGTTACCGAAGTTGATGTTGAAGTTTAAATGTTCGAGTTGGTGACGTTCGACGTTCATGGTATTTATAAAGTCAGACGACAAGTTCGAAAAGTTCTTGTTTGATTGGTTGAAATTTGTGTTTAATATAATGGATATGGAACATTTCATAATTTTGGATGACAGTCAAGTAACTTAAAAACAGAACAGTGTCATTATTTTGTACAACCATTTTTCCATTTATTCCGGCATAAAACCTATAACCTGGTAAAAAAATATAAAGATAGAAATTTAAATATTAAATAAGGTTTAAGGTTACCCCCCACTTCAGTTAGCTTAAGCTCGTGGCAATTGTAAACCGGGGTGGGTCTTTTAAGTAGGGTCTTTGCCAGTAAGACTACAATGTGTACGAGTGTGGCACCCAAAGGATGTTGCTGTGCAAGCCTAGATATATGTTTGAGTTTTGAGCGTCACTCACAGCTCTTTTAGTTCCAACTTGACACAAAAACACCAAATTCGTGTGAGTGAAACAATGGGGTCCACACAGTGCCAAAACAAACACAAAAATAATTACTTAAAAGTTATTTAATTAGGAAAAGGTTTATGTAAACGTAAAAAGATTATTTTAAATAGAAAACGTACAATAATTAATTAAACAGCTAATAAATGTGTATTTAGTTAGTTGGCTAGTCTAGTCACAATCTAGTTTGACCGAATGAAACCGATGAAGAGGCTCTACAGTGTTTTCTGGCATGTAATGAGCTTCCCACATTCTTTGTTCTATTTCAATCACATGTTCGACGCACTTACTCCATTTTTCACAATCCACTGTCTTTATTCCCTTTTGCAAGAGATTTCCAACGTCTCTCAAAGTGGTGTTATGCCTTGCTACAAACCCTTTTACTTACACGAATTCTATAGGGTTTAATTCACAGTGATATGGCGGAAGGCGAAGTACCGTTATATTTCGTTTTGAAGCGATTTCGTCGACAACAAATTTCGTACAAAGAGGTTTATTCAACTTTACAATCTCCAGTAGCTCCTTTTTCAGCATATCTTTATGAAATAGCTTCTTATTAACAGTAAGCCATTGAATGATGTAATTTCTTTTCCTAGAAGACGTTGGTATTTTTTCGGATTTTCTTGAGGGATAGCTGGCATTATCCATGACTATAACAGAAAATTAATTTCCTTCAAAGTTTTCCATATCTAGTTTCTTCTTACCCATGGATGGAATGAAATCATCCTTTTTCATATCAGGCATTATTTTGTCCAATGTAGTTATTTCTTTTTTTAAGCAAAACGAGTGTATGATTCTTCTGATGGCAGTCTTTTCATACTCATTTATTACAGTTTCTTTTCTTCCTGTACTTCTCTTTGGTGACCTGATGGGACCGCGTTTATCCTCGTGTGCAAGTCAGTATATTGTTGACTGTCCGACTCCAGTCATATTCGAACACATTCCAACTATTTTTGCAACTCCGAATGTTATTATGTTATATTTAATAATTGAATACTCGAATATTGAAACATTTAAACATGCAATTATTCGAATATTCAAATATTTGAATACTCGAATAATCGAACACATGAATAATGTGAAAGGAAAATATTCGTTATTTGAGTATTTGAATATTCGACTAGTCGGATGATTCCAGCTTGATTGCTAGCACTAGTCGGAACGAAGTTTCTGAACTCCGAACATAAATATTTCTCGCAATAATCAAATCAAACCAAATCAAATCAAAATATGCTTTATCTACTTTCATTTAGTAATATGAATTTTACAGTTCTGTAAATCGTTTTGTAAGGGCATATATTACAGCACTAGTGCTGTAATAGATGCCATTACAGCACTAGTGCTGTAATAGATGCCCTTACAAAACGATTTTTAATAGCAGGTGCATTTTTATTTTTAAAAATGCCTTTTGCCAAATATTTTTATTCATAGATGAAAGTAGATAAAATTTTGTACAATATTCTTGTTGTAAATTCATATAACTACACTCGATGTTTGATTAAACTCGGCTGACGCCTCGTTTAACAACTTTAACATCTCGTGTTGTAATATGAATCTTTACAACACTTATATCGTAAATATCTATTATTGTCATAAAGTATTATTTTTATCGACAAAGCCTTTTTTAAAATTAAATTAACAATAAAATATAATAATATAGTAAAACTTAAAATATCGGAATAAACAAAAAAAATGCAAATAATTATGACAGAGTATCACCAAAATATTCATCTAGAGTATAATAAGCTTTTTCCAATAATATATTTTTAACATTTTTTTTAAACATTTTAAAATTTGACATTTTCTTAATAAAAACTGGAAGGAAATTAAAAATTTTTTTGAATCATAAATTATGGATTTTTTTACAAGACTTGAAGAAGGAATAGGTAAACATTATACATATTAAAGGTTTCTCTTGTATTATAAGTATGTGAATTAATATTATTTCTATGCTTTTTATCAATTAAACAAACTGTTTCCAATATAAAAATTGAAGTTAGTGTTAACATTTTTTGTGAGATAAATAGAGTTTTACAAGAATCTCTAGATCTAGCTTTGCACAAATATCTGATAGCTCTTTTTTGTAAAATAAAAATTGAATTTAGAAGATATTGGCTTGAATTTCCCCAGAAAAAAATTCCATATCTCAAAAGAGATTCTATTAAAGCAAAATAAACATTTCGAAGAACCGCCATATTCATTTCATGAGAAAGTACTCTCAGGGCATAACATCCTGAAGCTAATTTTCTACATAACTTTTTGATATTTTTATTAAAAGAAAGATTTTGAGTAATATAGATTCCTAAATATTTTATAAATTTGGGGTTATTAATTATTAGATTGTCAAAAATTATATTATTAAGTGTACACTTAAAAGTTAATATATTTGTTTTAGTGATATTAAATGAGAGTAGATTAGAGTCACACCACTTTTTAACATTTATTAAATCTTCATTAATTATTTTAATTAATTCATTACAATATTTACTATGCCAAAATATTGTTGTATCATCAGCAAATATGGTAAATTTACCATTTATAAAAATTGACGCAAGGTCATTTATATATATTAAAAATAGTAATGTACCAAGAACTGAACCTTGAGGTACTCCACAATCAATTTTATTACTTTTTGATATCTTACCATTTAACAATACTACTTGAGATCTTTCAGATAAATTTGATTTAAACCATTTAAACGATATACCTCTAAAGCCATAAAGCGCAAGCTTCTTTAATAATATATCATGGTTAACACAATCAAAAGCTTTAGAAATATCACAAAATATTGCTGCAGCAAAATCTCCTTCGTTTAATTTAAAATAAAGATGTTCAAGAAATAAAAAAATAGCATCACTAGTATTTTTATTTTTTTGAAATGCAAATTGGTTTGTATTTAAAATATTGTTTTTATTTAGAAATCATTCTATTTTGAACAAGTTATTCAATAATTTTAGAAAGTGTTGGAAGTAAAGAAATTGGTCGAAAATTAGAAGCAGATTCACAATTCACAATACTTGGGAACTTTATCGTGAACTATCGAACTTTGTACGAACTAAATTAAGAGTTTTCCCATAAGTTTAATTTGAACTGATATTCCAACTGCCAATCCAACCTCAACTTTTCCATGTTTTTAGGTTTTTAAAACCAGTGTAACTCTTTAACAATGCCTATTATTAATAAGCCAAAACGCCAAAGTCAAATATATTAAAACTTTCAGGTGCAAACTTAAAGATAAATTCGAAATAATTGATTCCAAAGTTTTCATCGTATATCGTTTCAATTTACCGGGAAATAGCAAAACAAGTCATTACTTATAATATTTACACAAAAATTAGGAAGTTTCAGAATGTTTTAGTAACGCATTTCGTTTTATTTCTCAGCGTGATGCTTTCTACGGTCGATTAAATTATTTTGGCAGTTCATGACTTTTATTTTTATTAGGTAATTAAAGAATAAACCAATTACTTTTAACGTGGTGAAACGGCGAAACACAAAAGTCTACGTCAAAGTTGCAATGAGTAGGTAGTTTTCTATTTATGTTTAAATCAGTAAATTATAGATATGATGAAATGCATTTTTGAAAGCTGTTATAAATACAAATTATTTTTCACAAACCAGTTGAACTTATTGTCAAAACCCAATACCGTGAAGATGGATATCGTTTTTTGAAGTGATAATCACCAAAAGCAGACACAGACAAAAAAAATAGGTGTAATGTAAAAATATTTTTGACTATTCCACTCATCATAATTTGAACCAATCAAAATGTAGCAATTTTAGATATTTACCTGTTTTTAATCGGAAAAACCACTACCTTCATAATTTTGCCGACCCCACTGACCAATCAGAATTTCAGAAAATAGCTAGCAACATAGTTTTTAATCGGCAAAATTTTGTTACCTTAGTTACATCAAAGAAAATGATAAGTTACATTCACTGTTAAGATTGATAATTAATGACTGACAGTAGATTGTCACTGTTACTTTTGAAAGGTTGTAATCTCACGTAAATTTATCTATCTTCTTTTGGAATAAAATTAATTTATAATTCACCCATATACCTAGTTTTAATATTATTCGTGAAATAGTCTTGACGAATACCACTCAAGAAAAAATTTTTTAGGTAAAATTTTCCTCTTATATTTAAGTTTGTTGCTTTAAGAATATAAAGATTATGACAAATAACGCGCACGCGCACAACGATTTTCAAATAAAAATAATATAAAAGTTATTTTATTTCTTATTTTTATAATATGTTATTTGGTTCTATAAACGTCTTATGGCAGATCTGTAGATTTAACTCTTATTTTATTTTTATGTTATGTTATTTTGTTGTATAAACCCACCATTAGTTGTTATTCCCCTTAAAATATACGGCAATAAAACATTATAGAGAAGTTAATAACTTTGATAAAAAATTAAATAAAGTCAAATTTGCAAATATTAGGTACAATAATTATTAGTATTATATCTTTTAATATATTAATTATATTATATCTTTTACTTTAGAAAGTTTCATAGTTACTGAAATATGGTTAAAATTGAGAAAAACTGTCTTATTTGTAACACGATTTAAAAAAATACACCTAGGTAGCTATGATTTATAAATACCTGGCTACATTTTTCTAAAAAGATTTTGTGTTTAAAATTTCAAATTAGGTATTACAAGTATCTTTTCTTTGCCTCTTATCTTATTTTTTTAACTCGTTTCATGCGTAACTAAAATATTCAAATATAGTTTCCTACCTTGAAAAGTATCTAACAAATGGGATATACCCCTCGATATGCCCCAATCTTCTAAATAATTATTCATATTACGTTTATCCCCCATATCGTACTTTTAATTTTTGGTGGAACCACTAACTTCTGTGTCACTAACAAAGAAGATTTCAGTCTCACTCATAAATTTCTACAAGACAAGATCGAACACCAATAACCAAAATCGCGATGATGATTTATCAGGCCATTTTTGTATAACCAATAAAATTACTCATAGCTTCCGAATTCCAGGGGCTGTAAGGAGTTAATTTAAATACTCAATTATTAGTTTAGATGACCAAATTGTTTGAAAAGTTCGGCATTGAATGATTTAAATTTGTGTTAAAGGTATTTAGTTCTTAACTTGAAAGGTACTTCGATTAAATAATTAGGTTTTTGTAAATATTTTGTATTTTTATTATAAGGATTTAATGTAAATACATAATTATTTAGTTTAAATGACCTAGACATTTAAATAGTTCTCTATTGGGTAATTTAACTAGCGATTAACGGAATTTAGTTCCTAATGAAAATTAGTTCGATTAAATAATTAGTTATTTAGATTTTGTTATTTTAGTTGTTTTTTGGTAAGATATTTGTTTGAAAGGTTCCATGATTTGACACAAATCCACCAACAGTCAAATAATTTTACAAATAAAGCGAAATACTCTTATTTATTTCAGTTAAATAAAACTTAGTTAATTAAAATCACATTTATTTATTACCAATAATTATTCAACAAATAAATCAGATTATTTGATTAAGGGAGCACAGTTTTATCAGTGTTGATTCATGTTTTTATATGGTGCGCGTTTTTTATCCATTCCTGTACATTAACAAATATGTTTCTTTCACACCTAGAGAGGATTAATTACTTAGAATTTCATACGCGTAACTTTTTTTGTTGTGTGTGTGCAATTATCGGGAATGCTTGTTGAATTCTAAATTACAATTAAGCCCAATTTAGACACTGACTAGTTTCCTTATTTTATCAAATTCTTTACTCGTATGGCTAGAAGCCCTTATGGGGAGATTTTTTTTTATTAATTTCCTAACACCGAAAAAACTAATGGAAAAGGAAAATTGGAAAATCTACTTGCCTGTAAACATGAACCAGTGCCATAAACTCTGTATCGTAGCTAATGTAAGGAAAGTGCATAAATACAAATTGTGCAATATATTTTAAAATTATCTACGCACCCAATACAACTCATGTTTTTTTGTTTTAAATGTTTTTTGCGTTTTGTATTTTTTGGCACTTTTATTTTTATGATCAACCCTTGTGGGCATAAAAATTGGGGCTTAAAGTAGCGGCCCTATTAGTCCCCCTAAATCCCCTTATTTATACTTCGCCCTAGTTTGAAACTCTTAGTTGTTACATCAGGATTTTTATTTCCTTTAAAAAGTTACCTTATAAAACAAGGGGTGTCATAAACTGATAAATTTTCCTTTTAAACTTTATATTATCAATTTTGACTTTATCCTTCTTTGCGGTATTTTTAAAGACTGCGTGATACATGATAGGTATATTTTGTTTTGCCCTTTGGAAGTTTGTGTATAAAAAACTTTCAATAATAGCTATACATTAAAAAAGAAATTGAGTTTATTTAAACAAATATTTGTTTCATAATATATGCCAAACAATTACATCAGGCAACAAATTTAAACTTTTTTTAAAGGTCTTTGGCAAAAATAGGATTTTTGGATTGTATAAGACTGAAATAGACCCAAAATAAAAATTTCCAAGGTCGTAAAAAAAAATGGGAGCTTAATTTTTTAGTATTATTTATTTTTTATTAACGATTATTCCAATTAATGAACTAATCACTTTTCTTCCGTTTTTTAATCTGTCTCTTATACGCAGCCTCTGGTTGCTCTCGAAGAAGTGTCCAACAGTAATCTGCTAACATTGAAACATTCCACTTTCCCTGGCATCTTTTTTCCATTTTTGCGATTTCTTGATGGAATCGTTCTCCATGTTCGTCACTAACATCTCCACAGTTTTCGGGGAAGTAATCTAAGTGTGAGTGTAGAAAATGTATTTTCAGGGACATATTACATCCCATATTTTCGTAAGCTTTGAGGAGTTTGTTTACAATTTCTGTATAATTGTCTTCTCTTTTATTTCCTAAGAAATCGGTTACAACCATTCTAAATGCCATCCATGACTCTTTTTCTTTTCTCTCAAGCACAGCGTCAAATGCAGGATCCCTAAGAAGTTGTCTTATCTGGGGTCCCACAAAAATTTTTGGCTTCACTTAACCTGGGAAACTTTTGTTTTAGGTAACTGAATGCAGGACCATCTCTATCCATAGCTTTAACGAAGTTTTTAGTTAAGCCAAGTTTAATATGTAATGGCGGAAGTAAAATTTTATTTGCAGGAACTAAGGGTATGTTCGTAACGTTTTTCAATCCCGGTTCTAAAGATTGTCTTTGTGACCACACTTTTCTTTTATAGTGATCCATTTTAGCTTGGCTATCGCATTCGCAGAGAAAACAACAATATTTTGTATACCCCAAATACCAAGTAAAATAGCTACTACCTTAAAATCTGCACAAATTTGCCAATCATATTTCTTATATTAAACAGGAACTATGATTCAATACATATTTCTTATATTGCAATGTTTCCAGCAATATCTTCATATTGGTGTATGTTTCTTTCTTATGAGCGGCATAACCAATTGGAACTGAGCTGTTGCCGTTATGTAATAATACCGCTTTGAGACTTAGTTTTGATGAGTCTATAAAAAGTCGCCATTCATAAGGGATGTGTTCTATACCTAAAGCTTTCATTATCATTGCAAGCTACTAAATCATTTTCCATATTAAAAAATGACATAAGGGATTCATGACGACTTCTATAAACAGAAACCTTTACATTATCTTCAAGCAAGTTCCACTGTTGTAGCCTAGATCTTAACAACTCTGCCTTTTATTTTGGCAAATCCAAGTCTCTTATGAGGTCACTCAACTCAGTTTGTGATATTCTGTGTGGTTCCTTGCTACCACAAGGTTTAGGAAGGAAATTTGGATCCTTAGAGGTTGAGGGCTCTTCGTCTAACTTTTAATTCTTCTTCCGAATCAAGACTAGTTCTTAGCGGGAACCGGAACAGGCAAAACATCACTATGAGACACAGGGCGAATAGCAGACGGTATATTAGGGTACCTTAAATTATCCTTATTCTTCATCGTAATACCTTTACTAAGTGGAGGTGTGAGACAAAAATAGCAATCAGATGTATGGTCTTTTGGTTCTCTCCAAACCATAGGTACAGCAAATGGCATTGATCGACCTCTTTTATTAAGCCAATCTCGGAGACAGTTGACACAAGTATTGCAGCAAGTATGGGGAGCCCATTTTTTATCTTACCAATTTTACATCCAAAATACAACTGATAGGCTTTCTTAATTAAAGGAGTTATATTTCTTTTCTGGCCTTGAAAAGTAACATCTTCACAAATCTAACAAAAATTGCTGGGCCTATTAATACACTCGCGCGGCATATTGATATAGTTTACTAATAAGACACTAAACAATACGACAGTTGAAATAAGACTAAACTATAAAGTAACTTATGCATTTTTAAACATTTTACTACCGTAGAAGGGGAAAAAACTAATTGAAATTTCTCTAGACATAAGCCTGTCTGTGTCTAGACATGGGCCTGTGTCTATGTCTAGACAGGTAAATACTTGATAATTGTTTATTTACCTTTATAAAAACAAGGTACTCCTGTATCATGAAAACCAGACCTCGGAAAATATTTTGGCAATCGGATATGTGATGAGCAGGTCAAAATCTATAAGACTGAGCTATTTTTATTACTGACCTTTTTTTGTTGTTGCCTAGTGTTATTTATTTGAGTAAATGCCATTAAGTATTTAAACCTGGAATTACTTTCATATTTGAAATAAATAAATATTTATTTAATTTGCATGTTTGCCTATTATCGATTAAACCAGAATGCATGCAATTCATTATTTCACTTAGGAGCTAAGAACGTCATTTGTTGCACAAAATAATTATTTATCTAGTTCAAAAAATGCACTTTTTCATAGCGATTACATATTTTTTTGCAGTAAATAAACAGTTATTAAAAGTCAGTAAATTATATTATTTATTTTAAATAAAGTATATTTAACTTAACAAACTTGTTCCTTTACTTTAAACAAATATATTTATTACACTGAAATATTTTTGTTCTTGATTCCTTGAAGGAGAGCACAAATTTTATCATCTGTAGCAGATAAGAGAGTCTTTCTTTTGACTGTAAATTTTCTGGAACAAGTTTTCAAAATGGTTATAGACATAAATTTCTTCAACATCATAGGTAACCTATAAAATTAAATGTTCTATAGGTATTATTTTTGAATGGAATCCATATAGTCGGTCGTTACTAATATGTTAATATTAAGACTGAGTCGCACTAAGGGAGTAAGGTCAAAAATAAATATTTTTGTTAAAAGGAAACTTAAATATGATGGGATTTTATTGTCCTGAGCAATTATTATGATCAGGCATTATTTAAATAAAAGGTTTTGTAAACTCTACAGTGTTTAGGAAATTGAAATAATCAGACCCAATTTTTTTTCTGTATTTGCGACATTCGTTAATAAAGAAAACAAATATTTTCGATTCAGCTACTCGCATATCTTTTTTTTTAAGACCGACCAGAAAATATACACTTTCTGGACAATTTTTTGTCCAGAAAATAACGTTTTGTCGATCAAGACAGGAAAATGGACGTGTGGGACCGGCAAAATATTTTTCCGGTCCCTGTTTTTTCAGTTTTCCAATCGCTCTTTGATAATACAATCCACCTTGATTTCGTTACTATGATAACAACATTCCGATGTATTGTCGAGTGACAGTTCGTTGATTTTTAATTTGTTGTTTATGTCAAACTTGTTTCGCGAGTACGCAAATTTAAAAATATGAATTCAGATTTTGAATTATCCGACACGCAAAATGAGATTTCATGCAGAAGAAATTTTGGAAGCAGCAAAGAAAGCGACTTACGATATATTGCCAGTAAAATCAAAAGCCCGTTACGAGAAGTCATACGACGCATTGAAAAATTGGTGTCAAGAAAAAAAAGTGAAAAATGTAAATGAAGAAGTCCTTTTGGCATATTCTGAAAAGTCCCAAAAACTGGCTTCTTCAACATTATGGAGCTTATATTCAATGGGTGATTTGTGTTGAATTTTTTGTAAATTGTAAATATACCGTGGCAACACCGCGACGAACCAAATTAAAATATTGTAAAATATGCTAAATTTTATGCTCAATTCCGTAAAAAATACCTTTTTGCCGCTCTGCTTTTTCGGGACACGCTGTATACTAGAAAATATTTTTAAATTATCGTCGGCTTATTAAGTCAACATTTTGCAAGGACCATTTTAAAATGTTTCGGTAACATCCACATTTAATAATTTATACTCCTATAAATCGCTGTACTGAAAACAGTTTTACGCCGATGCGTAAAGCGAAATGCACTGCTAATGTTGTGCATTGAATTAATACACACATTCAAGTTCCTTGTCTTTATTGCCATCAAATAATTTTACCATGCAAGAGCAACGTCAAAACATGGATCTTAGGTCCTTTACAAATATAGGTTAAAATTGACACAGTAATTTAATTATAAAAAACAACTTACTTAGTAAAATCACAAAACTCTCTAAACATATAAATGTATAGTAATACATAAATCAGGAAAGAAAGTTGAATGAGTAATATTGCTTTTCTAAGGCATAATTTTCCACCTCCTTTCTAAAACGTACAGCACTTGTGATATCCATAATGGAGTTTGGGGGCATTTGATATGAATTTACTGTCCTTTCGATTTCTTTAAAATAAGGTTTACATGACATTCTCGGATGCTTTAACACGCAACGGATTACTCTTTTCTGGCATCTTAAGACTTTCTCCGCGCTTAGCGCTCCAGAAAAGCACACCATAAGATATTACAGATTGGACGATGCATAATAGAACGATTTTATTCTCTCAATGCTTAGATTATGCCTTAGCCGCCGTATAGCAGCACAATGGCTGCAGCTGATTGTATTTGTGCACTCCAGTTTAAATTGGGGTCAATAATGACTCCCAAAAACTTAGTTCGGTTGGTTTGTTTAAGGGATTTGCCACCGTGTGGAACATAAAGAAGCATCAGGAAGTCTCACTTTTTTAAAGGTGATTAAGTTTGTTGTTTCAACATTGAGTTTGAGATAGTTAGATTCACACCAATGTTTCATTCTCTCCGCGGCAGCCGAGCTGTCGGTCGACAACTGCAACAACTGCACTTGCATCATCAGCAAACTGAGACACAAGATCCGCATCAACTAGTACCGACAGGTCATCAACATATAACAAATAAAGGATAGGACCCAGGATTTATGGCTGTAGTCTTAGGGTAACATTGTTTTATAGTTTGTCTTACTTAGTCTGTTTCCGGTTGCTCAGGTATGACTTAATAAGTTTGGTGCATATGCCATGGACTCCAAGATTGTTAAATTTAAATATTATTGACTGATGGTCTACGGTGTCAAAGGCATTTAAGAGGTCAAAAAACAGCTCCGATACTTGTTGCTTCTTAACAAGCTCCTCCAATTCAAAGTGTGTCTATTGGAAACAACAAATTGCAATATCCTCCTAATAATATAACCCTCTCAAACACCTTTGACACGGCAGAAAGAATAGATATTGGGCGGTAGTTTTTTATGTCCGTCTTTTTTCCCTTTTTGTGTACTGGAACTATTTTTGCCACTTTGAGTTTGCCGGGAATCATATTCGAGGCAAGGTTGTTTATGATATTACATAATGGACTAGCTATGCGTGTTGCCAAATGCTTCAGCAAGAATTTTGGTACATCGTTGATGCCTGCTGAATGCTTGTTGGGGAGGCGTTTTATGTCATTGAGTTGTTTAAGTGACTGATCGTTATCAGTGTTGCTTATGCTGTGAAGTTTTGGGGTTATGGGTATATCAAAGAATGCTCCAAACATATCCGCAATTGTTTGTGGGTCTTTTGTGATAGCACCACTATCTGTTTTTAGCTGTAGTTCGGAATTATCAGTGCCGGATTATACCGAGTGACGCCTATACGCTAAAATGGGCTTGCCGCCCACGTAAGGCTGGCATTTTCCCGAATTTCTGGTCTACCTTATCGATATATTGAGGTTACCAAGGCCTTGGTATATCATGTCTGAGTGTTCTCTTTTCGGATTGGCTAATTCGAGGAACGGGAAAAGGTGTATTTCCATTGAAGAAACAAGATGTTTTGTTATTGAATCTACTTATTTATTTATACATCAAATTTGCTTAGGTCAATGACTAATGACATTCTTTGGTTTTTGTTGTCTATGCTCGACTAACATGTTTTTTTACACTTACAACGAAAAAACTCATCATTACATATATAAATGTCTAAAGATTTTTCTTTCGCGCTTTCTGTTCGGCAAACTTTGTAATGATCTCATCACAATCTAGAGCAACTGTTGCTTCCGATTCAATACACAGAACCGAAAGCGCGTTGAGACGGTCTTGTTTTTGGGTTGATCGTAAATAATTTTTTACTCTTTTCAAAACGGAAAATGATCTTTCTCCAGAACAGTTGGTCACCATCATGCACAAATATAAAGTTAGAGCTGTGTTTACGTTGGGATAAACAGTTAGCAAATCCTTCTCTATGATCATTACATTCAAATCTATCGCAGAAATCTTTTCAATCCCCAAAGTTCTCAAGTGCGCGGCTAGGTGCTGGCATTCAATGTCCGACCGATAACATATCTCGGGTCGGTAAAGTAGGCGCGCGGCAAATAATTGACGTGTGTCATGACCTGGGTTCGTACGGATATCGAACAGTCAATGGTGTCCGATAGTAAAACACCTGTAAAATAGACAACTTTCAAAGCATTTCATCATTCCTCATATGTTTGCCTTAGCAGCCCGCGAATACGATTCTCATTTATTCTACCAGGACGAGAAAATCTTTTCCCCGCACCCCTGATGACGTATTATTTATATTAGGTCAGGTAGGAGGAACTGATTCCACTTTTGGAGATCGTCATTCCGCCGCCGCCTGAAAGAGACAATATTTTTTTCGCATCAGTCCATGCCGCCCCACCGCCGAGTGCCGCCCTACGCTACAGCGTATTTAGCGTATAGGTTAATCCGGCACTGGGAATTATTGTTTTTATTTGTTTCTTGGTTAATTATATTCCAAATAGTTTTCACCTTATTTGAGCACTTTGCTATTTTGTTTTCATTTATTGATGTTTTATGTTTAGATAAGAATACTACTCTTTCCTTTTAGATTTGTATTTCTGGTAGAATTTGTTACTGTTCCTGTACGTTATTTGTTCTTTTTGCAAGCAATTAGTGATAGTTAATGTTTCAGAGCTTTCCTTGATTTCCTTTATTACCCAACGTTTTTTCCGTTGTTTAATTTTAAAGGGCTATAGTGGGAAACAGACATCAAAGTAATATTTATATATATTTTAAATTAACATAATTGCCTGAATAAACACTCTCCCGGATTTCAACGCAAAGCAAGTCTTTAAAACTATTTATGTTTGTGCCTAAAAAGAACCTTTTCTTACCTAATTTCGTTGCATCGCTTCAATTTATTTTTACATCCAAGCACTGTCCATAAATGTCAAAAATGGTGTAGCATATGTCCCCAACTTCCCTATTGGCATCCTACAATTTGAATAAAATATTTCCAGTAGTTTTTTGGATTTGCGTTAAATAAAAAATATTGGTAACAATTTTAAGCAAGTGTAAGTACTTTTCTTTACTTCTGCTTTTTCAATATTTTATCCTTATTATGTCTGAAACTATATTTGAAAATATACACTTCACACCCTTATTTTCACCCTGCAAACGATCAAAAACTTTACCGTTTTTTGAGATTTGTATCATATTAAATTTTCGCCAATAACTGTCATGTTTATAGCCTCGTTAAGGAAAATATATTGGCGCATGTAACAATCTAATAAGAGAACTGTGAGCTCTCTAACGGCCCAGTTAGAAGGATCGTAGATAGTCCTGTAGGTTAGATAGGGGCAAACGTTTATAGTCGGGAAAACGAATTTGTTTATTGTTTGGTTTTGATACCTATGCTTTAAGCTTAAGCTTAAGCTTAAGCACCGCACATTTGCGAGATATGCCAGTATATAGCGAGCGCTCACGATCGATAGTAACCCTCCGTTTATCAGCGCATTTTATTACTTTGCATATATGGGTAGGAGTTGCAGGCGAGAAGCGGCGCAAGCGCAGACAAATTTGGTAACTAATGAAGAGCCCGGGATTTTTCTTTTTTAATTTGGCATTAATAAATAAGACAGACATTTTAGTATTGCAAAAAAGGGGCTGCCTTCTCCTCTACACCCTTAGAATATTATTCTTAGAACTCCAGATCAATAATTGATTTATAAAAATTAAAACATTGTACAAGACATCAGCAAAAATATTAACATTGCATGGATTTAAATCAGTGCAATGACGAAAGAGACAATTCTTTTTTAATTAAAATGAGTGCAGAAGACAATAAACGGCCATTTCTCATTGAATTTCTGCAATATGTTTTAAAACGTCTTAAACACGAAAAGTGTCACTCAACTGATAACAATAAATTAATTATTGGAAACGAAAATAATAATCCAATTTTAATAATATACAGGGTGTTAATTAAGTACGTAGACAAACTTTAAGGGATAATTCCTTGTATAATTTTAAGATAAAAAGTTTATATAAACGTATATCCTAAAATGTTTGGTTTTCGATATACAGGGTGCTAAAGTATTAATTTTTTTTTGGTTTTCTTAATATTCCTTTGGAATCTTCAGGAATAATTAATTCAAATTTTGCACAAATAATAGATTTACCAGTATCTACGAACTAACATTATTAATATTTAAATTAATCTACAGGGTCCTCGTTTTTTTGTGGTCATGACCCCTTTACGCCCGTCCAATTTACTTAATACGACGTCACTGACTAATTTTAAGAACAAAATCTAATTTGTCATTTTATTCTCTAACATTTACCTATCTTGAAGTTTTTTACTATCTCTTACCGCTTAGAAGATATTTTGAGAAAAATAAAATAATGCATTGGTAATATTGGATTATTTAATAAGTATTGTTTCGTCCATGAGACAACGTTATTTGATACATTTTAAAACCAAAATTATGGTAAACGAAATGAAAACTTAAGCTAAGAAACAAACTTAACCTAAAGCAACTGCTGGAAATGGCCCCCTCCGACTTCAACACATGCATTGGTGCGCCTCACCATCGACTGGCGGACCCTCTCGAAAATACCAGGAGAATTCCGTATAATTTCGCACGACTGATGTATCCTGTTTCTTAGATCCCCTTCGTTCAGAACTGGAGTTGTGTGTAGGTACTAGCGATTTTAGGTGCCCCAAAGAAAGAAATCTATTGGAATTAGATCGGGCGACCTGGGTGGCCAAGGTTGAGGTCCTGCACGCCCGATCCATCGATCGGCATAATTTTCATCTAAATACTGTCGTGTAGCTAAACTAAAGTGTGGAGGAGCACCATCATGCATAAGCGAAATTCGAGCTCTTTCTCCTATTGGAACATCTTCTAATAGTTCGGGTAAAACATACTCCAGAAATTGCCGATAATTGTCGCCATTAAGTCTGGGAGGCAGAAAATATGGCCCAATAAGGAAATTGCCAACAATTCCAACCCAAACATTTAGTGAAAATTGTTCTTGAAAATTATTTTCAACTATAGCGTGTGAGTTATCTTCTGCCCAAATGTGATTATTGTGAAAATTTATTATGGCGTTTCGGGAAAACATGCCTCATCCGTAAACAATACCTTCGATAAAAACCTCACATTTCTCACTAGCTTATTTTGTATCCAAGTACAAAAGGCTACTCTCTGGGGAAAATCTCGCAGTAAAAGGGCTTGCACGCGCTGTATGTGATATGGATAAAGTTGCTGTTCCTGTAAAATTTGCCATACCAAAACATGTGTAATATTTAACTCAGCGGCAATTTTTCGTGTACTTGTTGCAGGATTTTCTCCTATAATATTAAGAACAGCTTCCTCTATTTGAACTGTCCTTACTGTTCTGGGTCTTCCTACAAGGGCATTTGGTCTTCTAAAACTACCTGTCTCACTAAGTCTGGAGTGAATATTAGTAAAAATTTGTTTGTTAGGCACACGACGTTTAGGAAATCTTTCTTGATCCATTAGTCTTGCTGCACGAGCGCTACCATTAGCCATTCCATACACAAAATGCATATCTGCCATTTCAGCGTTTGTAAATTCAACCATTTTAACAAAAAAAAAACTGAAAAATCTCTTACTTAAGTTGACAAAGTGCAAAAATAAGAATTTGTAGCAAGTTTTGATAACTAAACTGATTGTTGATTTTATTATTTTTATTGTTTGTCAAAGCCGACTTTGTTATTTTTGGCTTAAGGACGCTGCCAACTTACCATTTGCAAATTATCCAATATTACCAATGCATTATTTTATTTTTCTCAAAATATCTTCTAAGCCGTAAGAGATAGTAAAAAATTTCAAGATAGGTAAATGTTAGAGAATAAAATGACAAATTAGATTTTGTTCTTAAAATTAGTCAGTGACGTCGCAAGTAAATTGGACGGGCATAAAGGGGTCATGACCACAAAAAAACGAGGACCCTGTAGATTAATTTAAATATTAATCATGTTAGTTCGTAGATACTGGTAAATCTATTATTTGTGCAAAATTTGAATTAATTATTCCTAAGAATTCCAAAGGAATATTAAGAAAACCAAAAAAAAATTAAAACTTTAGCACCCTGTATATCGAAAACCAAACATTTTAGGATATACGTTTATATGAACTTTTTATCTTAAAATTATACAAGGAATTATCCCTTAAAGTTTGTCTACGTACTTAATTAACACCCTGTATATTAATTTATGCTAAACTAATGAAAATAAAGGGTATGTGTGAATGTGTGGCATAAATTGGTATTTACAAAATTCGGTTACTCTTGAGTAACCGTAACGATTCGTTACTTTTGGGTCCGGTACTCGTTACTTCGAATCCTTTATTCGAGTACTCTTATTCTTTTTGGTATTATTGCATTGTCTCGTATCAAAATCGGGCTTTACCTTATATGCAGCATGTAATACACGGTTATTTTAATAAGTATATATTTTTTTGTGTATTTTTGTAATAAATATACAGTATGTATGGAAACGGTCTATTATTTCTTAAAGTAAAACGGCTAGCAAAAAATATTTAAGACGAAAGTTTTAGGGTTTTTTAAAGTCTATATATTAGAGTAAAAAAAAAATAAGTATACAGGATTATGAGTAGAGGATTAATACACTTTCATTGTCACCCCCCACTCCTCTGACGTCACATGACCTTGAACGCAGGTGTTCAATGATGTCACATGACCTTGACCTTGAACGCAGGTGTTGGTATCACCTTGACCTTGACCTTGAACGCAGGTGTTGGTATCACCTTGACCTTGAAAATTTACGTCATATGACCTTGACCTTGAACGCAGGTGTTGGTATCACCTTGACCTTGAAAATATACCTTGAAGTTTTATGACCTTGATGTTGCATGACCTTGAAAGACCTGTTGTCAATGTTAATTTTTAATGGTGTGACCTTGGCCGCTAGGTATATATGTGGGTAGGAGGTGTCACATTTTAGTATTGAACAGAATATTCAGCAAGACTTTTTCAAAATAATTAGTTAAACGGACATGGAGTATGTGTGTGAAGATTGTAGTGAGACATTTAGTCGTAGTTACAGTATGTTACGACACAGAAGAGAGTCTTGCATGTTTCGATTTGTTAACGCAGAGTCTGCAAAGCGACGGAGAGTCGATGTGGCTACACCAACACCCCAGATGCGAACATGTGTAACTTGTAATATAGCTGTTCCACATAATCAATTGGGTGCTCATCAAAGAACGCTCCAACATCGAAATAATTCCTGTTTGCCATTGTCACAAGGTGTTCAAATTGTGCAAACGGCTTTTAAGAAGAGGATTGCAACATATCGAGTAAGCAGTGAAAATTTCCATATAGACTTCACCATATTTTTTGAAGAAATTAAAGCTCAAGTGCTTAGTTTAATAAGTGAAGTAGTAGCAGTTCGTGGTGCACTAAAAATAAACATGGTTGTGGTGGGATTGTACATTCTTCCCGCACAGGATTCTTACAGTGAAAAATCTTTTAACACGTGTAATGAAATTGTTACTGTTGCAAGTGACTTGGAAGAAGTGTACCGATCATTTGTTGAGGCAATGAAGGTTCAATCAACGGAATTTCAGGAAAAGGATTCAGGTATGTTATAGGTCAATAATTGAAAGCATATTTAATTATTAAATATATATTTTATCTTACAGG